>CM053027.1:385154302-385633288 GCA_028564925.1 Lithobates sylvaticus | reverse complement strand
GGAGTCCAAGAGCCTAACTGGCCTGTCTGCAGTCCAGACTTTTCACCAATTGAAAATATCTGGTGCATCTTGAAATTAAAAATACAACAAATAAGACCTAGGACTGTTGAGCAGTTGGAACCCTATATCAGGCAAGAATGGGACAACATTCCTTTCCCCAAAATCCATAAAAAAAAAAAAAAGAGGGGATCCTATACCGTGGTAAACATAGCCCTGTCAAAACTTTTTTGAGATGTTTTGCTGCCATTAATTTCAAAATTACCTTTTTTTTTCTTAAAATTGTACATTGTCTCAGTTAAAGCATGTTAATGTTTTCTATTTTGTATTATGAATAAAATATGGATTTATGAGATTTGCAAATCATTTCCTTCTGGTTTTATGTAGATTTTTCCCAACTTGTTTGGAATTGGATTGTGAATACCTGAATAGATACTTTGGACAGCATCACTGCCTAACCTGCTATTTTGTTCCTTCTATAGTGTTAAAATATTAGTTAGAAAGACTTCAATCAAGAATAGAAATGGAAATTTAAAAAAAATAAAAACACAATGCATTTTTTTGTATAGTTAATTGTTAGTGGACACACAAAAAGGAATGATCATTTGAAGTGCAATTCCATGTATACCTTATTTTGGACCTTCTTCAAATCCAGTATGTAGTTTCTCTTGTTCTTCCTCTGTGATATATTTTCTATATACAAATAAAACAAATATAAATGTTACTTTATAGAGCATATCATTGCCTGTGTACCACCAACTAGTCTTTGAGCCTGCAGCATCTTCCTCCCTAGATCTTCAGGAGAGTGTGCTTTCTCTACCCTAAATTTAGGTTTAGGTAAAGATAAGGAAGTAAGGGGATCAATAATGTTTTTTAAACTGGCTTCTGAGTTTTAACTAATATGCTGCAGTGGAATCAGCATTTGACATATAACTAAGTTGCATCAAGGTTACAGTAAAGCATGTCACTCTCAATAAATTTGATGTCTTCTATCAGTCATGTCTCTTTAACTAAGAGAAAATATAGAGCTATTTTAGATAAGTAATGAAACTTATTTTTAGCTGTAAGGTCCCGTTCTGTCCTTATACTTACTGGCTTACTGGCAGTGCTTTTTTCTGTACAAACACAGTTTTAACAAATTAGCTTAATGGTGATTACCTATATCCATAAATGAAGAAATATTTCCAAGTTATGTTGACGGGTTGGGGTGTATCTGACTATACAATAGGTGGTAGGGAGGTAGCTGAACTGTATCTAGTTATGCATTGGGATGTTGTTTCAGTGCATATGGTTATACACTGGTGGGTACCTGGAATGCACCCTGTTATGCATTAGGAGCAGGGCCGGTACTACCACTAGGCAAACTAGGGAGCCGCCTAAGGTGCCCTGCTGCCTAGGGCGCTCAGCCACTGGTGTTCCTACTCTCTGCAGCAAGCAACTAAGGCTCAGCATCAGCAGGCAGCCGTTGCTCCGTTCGCACATATCCTCAGAGGCGCAGCAGCGGCGGAGGACTGTGTATGTGTTCCGACTCCCGAATGAATGAAAGCAAGCAAACATTCATTGAGGGGCACTGGTAGGCTGCATTTGATGGTTGTTGGTGAGGCTGCATTTGATGGGTGCTGGTGAGGCTGCATTTGATGGGCGCTGGTGAGGCTGCATTTGATGGGCGCTGGTGAGGCTGCATTTGATGGGCGCTGGTGAGGCTGAATTTGATGGGCGCTGGTGAGACTGCATTGATGGCTTCTGGTGAGGCTGCATTGATGGCCGCTTGTGGGCTGCATTTGATGGGCGCTGGTGAGGCTGTATTGATGGGCGCTGGTGAGGCTGCATTTGATGGGTGCTGGTGAGGCTGCATTGATTGCTGTTGGTGAGGCTGCATTGATGGGCGCTTGTGAGCTGCATTTGATGGGCACTGGTGAGGCTGCATTGATGGGCGCTGGTAGGCTGCATTTGATGGGCGCTGGTGAGGATGCATTGATGGACGCTGGTAGGCTGCATTGATGGGTGCTGGTGAGGCTGCATTGATGGACGCTGGTGAGGCTGCATTTAATGGGTGCTGGTGAGGCTGCATTTGATGGGCGCTTGTGAGGCTGCATTTGATGGGCGCTGGAGAGGCTTCATTGATGGGCGCTGGAGAGGCTTCATTGATGGGCGCTGGTGAGGCTGCATTGATGGGCGCTGGTGAGGCTGCATTTGATGGGCGCTGGTGAGGCTGCATTTGATGGGCGCTGGTGAGGCTGCATTTGATGGGCGCTGGTGAGGCTGCATTGATGGACGCTGGTGAGGCTGCATTTGATGGGCGCTGGTGGGCTGCATTTGATGGGCACTTTATTAAAAAGGTGGGGTTTACATGGGCATGGAAAAGGGGGTGAATTCCGGGGTGGAGCCAAGGGGAGGCAAAATTATGTTTCGCATAGGGTGTCAAAAATCCTTGCACCAGCCTAGGAGGTAGCTAGTGTGCATCAGGATATGCTTGGGTGGTAGCTAGAATGCGCTTAGTTATGCATTGGGAGGAAGCTGTAGTGCATCTGGCTATATATTGGGTGGTATATAAAGTTTGATTGGTTAATGCATTGGGATATAGCTGGAGTACATCAAGTTATAAACTTGGTGATAGCGGGTGTTTGCCTGGGGATGTATTGGGAGGTAGCTGGAGTGCATCTGGTCATATACAGGGTGGTAGCTAACATTTACCTGGTTATGAATCAGGAAGTAGCTGGAGTGCATCTGGTCATATACAGGGTGGTAGCTAACATTTACTTGGTTATGAATCAGGAGGTAGCTAGAGTGCATCTGGTCATATACAGGGTGGTAGCTAACATTTACCTGGTTATGAATCAGGAAGTAGCTGGAGTGCATCTGGTCATATACAGGGTGGTAGCTAACATTTACCTGGTTATGAATCAGGAAGTAGCTGGAGTACATCCGGTCATATACAGGGTGGTAGCTAACATTTACTTGGTTATGAATCAGGAGGTAGCTAGAGTGCATCTGGTCATATACAGGGTGGTAGCTAACATTTACCTGGTTATGAATCAGGAAGTAGCTGGAGTGCATCTGGTTATATACAGGGTGGTAGCTAACGTTTACTTGGTTATGAATCAGGAGGTATCTAGAGTGCATCTGGTCATATACAGGGTGGTAGCTAACATTTATCTGGTTATGAATTGGGAGGTAGCTGGAACACATCTGGTTATACACTGAGTAGTAGCTGAACTGAACTTGATTGTGCATTGGGAGGTAGCTTGAGTTCACCAGGTTATACTCTGGATGGTAGCTAAAATACATCTGGTTATGATTTAGGATGTATCTGGAACACATCTGGTTATGCACTGGTTCAATAGAAGCTGGTCTGAACTTAATTATGCATTGAATGGTAGCTAGAATGCTTGGTTATGTATTGAGAAGAGGCTAGAGTGTATCTGGCTGGAGTAAATATGGTTATATATGGTTATATTCTGGGTGGTAGCTGGAGTATATGTGGTAATTCATTGGGTGGTACTTGGATTGCCCTATATTTTGCATTGGGAAGTAGCTGTAGTACAATTGGTTGTACATGGGATAAAGATACATTCACCCATATGTAAACAAAAAATATGTTTTATCTTGTCAGCTGGCAGTATTTTAGTACAGGAATACAAATGTGTTAGAACTCTTAATGGCAATTCACTAAGCTAGATAGGTATTTTAACACTTTATAATTTTCTCTCATCAAAATGTATGTGTTTAACCAAATGCACTTCTCCCACAAAATAGTTACTTAACTATTGCAACCTCTATTTTTCACAAATCAGAAGTTTTTATAATGTATCAGTTTTTTCACTTCACTTCAAAAGGCTTTGTATCCAGTGCTTCTCAATAGACACATTACAGTATATCTCAATTAGTGCCCAGCAGAAGCAATAAGGAGTTGTAACCCAAGGGATAATTTTTGCTAACTGACTTTTACATGCAATTTTACAGTAAGAATAGTGATAGAAATACAGTATGTGCTACTAGCATTGATAATCCTTTTTATAATTAGCCAGTGCAATATTTATATACATACATATGGTGAAAATAACACAAAGTAAAGCAAATAATGTTTACAATAAAGCTTTTGGAACTGAACCTAATTGTGTGTAAAAGGATATTTCCCTCTACAGACTGAAGTTCTCTTATGCTGCTTCGTTGTTACTGCCTGGTTTAGTGTTACTGGGGTCCAGGCTAAAATCAGTGGAAAGTACACCTAGGGTGTAATTTACTAAAATGATATTTTATATTTTAGTCAAGTGGTGGTTATGTCACTTAATGTAGAGGGTCTCATGCATGGCCCCTGACATCATTAATGGTCCACACGTAGAATTGTGTGAATTTTTATTTATAACATTTTTAGAGACTGCAGACATACATCAGGAGAAGGCCAGACACTGCAGGAATGCTACCACAGATGGTAAAAGAAAATGGACATGCTTTTAGAGATATTGGAGACTGGGCCATGCTTCATGCGGAGTGTGGAGGCAGGTTACATGAAACTACTAGAGATAACTGCTCCTACAGCCCTATTACAAATCAATGTTTCTTCAGTTATCCGTACAGCTCCCCTTAAAATTGCTGGTGCCACATTTGATATTTCTCTTAGCAAAATCTAATATATAAACATAACAAGGGAATGAAGGAAGAGTTACATAGTGTAAAAGAAATAAACCAAATGTTCTAACTACTGGAAGCCAGGAAAGACAATGTTTTTCCTTCACCTGCTTAACTAAGCAGCACCTAGGTAAAGAAAACACAGGCTACCACTTGAAGTGACTCTGTGGGCCACATAATCAGTGCCAAAGGGCCACAGCATGGGCAACAGGCCTCAAGTCTATGTTCTCTACACATATATTATCAGGGTCAAGTGAAACTTTTATTTTAATTACCCTGAATCTGTTAATGAATGTGAAATGCATATAGTTTAGGATGAGAATTTTACATATCCTTTCAACTGATTACATACAAGTAGTGAATAGAACATGCTGCAGGAAGAACTTTGTAGCTTTATGTAGTGTTATCTCTAAATGATGGGGCTCCATTTAAAGTTTATATAAACCCTAACTTTGACTGAACAACTCTTCTTTGCTCCTTCTGGCCTGTACATATACAACAGGAGCATTTTGTTATATCTGTTTTCTAAATTTACATTGTTACCAGCCATTTCTGAGTTATCCTTGTAAACAACAGAACACCTCCACCCTATGTTCTCAAAATCGGGACAGGGGGAGGTTTTTGGTAGGCCTTTCCTAGGGTGACAACACTGCTTATCTCTAGATACGGAACAGGAATTGTGTTAATGAAAGGCAGGGGGGGCATTAGAAATCATGGGGTGCTGTACAGCCTATCTGACAAGGCTACCTTGAATACACAGAGGACAGTAATGAGGCAGGATGGCAAGCACGCCATGGTAAATTGTGAGTGTAAATTGCTTTAGCAGCATGAGGGAATAAAAACCTAAGCTTACATACTACTGTTCAGAGTGTAGGTTCAGGAGAGGAGCATGTAACTTACGTAGTGCAGGTGTCAGGAATGACTGTTGGGAGCCAAGACACTTAATATTATTCCGTCTGCTCCTGATAGCATAAAAAAGTCCTATCTGCCCTAGGCATCCCTGCTGAACTAATGGGGCACAGGGAACTACTAATGCTGCGTACACATGGTCGGAATTTCTGATGGAAACAGTCCGATGGGAGCTTTTCAACAGATTTTCTGACCGTGTGTATGCCCATCGGTCTTTTTCTGTCGGAATTTCTGACGGACTTTGGATTGAGAACCTGTTCTCAATTTTTCTGACGGAAAACCTTTCTATCAGCTTTTCCGATCGTGTGTATGCAATTTCAACGCGCAAAATTCCGACGCATGCTCGGAAACAATTCGACGCATGCTCGGAAGCATTAAACTTCCCTTTTATAGTGCCGCCGAACGTGTTTTATGCCGCTGGAATTTGGTGTGACCGTGTGTAGGCAAGACAGTTTGAACGAAATTCTGCCGGAATTCCAACGGGAAAACCATCAGAGCTTTTTCCGACGAGAATTCCGACCGTGTGTACGTGGCATAAGTGTTGTGAGCCAGGACCCATAGTAATACTCAGCCTACATCACATGGAAAACAGAAGTATCCTGTCAGCCCTTGGGCCCCCCTACTGGACTAATGCATTCCAGGATGGTACAATTCTACCCCCCTAATGGTGGCCCAGCTGGGAGGACCACCAGGTGAAAAAGCCTGATGCGGCGTACACACGACCAGACTTCCCGTCAGAATAAACTCCGACGGTCTTCCTGACGGAGTTCCAACGGAGTTCACACTGAACGGACTTGCCCACACACAATCACACCAAAGTCCATTCGTTTCGAACGCGATGACGTACGACGGGACTAGAAAAGGACGTTCAATAGCCAGTAACCAATAGCTGCCCTTGTGTCGTATTTGGTCCGTCGGACCAGCATACAGACGAACGGTTTTCCCGATAGAAATTGATTCAGTCAGAAAGATTTGTTCTATTTCTAGATCCGTCTGAATTTTTGAAGAAAAAAGTCAGATGAATCCCACACACGATCGTAATATACGACAGAATGATTCCGTCTGACCTTTTCTGACGGAAAGTCTGGTCGTGTGTACGCGGCATAAGAATTCAGCCACTGGTAATTTGCTAAATATTTAATTTATGTTCTTGGGTATAGATACACTTTAATGTAACACATAAAATGCCCCATTACACTCCCAGCAAAACTAAATCAATAGATTTCAGGTAAAAGAGTTATATATTATATGCTAATAACAAATACAAGGGTTTACTTGTTCTTTAATCATCCCATGGTTTGCCATCACTTAGCAATTTCCTTCATGTTTTGTTAACAGGCATGAAAAATAGAATGATTCCCGCTGATAGCTGTTTATCACAATGTGAAAAACATTTGCAGAGCTGCTCCCTAGTGGAGCTATGCTTCAAAAAACCATGAGAAACTGATGAATATAAAAAAGGCAAAAGCACCAAAGCGAATCAAAAAAAAACTATAAACTTAGAAAACCATAGTGGCTTAGAGCAAAAAAGTAGAAATGTTTGTGTGAATCACAAACATAATAAAATCATTATGTGCTTTTTAATGATTTTATTCTGTGATCTAAGTAAACATTCAACTTTCTTGCTGTAAGCCCTCATGCCTTGCTAATTTTATGGCTTAATCGGATTTGATTGAACACTTCTGTTTCTCTTATAATCTGCTACTTTTTGTTGAGACTAAATATACAATACTTTATTTATCCAATGAGACTAGAAATGATTTCATTTACATCATTGAAGAGACTGCTTTCTGCTTCACGACATTGTATTATGATCTAACAATGTGAACATCTAACTTTAAAGGATAATCTAATCAGCATTGGCTTTAATTTCTTATAAATGTCCTAAATCCTGTATTATTATTTTCAACATGAGTGAACTATTTTAATTGCATTAAATGAAGAGCAAAGGTGGGCAATAAACAAAGGCTGAATTTCTATCACTGAAGCTTGTAGGCACACAGAATGAAAGCTCTCTGCTAGGATCACCTCTTTCATGCAATGCAAAACATTTGTTAGTATATGTGGATATAACCTTATGATTTTACTCTGTTTCTACTCATGATAGGGAAAATATATATTGGGGGAAAGTTGCTTCATTGCTTCTGCTGTCTATAGGCCCAAACTTTTTGGATGTAATGGTAAAACCAATGGCTGCCAATATGAAATTAACTTTTAACTGGATAGAATAAGCTAATCTATGCATACATAGAGTGCAAATAATGCATGCCCTACCATAGTTTATAAAGATATTATAAATCAGTAAGGAGCTCTGAATCCATGTAAAAGCATGAGTTTTATTGTATAAATATGTACTATGACTGAATATGCTATGACTTGCTGTGGAAAGTGCAGAAATGTTCCTCATCGTTGACAGGTCTGCCAACGCCTACCCCCCTTCATCAATTTCCTATAAGCATCTTCCACCAGCTATCTCCTATGACTCCCCCCAGTTGATTGTATTTCCTTCAATTGCATGTGCTTCTCTCAATTTGGTTCTCCTTTGCCTGTGCCTCCCTACCTTACGTGTAATCCTTTATTCCCCTCCCCCCACTAATTAAAAGCTGTCTATTGCCTATATTTAATTATCTTTAAAATCCAGTGGAGGACAGATGGTTGAGATTCATTGCCCTAGTGTCTTCCCTATTGTGACAGCTACATTGGAAACAGGGACCAGGAGTGCCGTTTATATTTCCCAGAATGTCAGAGTCATAAAGGCAAAGTTGCTTAGTCAGCTTCTTCTATATATCAGTGCAATATCAGTAGTTAAACTACCTTTTGATGGGTTTTTTTTTCACTATTTTCAGTTCCTAAGGACTCCCCGTCCCATTATCTATAAACAGAAACAGTGGTCCTAACAGGCACATTCGTTCTCAGACCCATAGGTGTGCTCAGACTATTGCATTAGGGTGTGCACCTCAAATGTATTAAAACATAGGCGGTGTAAGTAAGGCAGTGGATGGTGTCTGTAGAGCAGTTGACTTGTCAGTAGGGTGTCAGTAGGGCAGTGGACAGTGTCAGTAGCTTTCATTTTTATTTCATTTTTTAAATATATTTTTACAATTTTGGGTGAAATTTTGACGGTGTCAGTAGAGCAGTGGATTTATCAGTATTATTATTACTATTATTATTATACAGGATTTATGTAGCCCCAACAGTTTGCGCAGCGCTTTACAACATGAGGGTAGACAGTACAGTTACATTACAATTCAATTCAATCAGTAGGGTAGATGTTGGTGTTAGTGGGACAGTGGATGGTGTGGATGGTGTTAGTCAGTAGAACAGTGGACATGTCAGTAGAGGGGAAGCTGGAGTCAATGGGACAGTGTATGGTGTCAGTCAGTAGAGCAGTGGACATGTCAGTAGGGGGGAAGCTGGAGTCAGTGGATGGTGTCAGTCAGTAGAGCAGTGTATGGTGTCAGAAGGGCAGTGAACTGTGTCAGTAAGGCAGAGGATGGTTTTAGAAGAGCAGTGGATGGTGTCAGTAGGGCAGTATATGGTGTCAGTAGTTTTTTTATTTTTTAAAATGTTATTTTTTAATTATTTTTCACAATATTATTATTTTTTACAATATTATTTTGTTAGGATTAATTGTTATTAATCCTAATAATAATATTAATTGTTTTAGGAGCCCCGTTGGGGGGCTTTGGCAAAATATTAGGCTACACAGACCCCTGATGGCCACTCCCCCCCCCCCCTCCATCCTGAAACATCCCCTATAGAAACAGGCAGGAGAGGAGAGAAGGGAAGCCGGAAGCACTGAGGGATGGGGGAGAGACCAGGCAGCAGGGGGTATCTGCACCACCCAGGGTGATTAGGGTGATCCCAGGCACACCTGACACGCCTGTTACACCCTGTGTGCACACCTAAGCTGCCATAATTCTCTCTGCACTCCTCTCCTGCACATGCTATCCATTATCGATCAAACCCACCACTTTTCCCTCCTGCACATACTTTCCAATATCATACCCTTTAGATGCTTCTCCTGCTTTTTTGCACGCTCTCCTGTACATATTACCTGCTGTCAAACCCTCCACACTTCTCTCCTGCACATACTACCCACTAAGACACTTCTTTAGCATATATACCAGCATAGCTTTGCTGGTATACATAATTTGTAGAGTGTGTTTTTTTCCTTACCTTTTCTATTTTGTTATGTTCTTTTTTTTCTATATTATTCTATAAGATGCTGTCAGCACTGTGTTGTTCTTTAACCAGTTTGGTTCTAGAGCAAATGTTTGAATTTTTTGCACAAATGTAAAAATCTTAATTTTTGGCAATAAAATGACTTAAATCCCCCCAGAATATGATATATTTTCTGAAAGCAGAGGCCCTGTAGAATAAAAAGATGATAGTTGCAAATGTTTATGCCCCATGATATTTGTGCAACTGGTAAATGCAGGAAAAAGTATAATAAAATGAATTTTACTGCAAACACAATATAATATATATTTTTTGGTAAAATATAAAACATGGAGATGCGTAGAGTAAATTAAAATTGCGTGCGTCCATGATATCGCAAATAACTACTATACCCAAAAATCTCCATAGGTGACGCTTTAAAAGCTATTACAGTTCATCAGTTTAGCGCTAACCAGGAGCTCTTGTGCTAGAATTATTGCTCTCACTCTGATGTTGGCAACGATATGTCACAAATATGGTGCAAATGCGGTTTCCATATGTGTGCGCGCTCTAGGTATGCGTTTGCGCACATGTGCCACCTAGCAGCAACAAGGGTCCCTGGTTCATATCTAAAGGGCAAAAGTTGCTCATTGCTCAGTGAACCCTAGCAACCTCATAATGAACCCTATGGTTCCATAGAACCCAGCTGAGAAAGGCAATAGAAGCAATGAATCTGGGATTATATTACTATATATTGTATACTATCAATATGCTGTATATGGAAAGAGACTGGTACCCATAGGCAACACCACTACTGTAGTGGTTTTATATTTATGGTCAGTGGGAAGAGTGCCTCTAATATTTATGGTCAGTGGGAAGAATGCCTCTTATGTAGTGCCGGGCTCCGGATGAGCATGCGCTATATGTTTTATAAATTTAATGTTCCTAAAACCACAGTTGGGTTTTAGGGGTAATTGTTCTAAATTATGGTTTCAGTACCAGTCTGGCTGGATTGCACTGTGTTCTGCTTGGCCATAGGTGTCGTGTCACCTCTGGCAAGCATGAGAACGTGGTTCGGTTGGACGCATTGGGTGCCAATCTCTCTCAGAGCCAACCAGTGAGGGGGTCATCTTGCTGGGCATTCTGGGAGAGGGTACTTAAGGTACTGGGATCATGTGTTTCTGGGTTCCGGACCAGAAGATCGTTCTGTCTGTTTGGTCCTGGTCCTCCTGACCAGCCCTCAGGGACCCTCATGGCTTGGGGTGCGGATCTATCCATTTCCGAGTCTCGGGGCTGGCTAGCCCGAGACACAGTAACTGGAAGGAGGATTCTAAGGTGGTCCGGTGCCATCTCGTCTTTGGAGAGGCCCAGCAACTGAGAACGCAACCAGGGGAGGACTCTGCAGAAGAGGGCCATGCAAAAAGGCTGGTGCCTCGGTAAGAGCCTGGAAGCTGAGTTGAAAGACACCAGGTGAATCCACACTCGTACGGTATCGCCGGACCGGCTGCAAGATACTGGAACCGTATGAGTTTCTAAGTTCGTTTATCCTTCAGTTACAACCAAGTCTGTGGCAGAGACTTTCACTTACAAGTTCTACAGCCAAGTCTGTGGCAGAGACTTTCATTTACAAGTTCTACAACCAAGTCTGTGGCAGAGACTTTGCTCTACTTGAATAAGCTATCGGCTGCTAAATCTTCTGAGAGGAGATTTATCCGATAGCTGTAATATCCAGTTGTGAATGGCTATTCTCTGGATTTCATAGTTAGAGACATTAAATTTCAAGCAGTTCCAAGAGTACCTGAACTTCCTACCTATACCCTCTATCCTTTATTGAGAGACTGTGTTTTGTCTACCATTTTCTGCAAATAAAAATTCCAAAGAGGATCCAGTGTCGGTCTCTGCAGTTCTTTGGGCCATCTACCTCGGGAAACCCCTAGACGCATACAAGGTCAAGAAGGTAACGGTAAGCCCAAACTAAACCAGCAGCTCCTTCGGGGGTCAGTGCCACACTTATATTTGTGGTCTGTGGGAAGAGTGCCTCTTATATTTGTGATCAGTGGGAATTGTGTCTCTTATATTTGTGGTCAGAGGGAAGAGTGCCTCTTATCTTTGTGGTCAGTAGGAAGAGTGCCACTTATATTTGTGGTCAGTGGGAAGAGTGCCTCTAATATTTGTGGTCAGTGGGAAGAGTGCCTCTTATATTTGTAGTCAGAGGGTAGAGTGCCTCTTATATTTGTGGTCGGTGGGAAGAGTGCCTCTTATATTTGTAGTCAGTGGGAAGAGTGCCTCTTATATTTGTGGTCAGAGGGAAGAGTGCCTCTTATATTTGGCCAATGGGAAAATGCTCCCCTTACCAATACCAAAAACAAGGATTGACGTTATGGATTACATATCTAAAGGGCAAAAGTTGATCATTGCTCAGTGAACCCTAGCAACCTCATAATGAACCCTATGGTTCCATAGAACCTGGCTGAGAAAGGCAATAGAAGCAATGAATCTGTGATTATATTACTATATATTGTATATCCATATGCTGTATATGGAAAGAGACTGGTACCCATAGGCAACAACACTAATGTAGTAGTTTTATATAAAAAAAAAGGGCAGTGTGATTGTTAATGTATTGTTCTATAGCAAGGGTGTCAAACTGGCGGCCCTCCAGCTGTTGTGGAACTACAAGTCCCATCATGTCTCTGACTGTGGGAGTAATGCTTGTAACTGTCTGCCTTCCGTTGCCTCATGGGACTTCTAGTTCAGCAACAGCTAGAGGGCCACCAGTTTGACAACTGTGTTCTATACGAAGTAGTCTGATACTAAATGGATTTTATTCAAGTGCTCATGCATCCACTTTGTAATAATGAATCATATAAAATTAACTGAATTTCTCTCACTGTAGTTGTTTACAATGTATGCCATAAGCAAAGCCCTATTTTATGACAGTCAGATAGCATGGTATATACACTGAAGATGAAGCAGTCTACCTGTCTTTCTGTTGCAATGACTAAATTACAGGTTGCCTTATCTTCATTGAGTTGTAGTTATTCACTGCTCATAAAAGTGTCAACATATTTAATTCCTTGACATTATCAGTCTATGCATTTTCAGAGTTGTGCAAGCTAATGAGTCTAGTCTAATTTCTCTGTTCATCACCATTTAAATACAGCATTTACCTATTAAACTAAAAAGAAAAAAGGCTGCAAGAAAAAAATGGAAGTTGTTCATTGATGTCATGGATTATGTACACTGGGGTTGATTTACTAAAACTGGTGAGCACAAAATCTGGTGCAGCTGTGCATGGTAGCCAATGAGCTTCTAACTTCAGCTTGTTTGATTAAGCTTTAACAATAAAACCTGGAAGCTGATTGGCCTCTATGCAAAAGTGCACCAGATGTGCACTCTCCAGTTTTAGTACATCAACCCCATTATGTGTATGCCAATCTTTAAAAATGGTAACGCTACACAAAGGATTATAATTTTAAACCTGATAAAGGGCAATGGCAAGTGCTTCACAACTATAGTGTGTGGTCAGATAATTGATTGTTGGATACCAACCTCATCTCATCTAAGGCTGGGCATAGATGGCTCAAATCTTGGCTGTTCAGCCATAAGGGAACTGTGTGGATGGATGAATGTTCTTTGTATTCAGGTAGGCACAGGCCAAAATATAAACGATCTATTGGGGCCTTGAACTGGTTCTAAATTCAAAAAGGTTTTCACCGTAATGCATTCTCTGCATTAAAGCAATCTTTACCCTTTGAATAAACTTATCTCCTCTGTAACCCTCCTTATCTCCTCTCCACACAAAGTGCACTGTTTGTTTTTTATTCTTTTTTTAATTAAAAGAAAAGTCAGGCCTGCCCCCCCATGCACATCATTTGCCTAGGCGAATGACATGCAATATGCCCGATATGCCATGTCACATAATGACATGGCATAATCCTTCATTGAGAAAGGAGATAAGGGGCGGCCCTAGCGCACATCACTGTGAGGCCCGGTAGCTGAACCTGGAAGAGCCAGTGGGCCTGTCAATAACATCACATAAGAAGATGATGGCATGAGACCGATCAGGGACAGAATTCAGAGAGGATTCTGCAGGACACCACTGGTTCCACTGGGAGGGTAAATAATTGAAATACTGACAACCAGCAAAAGGGTATGCAGGGCTATGAAAAAGAAAAAATTGAGTGGGAAGGGTAAAAAACCTTACTACTTATTCCCCCATCCCTAACCACGTACCTGCCTCCTCTCCTGATTCAGCACCTCTCTCCCCTCTTCCTGGTCTTACAGGAGACACTGATGGCAGCAGAGTCATAGGTGTGAGACTGGGCAAGGCTTACCAGCACTGTGTGTGTCTATGGACGGACACACACAGCCCAGCTCAGGATCGCAGCTGCATGTGGGCCCCCATAGCACAGTGCTTCCTAAGGGGGCACTTGTAGGAAGGAGGAAAAGAGAGTGGTGGCCTGGGGCTCCCGAAAAGGAGATAAGGGACCACTCTGCTCAATGCCATTGCAGAGAGCAGGTAAGTAAAACATATTTTTTGCTGTAATGAAAAAAAAAATAGTCTTTACAATCACTTAAAGTATGTCCCATGATAGAGTTCCTTTGACCTTTTAACCCATACCACCTAAACTTAAAATCTCCCATGAGCTGTAATCTCATGGAAACCATTTTTTTGCCTAATTTCTATCCTGAGATACAAATGTTATATCTTGTTATATCTTGTATAAAATGTAATTGTAGATTGGTTTATTCTTGAGACTCACAATGTGCTAGATAATATACTTTCCTGTGCCTAAATTTTCACCTATCAATGCGTATTCTATTACATTCCACATATGCATTACTATTATTATCATTACGACATAAAACCAAAAGTCAAAGGAACCTGTCAAGATGGCTAATGTTTTACCAGTAAGTTTATAACACAATCTGGAAACTGCCTAAACACACCAAAAAATATGATCACACCTCACTGCCAAATATCCAAAAGAGCAGGGATAGTAGGAGAAGACAACAGGAACAAGATACAGCTATCCATATTACATGTTCAAACTGTTCACTTTGTTCTCTTGACAATCATTTCTCAGTTTGTTATGTAGTTTCACCATTTATTGATTGCAGTTATATCAAAGGTAGGCTACACATCTGTAGAATACAAAATCTGTATAGGGTCCTGTAACTCTGTAAGGTTCACCGCAACCTGTGATCCAGCTACATGAGCAATGCATATTGCAGAACACAAATTTCAGAGCATTCTGGATGTGAGCACTCTCTCTCTCTCTCTCTCTCTCTCTATATATATATATATATATATATATATATATTTACATTCTTTTATTTCCCAAGTGCCATTTCTGCTTGGGTAAAACATTTTCCAGACAGAGGGCATTCCCTTATAACACTGCAGCCTAGAGCAGCCACATGGACAGTTATAGCTATAGAAATGTTTAGTATGTACCCGTATATATTATTTATAAAGAAACCCTGTTCTTTATTCATAATTTTTTACAAAACTTGACAATGTACCTAATATCACTTCTGTTACAGAAGTGTGCTTGACTGATCCCACTCTTAAACTGTTTATCTGGATTGGTGTGCTTATGGTGGAGTCGCCTGGAGATGAGCATGCTTTTTACCAGAGGGATCTAGTATCTGGTAAACCTGTGGACACTTTATTGAGCTGAAAGTTTATGAGCCTCTGGGCAGGTTCTGATACTGCCCTGTTCATTTCTTGATACACAAGCGCTTTTGTCCTTACCTGTGTGGAGGTCAAATCAATACATTAAAAGCACATTAAAAGCACATCCTTTTCACATAGTAAGAAGTCCTGGATTATGATCATGATGTGCTGGGCTGGTTACTAGCCTTTCTTTCCACTTATCTTCCTCCAGAAAACTTTGGGTTATTTGGATAAAGAATCGAAATAGCTAAACTGTTTGTATAAAGAATGCTCTTTTACAAACAGCAACAGAGTGTTGTATCTTGATAGCCATCAACAAAGGTTAGAAGTTTGGATACCCTTTATTGGTTAAAGCGGAACTTTACCAATAGCAACTTGATAAAAAAAAATAATTCTTTAGCAATTTACATACATTCCACATAAATAAATATTTTACCAAACTTAATGTGTACTATAAACTGCCTCCAGCATTGTTCCTGTTTCTTCTTGCTGGAGGCTGCCATTTTGCTGAAGCCTAGTGCCCTTGAGCAGCATTAAATAAGCTATCAGCAGATCAGTCTCTAGTGGTTCTGATTTTTGGAACAATGCCAACAATGGAGAGAAATTGAGCATGTGCAGAGCAGGGTAAGACAGTGTATTACTGGATTTTAAACAGTATAGGCACTTATTTTTAATTTTAGCTATACCTGCAAAAGGGGCCAGCCTGAAGTGATCTAGCAAGACTTTATTTTCTGACTAAAGTTCTACTTTAAATAAAGAGCTTTCGATGCATGCTGTCCTTAAGAAGAGGCCCTCAAAAGCTTGCACTTCAATATTTTTAATTAGCCAATAAATTGTATTACCCTAAATCCAACTGTATACTTGTTCTTTCACAAAGAAATTATTTGCATGACTACAACTACTATCCACAATTTAAAAAAAAAAAATAATTACGGAATTGTGCTGAAAAAGATTGCAAGCAATGACCTTTTGTTTTAAAGGGGCATACTGCCACTCTGTAATATTTAGAGGGGAAGTTTTTTGTTTCTTTTGATCCAACTCACCACAAGCTCACTAGCTATCCTAGTTGGATTATCCCCCAAGTCCTCCTGCAAAGAGTCAATTTTTCAAAGCTCTGTTGATGAGGACCACAAAATTGTAGGAATAAATGGCCATTTTATTTTCGTTCTATATGCTGTATACCAGCTGTTCTGGAAGTACAGTTGGCCACAGAAGCACGAATAAATGATATGCACAGCATTTCCCACTATTCTCAAATGAGGAATAAGCTTTGTTTTTTTGGTTTTATGGTGATGACATGCAAATACATTGTATTTAAAAAAAAAAAAAAAATAGGCATACATACAATAACTTCAATCATTTTTAAAACAGGAATATAAAATAAAAAAATATTAAGTGTGAAAGAAATTAAGGGAAAACCTGCTCAAAAATAAATATTGTAATGGAGAAACATACTATATATTTCTAATCACATCCCTGTGTCTCACTGAATATCAAAAGTGAGCTATGTGAGTGATGGCAAATTATTAACAAAGAAAAAGAAAATACTTGGCATGACTACTTAGGCAGCGCCAGTGAAAAATGGAAATGATGAAGGCAGTAGCCATGATATACCAGGACCGCCGTTACATTAGGACTGCTTATATGTTATATTGAGGTAAAGAAATTAAAGAAGACTAACGTTTATATGAATGCTGCTGCTGCTGCTGCTGGCAGAAGAATGCCTAAGTGAATTCCTTATCTCACATAAAGAATGGACAGATGGTGCCTCCAGCAAATAGGTACAGTCTCACTAACGCCTCCTGTGTGTAGTTTTGCTTTACAACAATCATGTAATTAAAATCCTTTGGGCCTTTCAGCTATTATTATTTATTTAACATTGCATTCTTTTTGATTACACAACTTGATCCAAATTCATTTCTCAGTTTTAGGTGGAGTGGGGATCCCTTGCGAGGTGTTTACTTGAACCCCAATATGAAGACTTTCCCTATCTTTTCAGACAAACCATTGTTACTACCTGTGTTTTAAATTTGTTATGAAAGAAACTGGGAGGCATTTATGGGTAACCTCTCATTCTTGCCGATCCATGTCTTCAACACGTTCTAATTCACTGAAAACAAGTATGCAGATAAGGACATCTTACTGTTTTGTAACGTTCCTGATGTGCATACTTATCTGGGACATGGATTCAGAAAATCTGAATTTTAGGAGGAGGTCAGACATGGCAGCTTCTATGTTCTCTTTATGACAGGTTTACCTTTTGTTAATTTTCCATATATTATATGTATATTCCCTTGGAGAATGCACTGAAGGTAGCATCACAGAGAAAAGGTGTACTAAAGATGTGGAGTTTCGCACTGCTCATGTGTGCCAAAGCCTTGTTCGCTCCTATAGCTGGTCTGGATTGTTTTGAATGGGTAAGGCCACCATGACTATGTAATGAATGAGGCTTCTGTGCATCGTAGGGCCCAACAGGGGGTATTATATTTGTGAAAGCTTTGTGGAATTGAGCAAGGCTGCACAGATGAAATTGCATATTTGACTATGTAGATTACACTAAGATTGGAGGGAGGAGCTTTAAAGCGTTTGCAAAGGAGAATTATTTTTTTTTTTTAAATATACTTACCTGCTTTGTGTGTGGTTTTGCACAGAGCCGACATGATCCTCCTGAGTTGTCCGCCAATGCTCGCTCTCACGCCAGCACTCTATGTCTATAAGACACAGACAACGTGGCTCAGCCCCCCCCCCACCCGCCTCACTGGCTGTGATTGACAGCTTGACAGCAGAGGGAGCCAATGGTCCCGCTGTTGTGTCTGAGTCAGTGAGGAGGCATAGACCCAGAAGGGGCCTCGGCTCTCAAGCACATCTCTGGATCGAGATCAGGCTTAGGTAAATAATAGGGGGGGTGAGGGGGGAGCTGCACACTGAAGGTGTACAGTGTATATATGGGCTGCTTTCAAACTGATACGCAGGTGCAGAGCAGTTTACCTGCGGGTTACCTGCACTGAGCCATAGACTTCTATTATTACCAGAAAGTTTGGTGAGCTTTCTGAAAGTGCACCAAACCTGCAGAATATAATAGCAGTCTATTGCAAACTGCAGGAAAGCCAAAGGTACACTGAGTTGCACATGTGGTGCGGGTAAACCGCAGCGCATCAGTGTGAAAGCAGCCTTGGACCACTTTCACACGGTCAGTCCGACCAATTGGACCCTCCATTCACCTCTGAGTAGTGGCAGACATAAACCGCCTTGTGTTCTACCTCCAATACGATCCACTAAAAAGTATCGCTCTCCAAATGCAGAGTGGACATGGACATGCCATCCTCCCGCTCCGCTCATTGTGGCCCGCGACCGGTTACCAAGTCGCTTAAGTGGCCCTCGCTCTTCAAAAGGTTGGGCACCGCTGCTCTAAACACTACTGCACCCTACAAATCATACTGTATCCCACTGCAAGCTCCCCTCCCTGTTCCCCATTTCCATTCTTGCCTAGGCAAGAATGACATATCCCTGCTCCCAACGCCTCTTGGAATATCACCATCACATATCCCAGGAGGCTTCAGGAGTGGGGACAAAGAGTGGGCAGTGGGTGAAGTGGATTACAAAACAAACAAAATTTCTGATTTTATAAAGAAAATTTGTTTGGAATTCGACCCGTTTATGGCCGGCTTTAAAAGGTCTAACAAGGACCCACCCTTATTTTCACTCTCATCCATTGAAAAAAAAACCTGCATAGTGTACACTGAATGTAACAAACAAATATCTGAATGGGGAAGAGTTGGATGAACGACAGGATTCTTTCCCTCATTCAGAGATTCAACACCAGAAGGAGACTGATCCCTGCACGGAATATTTCTACAGGATCCAGCTTCCGGCGCAACGTGAGACATACTTGATTTGAGGTAAATGGTGTGACTGCAGGCATAGGAGGAACTTTTGACTAGCCTTCAGCTTTAAAAGAAAAGGGAGTGAAAATGCCAACTCAAGCACAGCGCTGAATACTCTAATATGTCTCTTTAAACTATATAATGATCAATTAACTGCTTTAACCTTAGCTCTAACTATGCTTTTACTTCTCTGATTGTTCGTAGGCATTGTTCCTACAGCTGCCAGCATCTTATTCTCATAAAAAAAAAAAAAAAAAACAGACCATAATATATTAGCCACCTTTTTTAATTCAGGGTTTTTTATACCTGTTCTGTTTAATTAATGTTAATGCTAATATGGTGTACAGTTATTGTTACAAGATACTTCCTCTCTGTAGCAAGAGATAGACAGTAATATTAATTCCTATCAAATAATCTGCCATTATTATGTTATTTAAAAAAAATATTATATGCAATACAACACATCATAACAGTATATACATATTTCTGTGTAAGAGCAAGTCACCTTTGTATAATGTCTGTCAAAACACTTCATATTGTTCTATTAAACATGTTATGTAAAATACTACAATAACTATCTTTCCAATCATTTCTTCAATGCTTAAAGTGAAACTGCATTCAAAAAAATGAAGATTTGCTATGTTATATAGGGCATATCTAGAAAATAATTGTGTCTACAGTAAGCAGTACTCTGAATATGTTACTTTTTGTCCTGAATTCCTCCTGAAAAATAGCAGTGCTTCCTAGTATGTGAGTGTACCTAGGCACTCCTGTACACACAGCCTCATAGCTGTATACAGTGTGAGATCTAAAGCCAGCCATAGACATTTCGAAACTCTGCCAGTCCAGCAGAGACCGGCTAAGATTCAAACCATGTATGGGCAGGCTGAAAGTAACCAATGTGTTCAATATCCACCTTAACCACTTCAGCGCCGGAAGGATTTACCCCCTTAATGAACAGGCCATTTTTTGCGATATGTCACTGCGTTACTTTAACTGACAATTGCGCAGGCATGCGCCTCTGTCCCCAAATAAAATATATGTCCTTTTTTTCCCACAATTAGAGCTTTCTTCTGGGGGTATTTGATCACCTCTGCGGTTTTTATTTTTTGCAACCAACAATTTTGAAAAAAAAAAATTTTTTTTACTTTCTGCTGGAATACATATACCAAAAAATTGTTTAAAAAAAAGAATTTCTTCATCAATTTAGGCCAATATGTATTCTTCTACATATTTTTGATAAAAAAATACCAATAAGCGTTTATTGATTGGTTTGTCCAAAAGTTATCGTGTCTACAAACTATGGGATAGATTTAGGGATTTTTAATTGTTTTATTGTTTTTACTGGTAATGGCGGGGAGCAAGGAATTTTAAGGGGACTGCGACATTGCGACGGACAAATCTGACCCTAAGGTACACTTTTTGGGGATCAGTGACACCAATACATTGATCAGTGCAACAAAAAAAAATGCACTGATCACTATATAAATGACACTGGCAGGGAAGGGGTTAACATCAGGGGCAATCAAAGGGTTAACTGTGTTCCCTGCTAGTGTTTTCTAACTGTGTGGGAGATGGACTGACAGGAAGAACACAAAGATCGCTGTTCCTGATTACTAGGAACAGAAGATCTCAGTGTACTTCCCTGTGATCGCGGGTGGCCAGTGGACATCAGGTTTGTTTTGTGCAATAGAGCTTCCCTGCTGCAGTATATATGCTGTGGGCAGTCTTTACGTGATTAAACTGAATACAGACTGACTGCTTACAAATGTCTTTATGGTAAACCTTCATCTATATCACTATTGCTTAAAGTGATTGTATAACCTTTTTTTTGTATCTTTACCTGTACGGTTTAGTAGATATTCACTTTGCATGCAGCCGCTGACCTCAGCGGCGCATGCACTGTGAAGGTCCAGCTGAAGGTCTGGCAGACGCTGCCGGACCTTGCTGGAAAGAAGTCTCCCGTGCGTATGCGTGGGATTGATGACATTGCGGCTCCCGCCACTCACAGCGCCGAAGCCGCGAATCCGGAAGATACGCCGAGGGGAAATGTCAACTCTCTCAGCAGTGACCGGGATCAGCGGTCGACGCCTCATTCTAAGGTAAGTATTTCCTAATGAGCTAGTATGCGGTGCATACTAACTCATTATGCCTTTTGCCTTACAGGTTTTTATTTTTAAATCTTTTACCTAAATTAATAGTGATCCTTATCTTTACAACTCTGCACTCTTGGCCCCCTTGCAGTTTGATTGAGGTGTGAAAAGTTTGGTGTGTCAGCTGTTGCCTGATATTAACTCCTGATTGATTGTTAGGCAAATTCCATCCACACCCACCACAGGATAAAGCAAGAGCACCTTTATGGGGGACACAGACCAGGTGGACACAGGTCAGGGTGACGCATGCTGGGGTTCTTCCAATAAAGTGGTATTCTTTAAATAAGTGGCACTTGCACTCCTGCACTTCTACGATTTGCACAAAGTGAACATCTACAGCAAGTTATTTTACAAAATACCAGACTGCAGGTGACCTCGTTTTCCTATTCTGCTCTCCTTCCTCTCTGCAACATGCACTTTTTGCCTCTCCTTTTCACCATTGTATCCTCTCACCTTAAACTCTCTTTCCTTCACCCCTCTCCTCCACAATCTGTATATATCACGATCATTTCTGCCCTCTCTTTTTTACTGTACACATCACCTCCTCCTAATTCAAATCCCACATGTTAATAAAACCCCCAGTATGCTGAGGCATGTCCCCTCATATAAATTGCACTCTCATATTCCCTCCCTAACCCTCCCGCTTCTCCTAACTTCTGGAGATATATCCCCAAACCCTGGGCTTCCTTTATTCAACTATACTCAATGCACCCATCACCCAGTACCCTATGGCAGCAGCCGCAATTCACACAATTTAGTTTCCATTCCTCTTCTTCCCAGCCTCCTCTTCTCCTGTGCCCTCTGAAATGCCCACTCTGTTTGCAACAAACTCACCTATGTTCATGACCTCTTTGTCACTAACTCCTTTAATCTACTTGCTGTCACCAAAATCTGGCTTCATTAATTCGACACTGCTTCTCCTGCCTCCCTCTCCCATGGTGGCCTTCTGTGGACTGGCTCCCCTTGACCTAATAGGCACAAGGGAGGTGGAGTGGGAATCCTCCTATTCCCACATGGTACCTTCCAGGTTCTTCACTCTCCTACCTCTCTGTCCCTTTCATTTGAATTCCACTGTATATGTCTATTTTCACAAATTTTCTTAAGAATTGCTGTGGTCTAAGAGGCCCCCGGTATATACTTTCCTTGATTAATTCTCTGCCTGGCTACCCTACTTCCTCTCTTCTGAAATTCCCACAATCATTCTCAGTGAATTCAACATCCCTGTTAATACTAACTCTCCTGCTACTTCTAAACTTCTTAGTCTAACTCCCTCATTTGTCCTGAAGCAATGGGTACATGCTTTGACTCATTCTGATGGCAACACCCTCAACCTTGCATTCTCCCACCTATGCACCCTGTGCAACCACTCCAACAATCCTTTTCCTCTCTCAGATCTCACTGATCACCACCTTATTAGTTTCGCTCTCTCCCTGTCTTCCACCACCTCTCCCTCCAACCGCCTAACAATTACCTGTAGAAACCTTAGCCACTTCAACCCTTCCCTTCTCTATTCTGCTACTTACCACCTCTATGAAACAATCTCACCTCTGTCCTGCCCCAATGTAGCCACTTCTGTCTACAACAGATCCCTGTCCTCTGCCCTGGGTGAGCTTGACCCCTCACTACACACAGAATCAGGCCCTGTTCTCTACAACCCTGTCAACAGATGACACCAGAAGTCTCAAAATAAGTAGCCATGCTCTTAAGCCTCTGTGGCGTAAGACTAATGCCGCGTACACACGTGCAGACTTTTGCCGGCGGACTTAGTCCAGCGGACAATCCCGCCGGACTTTCCAGCTGGGTCCGCTGGACTTTCCGAGCGTGTGGACCTTCCCACACACGCACGGACTTCTCCGGCGGATAATCCGCCGGCCAAAAGTCTGCGGGACTTTTGAAAATGAACGGACTTGCCCACTCACGGAGC
This sequence comes from Lithobates sylvaticus, assembly GCA_028564925.1. Classification (NCBI taxonomy): domain Eukaryota; kingdom Metazoa; phylum Chordata; class Amphibia; order Anura; family Ranidae; genus Lithobates; species Lithobates sylvaticus. The sequence goes on along the minus strand of CM053027.1, from coordinate 385,609,948 downwards.
AGTCCGTTCATTTAGAACGTAACTTCAGGTTACGTAGCTAGCGTAGGCAGTAAATGCCGCCGCGCTAGCTCCGTAAGCTGGCATGGATTTAAAGGGACTCCCCACGCCGAAAAAAAACGGCGTGGGGGTTCCCCCCAAATCCAAGTCAGACCCTCATCCGAGCAAGCAGCCTGGCAGGCCAGGAAAGGGGTGGGGACGAACGAGCGCCCCCCCCCTCCTGAGCCGTACCAGGCCGCGTGCCCTCAACATGGGGGGTGCCCTGGGGAAAGGGGGGCCGTGCGGCCCCCCCACCCCAAAGCACCTTGTCCCCATGTTGATGAGGACAAGGGCCTCTTCCCGACAACCCTGGCCGTTGGTTGTCGGGGTCTGCGGGCGGGGGCTTATCGGAATCTGGGAGCCCCCTTTAATAAGGGGGCCCCCAGATACCGGCCCCCCACCCTATGTGAATGAGTATGGGGTACGATGTACCCCTACCCATTCACCTAAGGTGTAAAATGTAAAGTACAAAAACACACACACTTTTGAAAAAATATTTTATTGCACTGCTCTGGGGGTCTTCTTCCGTCTTGGGGGTCTTCTCGCCGGACTCCCCCGCCATTTACCAAGCTCTTTTACCGAGCGGGAGAAGTCCGGCTACCTTCTTCGTCGTCGCCGCCATCGTCTGGGGGTCTCGATCCGCCTTCGGGGGTCTTCGGGGGTCTTCCGGGGGTCTCTTCTGTTCTTGCGGCGGTCGTCATCTTCCGCGCCGCTGGCGCCGCCTTCTTCTTCTTGTCCTTCTTCTTCTTCTTCCGATGTTGACCCGTCGCTGTCTCTGCCCGGAATGCCTGTGCCGCTCTGCGCTGGGACTTATATAGGGACATGGGGGACAGGGTCACATGCTCATGTCACATGGTGACCCCGCCCCCTTGTGTTGTCACAGTCCCGGAGGATGCTGGGACTGTGACATCGCAAGGGGGCAGGGTCACCATGTGACATGAGCATGTGACCCTGTCCCCATGCCCCTATATAAGTCCCAGTGCAGCGCGGCACAGGCATTCCGGGCAGAGACAGCGACGGGTCAACATCGGAAGAAGAAGAAGAACAAGAAGAAGGACAAGAAGAAGAAGAAGGCGCCGGCGGCGCGGAAGACGACGACCGCCGCAAGAACAGAAGAGACCCCCGGAAGACCCCCGAATGCGGATCGAGACCCCCAGACGACGGCGGCGACGACGAAGAAGGTAGCCGGACTCCTCCGCTCGTGAAAGAGCTAGGTAAAAGAGCAGAAGAGAGCGGAGGAGTCCGGCGAGAAGACCCCCAAGACGGAAGAAGACCCCCGGAGCAGTGCAATAAAATATTTTTTCAAAAGTGTGTGTGTTTTTGTACTTTACATTTTACACCTTAGGTGAATGGATAGGGGTACATCGTACCCCATACTCATTCACATAGGGTGGGGGGCCGGGATCTGGGGGCCCCCTTATTAAAGGGGGCTCCCAGATTCCGATAAGCCCCCGCCCGCAGACCCCGACAACCAACGGCCAGGGTTGTCGGGAAGAGGCCCTTGTCCTCATCAACATGGGGACAAGGTGCTTTGGGGTGGGGGGGCCGCACGGCCCCCCTTTCCCCAGGGCACCCCCCATGTTGAGGGCACGCGGCCTGGTACGGCTCAGGAGGGGGGGGGGTTGTTCGTCCCCACCCCTTTCCTGGCCTGCCAAGCTGCGTGCTCGGATAAGGGTCTGACATGGATTTGGGGGGAACCCCCACGCCGTTTTTCAGCGTGGGGAGTCCTTTTAAATCCATGCCAGCTTACGGAGCTAGCGCGGCGGCATTTACTGCCTACGCTAGCTACGTAACCTGAAGTCACGTGCTAAATGAACGGACTTGCCGATGAGCGGCAAGTTCGTTCATTTCAAAAGTCCCGCGGACTTGCCTACTAACGGCGGGATTGTCCGCCGGACTGCCAAGTCCAGCGGATAATTTTAAAACCAAACTTAAAACTTTGGCGCCAAAAAGTCCGCCGGACTTTGGCGCCAAAAAGTCCGCCGGCGCCCACACACGAGGGGATTATCCGCTGGACTTCAGTCCAGAGGATAATCCCGCGGGATTGTCCCTTCGTGTGTACGCCGCATTAGTCTCACAAGGACTTTAACTAATACAAATCTGCCCTCCAAAAATAACATTTTTGCCTCCACACTGCCAAGCAGACCTATTTAACACTCTCATTAACACCTTCTCCTCCAATCCTCATCAACACTTTTAACGCTCTACTTTGTCCTCCACCGCCTCCACCAACTAACACACTCACTGCCCAGGAGATTGCCAATCACTTCAAAAATAAGATTTATTCAATTTGTGATGAAATCTCCACTCTACAGATTTCCCCCCCACTTAACATCCTTGTCCATAGGTACAATCAACACTTCCCTTATTCAACCCTGCTACTATAGACAAGGTTGCTAAACTTATTTCTAACGCCCATCTAACCACCTGTCCCCTGAACCCAGTTCCCTCTCAATTACTGTATTCACCCTCTGACTCTATCCTACACTCTCTAACCGACATCTTCAATCTCTCCATCTCTTCTGGCATCTTCCCCAACTTTTTAAAACATGCACTTGTCACCCCCATACTTAAAAATCCTTCCTTGGACACCACCATATTTAACAACCGATGCCCCGTCTCTTTGCTCTATTTTTCCTCCAAACTCCCCTACAACCAACTAAGTGACTGACCACCTCACTAAGAATAACCTTCTTGATCCCCTTCAATCTGGATTTTGCACTCAACACTCCCCAGAAACTGCTCTTCTAAACTCACAAACGACTTAACAGCAAAAAACAATGGACAGTACTCTATGCTCCTACTTCTGGACCTTTCGGCTGCTTTTGATACAGTTGACCACCCCTCCTCCTAAAAAAAACTCCACTCCTTTGGTCTCTGCTCTGCTTTGTGACTGTGCTCTTTATTGACTCTCATCCTACCTATCCCACAGCACCTTCAGTGTTACTTACAATTCTACTTCCTCCTCTCCTCTTTCTTTCTCTGTCAGGGATCCCCAGGTTATGTTCTTGGACCTCTTCTTTTCTCAATCTACACCTACACCTGGGTCAGCTGATAGCCTCCAATGGCTTTCAATATCATTTCTACGCTGACGATGCCCATATCTATCTCTCTACCCACGGATCACTTATTTACTAACTGACATATCAATCTGGATGTCACACTTCTTCCTCAAACTCAACCTGTCCAAAACCAAGCTCATAATATTTCCTCCCCCACATGCCCCTTCCTCTGACTTCTCTGGGTGCTATGTGTAGTCCTGGACTCTGAACTCTCTTTTCGGCCTCACATTCAATCACTTTCCAAAGCTTGCCGCCTCAACCTCTGAAACATCTCCAAAATACATCTTTTCCTAACCAGTGACACTATAAAACTCGAATCCACTCCCTGGTTATCTCTCATCTCGACTACTGCAACTCCCTCCTCATTGGCTCACCTTTAAATAGGCTATCCCCTATTCAGTCCATCATGAATGCTGCTGCCAGACTCATCCACCTTACAAACCACTCTGCGTCTGCTACTCCTCTCTGCCAATCCCCCCATTGGCTGCCACCTACCCAACAAATTAAATTCAAAATACTAACAATAAATAACAAAGCCATCACTAATTTGGCTCCCAACTACATCACCATCCTAGTCTCAAAATACCAACCAAATCGTTTTCGTCATTCCTCCCAAGACCTCCTGCTCTCTAGTTCCCTTGTCACTTCCTCCCCTGCTTGCCTCCAGGACTTCTCCGGAGCCTCTCTCATCCTTTGGAATTCCCTACCCCAATTTGTCCAACTATCTCTCTATCCACTTTTAGGCGATCCCTGAAAATGTTTCTCTTTAGAGAAGCCTATCCTGCCCACACCTAACAACTGTACTTTTATTTTCTCCATCAGCTCATCCCCCACAGTTATTACCTTTTGTATCATTTGACCCTCCCTTCTAGATTGTAAGCTCTAATGAGCAGAGGCCTCTGATTCCTCCTATATCGAATTGTATTGTAATTGTATTGTGTGCCCTCATGTTGTAAAGCACTGTGCAAACTGTTTGTGCTATATAAATCCTGTATAATAATAATAGTACCCAAGTTGATCGATCCACCAACTTGGGTACAACCAGCCTGTCAGGTTTTTACATTATAGCCGCATTATATTATACATTATTATATTATTATTAAAGCCGCTAGCAGTAATCACTCTGTTCTCCCGGTGGGGAAAGCTTCCCCTGCCCCCCGCTAGGAGAACACAATAGCTCTGCGGGAGGGATTCCCCTATCAACACTGACAGTGTTGATGAAAAATCAAGTGACTTTCGCTCTGTCTATGGCCGGTGTCCTGTCGGATAGTGTCCCCCGTCAGATACTGTCCGCTAGGTACTGCGCATGCGCAGTACGGATGACAACCAGATTCCAAAAATAGTCCAGGTTCAAGCCCCACCATCCAAGTGGACATAGAGTTAGAATAAAAAAGAGCTGAGCGAAGCAAGGCCGTGCCCGAAGCGTGGCAAGCGAAGCGAGCCCGCAAGGGGCCCTCTAACGATGTGTAGCCCTATGTCCACTTGGATGGTGGGGCTTGCACCTGGACTCACGGCGCAGGCGCCGTTCATCTTCAGTGATTTTCCGGATCTCCTTGTCCTCTGTAGTGTGCAAGCGCTGCGCCTGCGCAGTACGGGCCCGACACTATTACATAGGCGGACATTTTTTGACAGAACACCGGCTTTAGGCATTGCTACCTCTGACTGCTAGTGTCAGGAGATTTGAAGTGAGATTTGGTGATGTCACTATTGTGCTGCTCACTGTTCTCTTTGCTGGAGGCTCTGACATAAGGAAGCAAAACTGCCTCTATCAACATGGCTGTATCTGCACAGAGACACAATACAGAACAAGGAATGGTGTGTCAGTTAGGGGGAAAGATCAGCTACAGAGAGCCTACGGCAAAACTTGTGGCTATTGCTTTTCCCTATACCTGCCTTTTTTCAGAACACCTTCCAGAATTCAGCTCCTCTATAAAGCTTATATAGATTGAAGTTCGGACAATGTATTGGACTTGGATTTATTATGGTAGGAATACAGGGGCTGCCCACTCTATAAATACTGTATATTGATTTCCTAGCTATAATGCTGACCCACCAGTCTCAATATTATCTAAATCAAAGACCTGGACTAAAACCCCATACACATGATGATTTATATCATGAATAATCTTCACAGTTGCATGTACTCTCAACCGAACTCAGGCCATCAATTGGTGGTGTCATAGCTAATCACATGTGCAGCACCTTGACAACTGTAGATCAGAGGCTAAGATGGCAGCTTCCTTGGCCGTAAAGGATAGGAGGGTTTTGTTCTGCCAGCTTTGCAGACAGACCCTCTCACTGGAGCTTTGAGATCACGTGACCGCTTGCAAATAAAGTCGAAAGAAGGTATTTTGATTGAGATATATTAGAAACTGTATGCAGCAAATATAAGAACACTGGGGTGCCAAAGTTTAAAGGTGGTGAGGTGGTGTATTTTATAGCCTTTCCTACTACTTTAAAAGTGCCACCAAAGTTGAGAAAATGAGGGTTACAAAATGTAATTATAACCCCCTTATAATACCTTCATTGGTGGCAAGGTTATAACCCCCTCCGATTCATTGGTAGTACTAGCATGCATTGTGCACAATTCCCCAGGCCCCCCACTGCCCCTGCATAATTAGTGACAACTGGTAGCAAGCAGTCAGTACCTCCATGGAACTGTGAACTGTCTCCTCCTGCCGCACCTGCTAGCTCTGACCAATCATGCCAGAGACAGAACTGTCAGGCAGATATCAGGAGGAGATCACTCCGTATCTACGCGTCTTGGCACACAGTGACAAGGAGGAGGAGGTGTCACTGAATCTCTTCTCCTCTAGTAAATCACCCTATTGTCTTCTTGAAAAGTGCATTTCCTTGAAAGAGGAAAATCTGTATAATCCCTTTGTCTTATCCTGGCTGTATGCAATAGAATGGGCACACTTAGGTGGCTTTGTTTTTTGGCATAAAAATAATATTATCCACTATTAGACGGGCAACCAAAAATCACCTGTTTAATCTTATTGCACTAAATTACTTTAACCTTCTCCTTGTACACTTGCATCGTGAAAGCCAGTCATCAAACGTTAATACCGCATTGAACTGCTATAAGTATTTATTAATGGATTATTAGGAAGATCTTCCAAGCAAGGGTATAGATATAGGAAATAGGTAGCGTGTTGAGGTTCCCATGTCCCATCAGTTTTTCACGCCTGGAACCAGAAGCCAGAACTGGATCATCCTCTAAGCCCGCCGTTTTCAACCAGGGTGCCTTGAGGTTTTTTCAGGGGTGCCTTGGCAAAATACCCAAAAATTGTGCCAAAATTGTATACAAGCCAGTGGGTGAATGAAACCTGCCTTTTAGTTAGGCAAAGCCACAGGTTTTCATTGTGCACCATTACAACGTTCTAGCTGCCAACCTCCTAACGACCAATTACATCATCAGTTGATAGGGAGGATGTCAGTGGCCTGTATATAACCCTTGCCTCTCTACACCAGCTTTGGTTTCTCATTAGCTAAGTGATGGAGAAAAAGGAAGGGAGAAGAGAAACATTGGAATACTAGTCAGTACCAGTTTGCAAAAGTGTATTTGTTTTGGAAGAATAAATCACCTCTAACGTTGGGTCTCCTACATGTATTGATGTTGCTGCTTTATGTAAAACTATCAGAATAGTTTTTACATTTTAGAGACTCAAGACTCAAGACTGTCATAATTTTGGAGGGTGATTTAAGAGTGTGCATAATTTTAAAGGGTGCCTTGACTGAAAAAAAGGTTGAGAAACACTGCTCTAGGCAAACTAGGCAGGAACCAATTGCCCAGTGAAGGCCAAGAGGTGCCAGCTACAACATTTATTCTCTTACAGTACATCAGGGGAGAACGAAATTGGCCAAAGCTGTGCACTTGCTTGTTTCTTTACATGGGAGGATATACTTGTGAGCAATTTGTGTCTAATGGGACAGGCCATGCCAGCATAGACAATCACTGTGCCTATTTGAGTTCTTATAAATGTCAGTCGAGGAATTGGGGGAAGTCAAAACTGTTAGCTTGCCTGGAGCCTCATTGCTTTCTAAGCTGTCTCTGCCATTAAGCCAGGCACAAAAAGCACAGTAGTTTCACAGTCCATTATATTCACTTTGCTTCTGTGGTGGGCCTTTTTGACTAATTTATGGTGGGCCCAACACTGAAATACTTCAAGATCCCCCATCAGATTATAACTAGGGATGAGAGAATCTGCCTGTGTTCAATTTGTGTGAAACATTCTCCAAATTGGTAAAATCCAAACTTTTCCCCAAACCCCACTGAAGTCTATGAAGGGCCATTCCTAATCACTTTGTTTCTTTTGTTAAGCTAATAAACAAACAATTGTCAAATTCAGTTAACCACTTAGGGGGTTTTACCCTCTTCATTAACAGGCCATTTTTTGCTATTTAGCACTGCGCTATTCTAACTGGTAATTGTGCGGTCATGCAAAGCTGTATCCAAACAACATTTATATCAATTTTTTCACACAAATGGAGCTTTCTTTTAGTGGTATTTGATCACTCTTGTGTTTTTATTTTTTGCGATATAAACAAAAGAAGACCAAATTTTTTATTTTTTTTACGTTCTGCTATAAAACATATCAACAAATAGGAGAATATTAAAAATAATAAATTTAAGCCAAAATGTATTCTGCTACATGTCTTTGGTAAAAAAAAAAAAAAAAAAAAAATCACAATAAGTGTATATTGATTGGTTTGCATGAAAGTTATAGTGTCTACAAACTATGTTGTATATATTGGATTCATTTTTTTTATACTAATAATGGAGGTGATCAGCAACTTAAAATGGGACTGTGATAGTGCTGCGAGCAATCTGACCCTAACTGAGGCGGGGGGGGGGGGGGGTGAACTGATTAACTGCCACTGACATCAACAGTGAAACTAATACAGTGATCAGTGCTAATACTATATGCTGTGATTGTACTAATGACACTGGCTCTGACACTGGCTCTGGGCAGTGATTGGAGACAGCTGATCAGCTGGTCCCGGCCATGAATTATTGGTCGGAACTTGCTGATGGGGGGGCATACATGCTGGCCCAAACCTGAAACCAGTACGCCGATTTGCCTGCATGGGCCGCCCGCCCACAGAACTTTGCAGGCAGGCGGTCCTTAAAGCGGAGCTCCACCCAAAAGGGGAAGCTCTGCTTGTCTGCTTCCTCCCTCCGCTGCCACATTTGGCCCCCCTCCTCCTTCCCCTACCACCGGGCCATTCATAAAGTGCAGCACACTTTGTGCATGCGTAGTAGGGAGCCGGCTGTAAAGCCGCAAGGCTGCACTGCTGGTTTCCCTTACAAGGAATGGAGGCGGCAGCACCCGAGACCTGATTGAAAAATCGTCTGTGGTGCCAACATGGTGGGATCCCTGGACAGGTAAGTGTCCTTATATTAAAAGTCAGCAGCTGCAGTATTTAAATATAAAATAACTTGCGCTGTCAGTTAAAAGATATCAAACTCTATCAATGGTGACCACAGTGATAGTCAAATCAGCGTAGAGAAAAATCATATTCAAACTATCAAATTAGCAACAGTGAATAAAAACAAAAAATTAAACAAACTTGTATCATCCACAGGGGGGCAGGACAGTAGTGGAGTTTTTTTGGCTGGGCGGTGGGGTTGTGCGGCAGGGGGTAAGCTCACATGTTGGTTGCTGCCTGACTTACTAGTGCCCATCAATGCTGACCACTAAACTCACCTGCCTGACATACATACAATGATCTACCTGACATACACTGACCTACCTACACTGACCTACCTGACATACATACACTGACATACACTGACCTACCTGACATATATGAATGACCTACCAGACATACATGACTGACCTGACTACCGACATACATGACTGACCTGACTACCGACATACATGACTGACCTGACTACTGACATACATGACTGACCTGACTACTGACATACATGACTGACCTACCTGACTACTGACATACATAACTGACCTACCTGACATACATGACTGACCTGACTACTGACATACATGAACTGACCTACCTGACATACATGACTGACCTGACTACTGACATACATGACTGACCTACCTGACATACACAGATTGTTGCTGCTGAGTCTCACCTGTCCTGTAGTGTGCGAGTTCAGTCACTCATCCCGGTCCCCGGCATTTACCAGGCAGCCAGAGCCAGGAATCTAGAAGAGCCGCCCACCCATTTACATAGAGCGAGCAGCTTAGCGTGGATCCCCCAGTGCCCAGCGCGGCCGCGCAGTGTCATTCCCGCCTCCTCATGGACCCGCCAGCGCCTATAAATTGAACGTCACACGTCCCAAAGTCTCGGCATTGGACGAGTGTGATGTCCGTCATAGGAGACGGGTCCCGGAGGCGGGACTTTGTGTACGTCACTTGGCCGCGCTGGCGAGAGATTGTTCCCCATTACCACGGCTCGGGGCTAATAATTAATTTAGTGATTTCAAAACCCGGGGCTTTTTGGGGGCATACTCGGGGCTCCAGCACCCATCAGCCCCCCTCCCGATGCCACTGCAGATGAGTAAAGGTGCACTTTTCCCAGTTTTCCTTAATAATGACATCCAATAAAGTGCTTCTGTGTTCAACCAGTGCTCAAAAGTAAAAATAATGGCCTCTTACCAAATCTCCATGATCTCCAGATTATAAGAGATCATGAACAGCATTAATTGCAGAGCTTCCTTCAACCTCCCAGGTTCAGCTGTAAATTGGCACTGTGTGGAAGTGGATCATATGTTTAACCATAGACACCTCAATCACCACACCAGATCTCGTTGTGAGCCTCGAGCCAGCTATTCTTAGTATTGGGCCATGTTGTATATATAAAAAGAAGGAAAACTCATCATGCAGTACGTCCAAACCAAATATTTGTTTAATAAAATGAATGCACTTACAGCAATTAGATAAAAAATGAATGATAGAGAGAGGGGTCTGACTGCAGCTTACACCACCAAGTACGGAGCACAGTAACGTCTCAGTAAAGTCAGCTCATCTTCTTCCAATGAATTTCCCCATATAAGGCTGCATCTGGGACCAGTGGCAGCCGGAGGTAATTGTTTTTGGGGGGCGCCAAACAGTACCACTCCCCCCAGTTGGTCGGCGGTTGGTTGGCGGTCAGTAGGCCCGGTTGGTCTGGTGCACTTACACCATCTATGGTGGGCAGAGCTTCACCAGTGGCTTCTCTTGCTTGGCAGTGGCGGCAGCGACAGCCTTCCCTTCCCCTGCTCTCCACAGGCATCCTGGCGGCCTCCGTTTCCTCCCTCCTCCTCTGCAGCCAATTGGGACTCTTCTCTTTTCGGCCATTTAGAAAGTGGGTCAGACCTGCTTCTGATTGACCGGATTGAGGATCAGTGTTTCAAAAGCAAATATTAATTGGCTGTTGTAACACCTGGGTGGGCTCTTGCGCAATGCTCTGTGCCACGTGCCCACCCTATTTTGAAGCCTATTAGAGCCTCTGGCTCTAATCAGGTGCTTAAAAAACACCCCCACTGCTGTAATTCACGTGCCTGGCATCCTAAAAGGGGCCGGACGCAATAATAGGGGGTGGCAGTGTCCTGTCAAAATAGTGTTCGTGGATATAGCATGGGGTGGCGGCCGTGAATAGAGGGGGCAGCGCTCCGGCGCCCCTAATGGACTGGCCGCCACTGTCTGGTATAATATTTGTAGCTGCTGACTTGGTGGGGGGGGGGGGGGGCTGGAGTTCCGCTTTAAGTGGTTATAGAATGTCTCTTTGCTATAGGAAGTCTCCCCGCTGTCAGAATACAATAGCTCAGCAGAGAAGATTTCCCCATTCACAGTGAGTGCGTGGATGGGTGAATCGGGTCAGTTTTTTTCGCTCGTTGAACAAAAAGGAACTTACCCATTTATGAACTGCCTAAACCGAACCGTGAAAACGTAAGATCCACCATGGACCCAAGATGGCTCCAAATCTCATCCCTAATTATAACGCACGCTGGTATAAATAAGATCAGTGCACTAAAAAAAGCGCATGTGTCCCCACTTGCCCTAGAGAATTCTTCCATTCATTCTGATTTTCTTCATTGCACACTGTATACCGTACTGTAGTAATGTATGCTGTTCAGTAATATCTCTGAATTCCTGTATGTCTACAGTTGACAGTGTGTTTCTGAAACAGATGTGTGCTTCATTGTACAGCATCACATACTGTATTATGCATGAACCCAGCAAACGAATCCAAAACTGTGTCAGTGGATTCCCAAGCACTGATGTGTCAGACTAAGAAAGTAACTTCAGTCCCAGATCCTTTTATCCCTTACTTATTGTGTGCCTTCCAGCATTAAACTGCTAAGCTCCAGTACATTTCCAAAGACTCCACATCTTCCTCTAATTAGAGAAAATAGAACGCAAAGAACCCTGCCCTCACATGTCTGATGCTCATCCCACATCCACTGCCCTCTAACCCACCCTCCTATCTCCGAGAGGGGACGTGCTTTCCCTTGTGCTCAATTCATTTGCAGGTCTGAGTGGTGATCTGAAACTGACAAATGGTAGAAATGGAAAATGCATATCCTGTATGCAGTGGATGTGGGTTCATATGTCACCTACCAGGAGTACAAATATTTCACATTCAATATATAGAAATTATCCAACAGGAGTGATTTGTTATATGGAAAGAAATACAATGAAATGCAGGTTGTATCACTTATGGACATCTGTCACCTGCTATGGAATGCTTGGTCATCTAGCAGCTTGTTAATCAGACAACGTATCATCGTATCGTCGTTTTTTTAGTCTGCCAATCTCTGGATTCATCTTACATAGTGATAATAAATTAGCTCGAAGCGCAACCATATCGATAATTGTCTGCAGAATTCTCTGCTTCCGATTCAATACCATTGTTGATCTGCTCTTTGCAAAGGTGTCGCAGATTGAAAACAATAGAAAACGCGTTGTTTTCCACGGCTGATTACTTAGCATTAATTTAAAAAGTGAACACAGTGGGTTTGATTTGCCAAAGGAGTAATGGCTGCTCACTTTACAAAGTGCAAGTTGGTAAATAGGCATACCTCCCAACTTTCTGAGATGGGAATGAGGGACACCTATTAGCAAAAGTATGTAGGCCTAGGACACACCCCCTTGTCATGCCCTCATTTAGGCCCCTTTCACACAAAGTCGCGTGATTTTTGCCACGATTTTGCCGCGATTGTCTGTGTAAGTGGCATCAAAATCGGACCAAAGTAGTGCAGGGACTACTTTGAAGTCGGAACGACTTGAAGTCGTACTAATATGAATGGCTGTCATTGGAAATCATGGGGAACGACTTGTCATGCTACTTTGCAGTCCCAAATCGTGGGACAAGTCGTATAAGTGTGAAAGGGAAGTGTTTTTTTACCCCTGCTATTCCTTTATACTGGCTCTTGGCATTTACAAATGCAGCAATTTAGAAACTGGATGAAAGGTTTAGCACTGGGAAATACTTTTTGATAGATAAGTAGTGCATTTTATATACAACTATATAGACCAGACCAAAATGAGGGACACATGACGGAGGAAAGAGGGACATTGTTACGGATGAGGGACAGTCCCTCGAAATCAGAGACAGTTGGGAGCTATGAATAGGGCAAACGTATGCTCACTTTGAAAATCCAGTCATGTGCGAGGGAAATTAAAGCAGAACTATGGGCAAAACTTTTTTATTTTTTTTGGATAGAGCAAGAAAAGGGTATAACCCCTGTCAGATTTATTTTTTCGCCATCTGTGCCCCATTGCGGAGATTTCCCTTCACTTCCTGTCCCATAGCCAAACAGGAAGTGAGAGAAAATCCCTGCAAATTAAGGGAATTCCTTGGGGACCCCCAGATCACCAGAACTAGTGTCCCCATTGGAAGATTTCCCATCTATTGCTGTTCTGGGGACAACCCAGAATTTGGCATTTTCTTTTACTTTCACTTTCAATGAGAATGGTAAACAAGACAAATAGAGAGGGGGAATCTCCCTAATGAGGGCACAGACAGCAATAAAAACTGATGAGGGTTCTAATCCCTCTCCACTCTTTCCAAAACTAAAAAAAAGTTTTGCCTTTAGTTATACTTTAAACAAACACAACTTTTGCTAGCATATTCAAAGTGATCACTGGTTCGACCAATTTTATTTATTTTTTATTCATTTATTTATTACAGGTATATAGCGCCATCAATTTACACATACACTATATTGCCAAAAGTATTGGGATGCCTGCCTTTACATGCACATGAACTTTAACCGCTTCAGCCCCAGGGTTGTCGTGAAGAGGCCCTTGTCCTCATCAACATGGGAACAAGGTGCTTTGGGCCCCCCCCGAACCGTACCAGGCCGCATGCCCTCAACATGGGGGGGTGGGTGCTTTGGGGAAGGGGGGGCCCCCCACCCCAAAGCACCTTGTCCCCATGTTGATGAGGACAAGGGCCTCTTCACGACAACCCTGGCCATTGGTTGTCGGGGTCTGCGGGCGGGGGGCTTATCGGAATCCAGGAGCCCTCTTTAATAAGGGGGCCCCCAGATCCCGGCCCCCCACCCTATGTGAATGAGTATGGGGTCTCTGGCATCCTGACAGTCCCCGGAGGATGCTGGGACTGTGACATCATAGGGGGCGGGGTCACCATGTGACATGAGCATGTGACCCCGCCCCCTTGTCCCTATATAAGTCACAACACCGCGCGTCTCTGCCTTTCCAGCCAGAGACAGCGACTAATCAACATCGGAAGAAAAAGAAGAGGAAGAAGACGGCGCAGAAGGCGGTGACATCGGCAAGAACGGAAGACCCCCGAAGACCCCCGAAGGCGGAACGAGACCCCCAGGCGACGACGGCGACGACGAAGAAGAAAGCCGGGCTCCTCCGCTTGTGAAAGAGCTAGGTAAAATAGTAGAAGAGAGCGGAGGAGTCCGGCGAGAAGACCCCCCAAGACAGAAGAAGACCCCCGGAGCAGTGCAATAAAATATTTTTAAAAATTGTGTGTTTTTTTTATTTTTTATTTTTTATTTTATTTACATTTTTACACCTTAGGTGAATGGGTAGGGGTACATCGTACCCCATACTCATTCACATAGGGTGGGGGTCGGGATCTGGGGGCCCCCTTATTAAAGGGGGCTCCCGGATTCCGATAAGCCCCCCGCCCGCAGACCCCGACAACCAACGGCCAGGGTTGTCGGGAAGAGGCCCTTGTCCTCATCAACATGGGGACAAGGTGCTTTGGGGTGGGGGGCCACAGGGCGCCCCCCCTTCCTCAAAGCACCCACCCCCCCATGTTGAGGGCATGCGGCCTGGTATGGTTCAGGAGGGGGGGGCTCGCTCATACCCACCCCCTTTCCTGACCGGCCAGGCTGCGTGCTCGGATAAGGGTCTGGTATGGATTTTGGGGGGACCCCCACGCCGTTTTTTCGGCGTAGGGGGGTGCCCTTAAAATCCATACCAGACCTAAAGGCCTGGTATGCTCCTGGAGGGGGAACCCATGCCGGTTTTTCTATTTAAAATTTGGCGTGGAGTTCCTCCTCAAGGAGACACTGTCGCGTCCATATAGATAGAGATCCGACTTGGAGGCGACTTCCATTGAAATCAATGGGTACAAGTCGCCTAGAAGTCGGATTGAAGTAGTACAGGAACCTTTTCTGAAGTCGGAGCGACTTCAGTAGCATTCATTAAGACGGCTCTCATTCACTTGCATGTAATTTCTGATCTCAAGCGACTTGGGGTGACTTGCGGTCTGACAAGTCGCCCCCCAAGTCGCGGTAGTGTGAACGGGCTCTCACCTGTCTCATGGTCCAGCAATGAGGTCACCTGAACCTTTGGTTCTCTCCCTCTCCTCTCCCTGGTGCCGGCATTTCAACTGTGGGCACCCAGCTGTGGCAGCTTGTGGCTTCACAGCCGGGTGCGCACTTAGGGTTGCCACCTTTTCTTCAAGTCAAACCCGAACACTTTAGCGGTGCACAGCAATTTTTTTTATAGTATAAATTATACATATATTTTGCTATTAAATAACCATCCTAATCATATGAAGTTAATAACAAGAGTCCCCCTTTACATCAGAGTCCACAGAGTTCCCCTTTACATCAGAGTCCACAGAATTCCCCTTTACATCAGAGTCCACAGAGTTCCCCTTTTACATCTGAACTCGCAGAATTCCCTTTCACTGTAAGGGGGACTCTGCAGACTCTGATGTAAGGGAGAACTCTGGGGACTCTAACATAAGGGATGCTCTGGGAACCCTGATCTAAGGGGGAACACTGAGAACTCTGATGTACGGTGAGACTTCAGTCACAGATAGGGATAGATGGTGAGATAGATTGAGATACTAAATATGGCAGGGGGAGGAGTGCTTTAAGCAGAACTTCCCCTTTTGGGTGGAGCTCCACATTATTTAGAGTCAGCACAATGATTGAAGTAAATGTTCACTTTTCTAAGTGAACATTCATTTAGTAATTAAACCCACATTTTGGAGGTGTCTTGGACTGCCCTGCAGTGCTGATATTCTGATTCAAATGTAAAAGAATAGGGTTTACTTAAGCAGTAGGTAATAAGCTAGCAATATAAAAGTTCACTTATGCCGCGTACACACGAGCGGATTTTCAGTCGGAAAAATCTTGGATGTTTTTTTCTACGGAATTCCGCTCAAGCTTGGCTTGCATACACACTGTCACACAAAAGTTTGACCGTCAAGAACACGGTGACGTACAACACTACGATGAGCCAAGAAAATTAAGTTCAATGCTTCCGATCATGCGTCGAATTGTTTCCGAGCATGCGTAGGAATTTTGCTCGTCGAAATTGGTACAGACGATCAGAATTTCCGATCGAAACTTTTTCCGACCCAAAAATTGAGAACCTGCTCTCAATCATTTGCTGGCAGGAATTCGGCCAGCAAAAGTCCGATGGAGCATACACACGGTTGCATTTTCCGACCAAAAGCTCTCATCTGTCTTTTGCTGGCCAAATTTCCAATCGTGTGTATGGGTCATAAGGTTAGTAAAATAGTTCAAATTATTGTATATCCACTGTGGTCATCCAATCACGTGCGTGGTAAAATTGAATGCACACTGCTTTACTGTACTCACTAAACTAAATGAAAATTCCCATTGCTAAGTGAATGCTCACTGACCAAAGTTTACTCTGCATTTATTCTGTGTAGTTTGTTCAGTTAGGACGCTGTATCTAAATACATTTATAACAATGGCTCATATAGGGCAACTACAGTTTTTTGGGCTGATATTTTAAATTGTGTGATATATATGTGATTGTGGTCAGCCTAATGTGAATAATCTTAATAATGAGTGTTATTGTTTTAAGAACCTTTTTTTCCGTGCAGATATATAGGTACATGCAGGCAGCCATCTTTGATAATTACATATGCAAACTCTGTTTCTCTGCATACTAGTATTGCTTATTACTTCCCTGATACCTAGTTGACCACTAGAGGGGATGTTTACAAATCTGTATATGAAATACAATAATTATAATAGGGAACAGCTATCAGGTGCAAATGTCAAAGTTACAATAATAGGTACTTTTAGGTAAACATTACTATAATATGTATTTAAAAATGAGCCTTCGCTGAAAATACACTTGTTTCCAATTACAGACATATACATTGGGAACATTTCCTTTGCAATAATTAACCACTTAATTCCCAGGCTCAGTTTTAAGACAGTGCTGCGATAGCAGTTATCTGTCTCAGTCCTGTGAGCTCCAGTCCAGCTGCCATCTTTGAACAGGGCAAAGTAGATCCAGTTCTGCCCAGCCTTATGTTGCAGCAACAGATCACTCCAGCAAGTATTAGATCACCTTTAAATGACCTGTTGCTGCGGAGAAGGATGGTTAGGCTGAATGTGATCCAGATGAAGGGAAAAAATATAAAATATTGCTGCTGACTCAAGCCTATCTTAGAGGGTAACTTCTCTTTCATGGGAAAAAAAATCATATTGTAAGTAATGTTAATAAAAATTACCTTTCCTTTTCAATCTGCAGTGCTGTCATTTTCTGTAAAATTCAATGCAATTTGGCAACCTGGAGGTGTTCTGTACACAGGTAGTATACAGAACACCCCCAACGTATGTCATTTCCTGCTTGTGTGATTCAGTGGCGGGTGGTGTTTTTTTTGGGGGGGGCGTTAAACAACCACCCCCCGCTCCCGCCACTCGCCCCTCCCATTGGTTTTGTGGTCGGTCATCCAGCACTTACCCCAGCTAGGTTCCGGGTGGGCATTGCTGCGATGGGCGACGCCTGCAAGCATCTCCTCCTCCTCTGCATCACAGCGGCTTCCACCATGCGTCTCCTCCTTCCAGGCGTCCAATAGGATCGCTTGTCCTTTCAGCCAATCAGGTGACGGTTCTCACGACACGCTTCCTGATTAGATGGGAGGAGGATCAGTGTGAGAATAGCGAATATTCATTCGCCATGGTCACACAACTGGGTAGGCTCAGGGTGCAATGCTCTGCACCCCGAGCCCACCCTATTCTGAAGCCTATTAGAGCCTCTGCCTCTAATCACATGCTTCAAAACCCCCCTCTTCCCATAGGAATCAATGCATCCGCCACCCCGAATGTAGATTAGGGGCTCAGACGCATGGCTAGGGGGGCGGAGCCCATACCTCCTAATGGATGGGCCGCCATTGGTTAAAATCCTTGCAATGTACATAGATCACCCGGAGGGGAATTTTTTATTTTTTTTGCAAAAGGGGAGTTACCTTTAACCACCTCAGTACAGTGCATTTTCACCCCCTTCCTGACCAAGCCATTTTTCAGCTTTCAGCGCTGACGCACTTTGAATGACAATTGCGCGGTCATACGACACTGTACCCAAATGAAATTGTTATAGATTTTTCCCCACAAATAGAGCTTTCTTTTGGTGGTATTTGATAACCTCTGCGTTTTTTATTTTTTGCGCAATAAACAAAAGAAGAGCGACAAATTTAAAAAAAAAACAATATTTTTTACTTTTTGCTATACTAAATATCCCCAAAAAATATATAAAAAAACATTTTTTTTCCTCAGTTTAGGCCGATACGTATTCTTCTACATATTTTTGGTAAAAAAAAAATCGCAATTAGCGATTATTGATTAATTTGCGCAAAAGTTATAGCGTTTACAAAATAGGGGATAGTTTTATAGCATTTTTATTAATATTTTTTTTTTACTAGTAATGGCGGTGATCAGCGATTTTAATTGTGACTGCGACATTATGGCGGACACATCGGACATTTTTGACACATTTTTGGCACCATTGTCAATTATACAGCAATCAATGCTATTTAAATGCATTGATTCATGTATAAATGACACTGGCAGTGAAGGGGTTAACCACTAGGGGGCGGGGAGGGGTTAATTATGTTCCCTGGGAGTGATTCTTACTGTGGGGGGAGGGGACTCACAAGGGGAGGAGACCGATCTGTGTTTCTCTGTACAGAGAACACATCATCGGCTCCTCTCCTCTGACAGGACCGTTGATCTGTGTGTTTACACACACAGATCCACGGTCCCGCTGTGTTACCGGGCAATCGCGGGTGCCCAGCGGACATCGCGGCCGCTGGGCACGCGCATCGGGTGCCCAGTGACACGGCGAGAGCGCGCGCGCACGCTCCCTGGAGTGCACAGAAGGGGAGGACGTCATATGACGCCCTCCCACAACGAGTGCTGCGCCGCCTGGCCGTCATTTGACAGCCGACGGTCGCAAGCAGGTTAAAGTGATATTAAAAGCTATTTTGTTTGTTTAAATAACAAACAAGTTATACCTACCTGCTCTGTGCAAGGAGTTTGCATAGAGCAGCCTCGATTCTCCTCTTCTAAGGTCCCTCGCCAGCACTCTGGGCTCTCCACCTTCTTGACGAGTGCCCCCATAGCTATGGAGGCACTTGTGCATGCTTCCTCCCGATCCCCGCTCTGTGTGTCCATAAGACCCACAGAATGGAGCTTGGTTCCTCTCTGTTCCCTCCTCATTGTCTGTGATTGACAGCAGCGGAAGCCAATAACCTCCGCTGCTGTCCCTCAGCCAATGAGGAGGTATAGACCTAGGAGAGCAGCCGCTCTCTTGCACATCAATGGATCGGGATGAGGCTCAGGTAAGTAACCTATCTGGCAGTTTGATTATGTCAGATTTTTGACGATGAAAGCGGTACATTGTTTTGCATGGAAATTTGGCGTTTAATATAGTAATTGTAATTCTTAGGAATAACTCACTTAAATCTGTCCAAACAAGAGTCTAGTAGACATCCCGGGTATGATAAAGTTTAAAAAAAAAATGTTATTATAATATAATAAATAACTACAAATAATTATAACAAATAATAATATAATAATAATAAAATGTATTCAATAATGTAATTAAATCAAAAACACTGAAATTTGCTCAGTTGCAGAATTGTCGCTGTCATTGCTTTCAGTGTTTGATGACAAATTCCCTCATGATTCACTATCGCTCAATTCTGCAAGTGTTCTAATTTTTTTTTTTTTATCGCTGTTTTCTAGCTGGTCTAAAACCGCTTTTGACGTAAAGGCACACTTTGTGGTTGATAAAAAGTATACCGCGCTAAATGCTAAAAAAATTACATACAGTTAATAAATATAGGTGATACACTGGTAACAATTAATAAAATTAATCAAACAGTCCCCAGTGAAAAAAAGGTGCTCGTGCTAGTGAAACAGTATCCAGTGCTGTGACTTGAATAATAGATGGATGATTCCTTGCTTCTTAAGTGCTTTAAATAGGGTGCCCCCCTAATAGATGTGCACTCACCCCTGGAAGTGGACCAACTATCGCTAGTTAGGTCAAAGGCACGTGTGGGGCGACCACTGTGGATGTCCTCTGGACCGATGATTGGCAGCGGTGAATGTTCCTCATATAAATATATATAATAGAAAGATATAATAGAAAAAGCCTCCTTGTGCAGTACCGTTGATAAAGAGCTTTTTATTCCAAAAAATATAAAGGTATTCAACTCACATGTATGAGTGCCTAATGTCCTGGCACCCGGAGTGAACAGCAGATATAAGTCCGCCTGGTTAGTTCATACAGCTGCTGGCTCAGTGAAGTCTTGATTTCCGGATTGAATGTGTGGGCGGAAGTGTGTCACGATAACGTGACTCAACCTTTATGCATTTTGGCCTATCAGATTGGCCGTCCCTTAGGAAGTTACACTTTTTGGTTGCCATGGACAATCTCCAGTTTCCAGGCAGAAAGAACAGTATTTATAATTAAAAAAACTGCATGCAGGGCACTGGACAAAGCATTAGGGACAAAAAGGATGGGAATAATTTGATACAGTAATGTAATCTGTAAGATTACAGTGCACTGTATGTGTTATGTGTTTTTTACTTTTTGAATTTGGTGCAGGGCTCCACTCCCATGCGCCGCGATGCTCGCAAGGAACGGAGCCTGGCACTGTGATAGATCGAGCAAAGTACACAGCCTGCGGACACAGCGGGGGGACATCGCAGGATCCTGGGGACAAGGCAAGTAACTTTGCCTGGATTCTGCGACGCAATCCTGAGTGTGGCTTGGGGTTACCACTTTTGGTAATGAAAATTAACCCCGAGCCACACTCGGGAATACCGCCAGGGAGGATAACATAAACCTGTGAAGACCACACACCCCAAATCTGTATATGAAATACTTATACAATAAGTAAATACAATAATTAGAATATAAAACAGCTATTAGGTGCAAATGTGAACCCCCCCCCCAAGTGGACCTATCCTCCTTTCCACTAAAAATCACAGCAACATACATGTCTGCATGCTGATATTAAATCATCTTACAATTATTAGTTAAACAAACATGTTTTGCTTTTGCTTGTCATTACTCTGTATTTATAAAGGTGTTGTAATTTTTATGATAAGGGGAAGTTCCTCTTTAACCCCTGTACAACAAAGATTTAATGCTCCCTAGGTCTTGGGGATAGAGGAAAAGGTATCCTTCAGCTGCTGGCTCTCTTTTCTTTTCTCCAATTCTCTAAGTTGTGGGTGGCCATTTGGTGAGAGAGAGAGCTTTAGAGAAGAGGCTGCAGGGGATTGATCATATAGATAGTGGGAGACTGCTAGAGTGAGGATAAGCCCACGTTCACAGTGGGCCGATTTGGCATGCGATTTGACATGTCAAAGCGCATGACAAATCGGAGCCTATTGCCGGGAAAATGGCATCGTCTGAGTCGGTGCGATGCCAACTTTGCCGTGCCGCACCCATTCCCAAAAGTAGTTTCTGCACTACTTTTGGCATCTTCGGGGGCAATTTCAATAGACATCTGTGCTTGAACCCGCACAGAAGTCTGTCAAATCGCCCCCGTAGTCGGACTGAAATGCCAGTTTGAAATCATAGAGTTCAGCACAGTTCCAAACCCACCCTGAGTGTGAACGAGGGCTTGGGGTAAGTATTACACCTTATTTCTTTATTTATAGATCTAACAGGAATTTTACCCTTGTAGTTTGGGAGGTGAGGGGGGAAAAGCTGTTTTTTTTGTCCTACAAGGAGTGAGGCTTTGTTGAAATTTATGCAAACAAATTGTGCATTCTCACATTCCAATTTCATTTTTAAAAGAATAAAAATTCTCTTGCATTGAAAAACAAACTTTAAGTTTGGGCTGTGCAACATGACACAAAAATCACTCATGGGGGTTGATTTACTAAAAAGCAAATAGACGGTGCACTTTGCAAAGTACCATTGCACTCTGCAAGTGCAAATGCTCCAGAGCTTAGCAAATGAGGAAGAGTTCTGCTGGCTTTCCTCATTCAATCATGTGGAAGCAAAAATGCTGTTTTTTTTATTTTCCTTGCACGTGATTGGCTATTCTTTGCAAAGTGAAGCTTTACGTCATTTACTAAGATCTGGAGCAACTGCACTTTGCGAAGAGCACAGTCTATTTGCCTTTAGTAAATCAACCCCATAGTATCTGGGACCATGCTTTTCACATACAAGTGCTGCAAATCACATGAAAATGTTCTCTGATGTTTTCCTTTTATCCAAATATAAACTGAAATATGTGAATTTGTGTTTACCAATCTGCTACTAAATGTACCTAACCACAGTAAATGAAGCCAGACTACAGATATTAAGGTTCACAAGTGAAAAAACAATCTATCTTTAAGCCTTACCCCACCCTCCTGGGGTTAAGGATGGTACAGACTGTAAGACAGAATGGGGATGGTTATAGATGGGCAGATTTAGTATCAATAGGAGACTGGAGGAAGTTTGGAGTGAAGTGACTAGTCTGCCAGGCACAGCCAGGCAGAGCACTGTCAGACTCTTCACAACCTGACTCAGGGGACATTGGGCTCGCTGTAAAAGAATCATTCTCTTTTTTTCATGGAAACATGCTACAGCATGCTTGCAGCATTTGTGCAAGTGATAATGACCAATTCCATAACTGATGGACTCTGTCAGATTGTTGCAAGCAATTCTCGTATAGGTTGTATTGCTTGCAAAAATCTTAATCCCAAAGGGTCTTTTAATATAGTACTGTATGGGTGATTGTTATGTAGCAAAAGACAAAACTTGTAGCGCAGAAAATGACCACCAGGATGGAAAATGTCTGTATTTCTATATCAAAATAATGCTTGGCAAGAATATGGCAATGTTCCCTTCTTTGTGCATAATGTCATTTTAAAAAAAAGTTAATGAGGGTTAATGGGGTTGATTTACTAAAAGCTGGAAACCAATCAGCTTCCAAGTATTATTGTCAAAGCTTAACCACCTAAGGACCGGAAGGATTTGCCCCCATTAATGACCAGGTCATTTTCTGCGATATGGCGCTGCGTTGCTTTAACTGACAATTGCACAGTCTTGCGATGCTGTACCCAAACAAAATTTACGTCCTTTTTTTTCCCCACAAATAGAGCTTTATTTTGGTGGTATTTGATCACCTCTGCAGTTTTTATTATTTTGCGTTATAAACAAACAAAGAGCGACAAGTTTGAAAAAAAAAAAAAAAAACGTACTTTTACTTTTTGCTATAATAGATATCTAAAAAAAAATATAAAAAAACAAATGTATTCATCAATTTAGACCGATATATATTCTTCTACATATTTTTGGTTAAAAAAAATCGCAATAGGCGTATATTGATACGCTATCACATCTACAAACTATGGGATAGATTTAGGGACTTTTTTTATAGTTTTTACTAGTAATGGCAGCGATCTGCTTTTTTTAGCAGGACTGCGACATTGCGGTGGACAAATCTGACCCCAAATGACACTTTTTGGGGACCAGTGACATTATTTCATTGATCAGCGCTATAAAAATGCACTGATCAATGTAAAAATTACACTGGCAGGGAAGGGGTTAACACTAGGGTGCGATCAAGGGGTTAAGTGTGTTCCCTGTGTGTGTTCTAACTGTAGGGGGATGGGCTCACTGGAACATGACAGAGATCACTGTTCCCGATCACTGGGAACAGAAGATCTCTGAAATGTCCCCTGTCAGAACGGGGATCCACGTTGTTTACACTGGCAAATCCCTGTTCCGCCTCTGTACTAGGCGATCTCGGGTCGCCGGCGGACATTGAGTCTGCCCGACACGCGGGCACGCTCCCGCAGCGTGCATCGGGAGCGAGAGCGCTACCATACAGAGCTGCACCAGATTTTGCACACTCCAGTTTTAGTAAATACACCCTCATGTCACTATAAGAGGTGAAACACTGTTTTAAAGCGGGGTGCCACTGTCTGCAATGTTTTTTTTTTTTTTTTGTACAATGAGAAGGATTAGTAAATGTAAATGCATCACTCACTGGTTCGGTTTTCAAAGCAAACTGCTGCTGGTTTTCTTCACATAAAACAACTTATAAAAACGGATGCTGCTGGCTGCCATCTTGCCTGTGGGCATGTGAAACCACACAGGCACCCTCTTCCGGGTTGCTGTGCTTCTGATGGACCAGCATGTACCACCGTTATTTCGCTGATCTTGCGCATGCGCAGTAACGGCAAAGTCTCCTGAGATTGATTACGCGAGATCCCAGGAGACACAGAGCGAGATCCCAGGAGACACAGCATGAGATCCCAGGAGACACAGCGAGAGATCCCAGGAGACACAGCAAACTGGACAGGAAATGACGACGATCACCGCTGAGAGTCCGCCCACCGCCGCAGGGAGAAGAATACAGATGAAGCCATCAGTAAAGGTAAGTGTAAAAGATGCAGAATTGAACCATCAATTCTGTCATCTTGAATGCTAGGGAAGCCATAGAGACAGACTTCTATGGTTGGGTGCAGAACCGCTTTAAGAAAAAGATACTAACCAGCCCATTAAGTCCAGTGCTGTCCTTCCTAAAGCCGATTTTTCTTAGGGCTGCGGAACTCCAGCGCTGCCATCTGGGATTTGGGAGCGTTCTGTGATTTCATGATGATCCAAAGCAAGCTTCCTACTGCACATGTGCAAGATCAAGTAGGATACTGGTCCTGCAAACTTAGGTAAAGTGACATTTTCTCAGGAGGCTGCAGGCAGGGGTGAGGGGGGGCAGGCCGAGGCGACAGCATCATTGCCTAAGAGAAGATTAGAGCTGGCCATACATAGATCGAAAATGCAGTGCAGCAGGGATAGGCCGAGATTCGATCAATCTATGGGCAGGCTGGTTGTACCCAAGTGAATCCACTAATCGACTTGTGTACAACCAGCCTGTCGGATTTCTTTACATGTGATTACAGCTATATCAGATAGCAGTAATCATTGTTGTCTGCCAACCGGGAATCCTCCTGGTGCCCAAATCCTACCCCCCCCCCCCCCTGCCAGCAGAACACCGCTGCAGGAGGCATTCCACTATCCACACTGACTGTGTGGATGGGGGAATCAAGCAATTTTCTTTCCTGCAACCCGTGGTGGAAAGAAAGAAAATCGAATTATCTTTGGGATGCTTGAGTGTAGTGAGTACCTATAAAAAAATGTACTCATCCCCTCCCTTGCCAAAAAAAAGCTGCAATTTATATAGAGACTGGGGGGTGGAAGACAATAAGAGCAACTTTAATTTTCAAGTGAAGGTCCGCTCTAAATATAGATTTGCTTTAATACAATGTAAAAGTGAGCAGTGTTTTTGCTAAAATTTATAACAGCCACTGAAAAGTCAGCAATATGAACTTTATTGTAGTTCGACTACTGAAAGTTGAGCCGTGATTGGTCATTACAGATTTCATTGTAAATCAAAACCTATTTATGTTTACTGGAGGACACGAAAAGTTGAGCTGACGTCCACAGCAAGCCTTTCATTTGCTTCTACTTCTAATCTGCCCCAGAAAATGTTAACTGGAATATGATTGGTTTTGTATGGATAACAAACACACCCTTCATTTCTAACCATGGGACACCATGCAAATTAACAGAACCAAACCCTTCTCACACATGCCACCTCTGCCACCAGGCATGTGCTTTCACAGAAATATAAAAAAATAAAATATGGTTAATGGTAACTCTATTCTGTGATAAAACTGGTACAGTTTTAAATGAGCAAGGTTTTTTTATCTGGCATTGCAGATTACTTCTGGCGAACCAATTTTATCAGGATTTATGGTCATTTGCCCTGCTCCTCCCCAGGGAAATAATGCTTTGATGAATGTAAACCCAGGCAGGGGTCCGCCAAATGCCCCCACTCCCCGGAGAAGAGCACAGCATTGAAGACAAAGAGCAGTCACTGCTCACCCTGCACCCACATTTTACACGCATGAGGGGGCTCATTGCCAGTGTATTATGTACGCATTGATAAAGCATACTACAAAAAAGTACTGTATTAATTGCATCTCGTTTTTATGAACAGTACTGTATGCAAATACTGAGCCAGACTTGTGTACTTCTCACCCCCCCCCCCTCCCCTCATTCTGCCACACAACAAAGTGATGCAATAGTGTGGACTCCATGTTTTTCTTTTTCTTTTTTTCTTTTTAAGCAAAGAACTGTTAAAGTGCAAAAATCCTTCGATAGAGCACTGGTGTTCTAAATCTGGCATTTATATACGGGAGGGTAAATTGTGTGTGCCTGCTTGCCCCCCCTCTCCTGCCAGCCTCCACACACAGTCTCCCCTGCTTGCCATTGAGATATGAAATCAGCCATGGGAAGCTCTTTATTTGCAATCTCTTTGTTCCCTTTGGCAGGCCAGGTCGCTGGATGCTCTCTCCCTATTGAATCTCCCAGCAACAGAATACACAGTGCACAGACCTGCCTGTTCAGCTCACAAGCCCACTCTAAGCTTTGTCAGTGGAGGAGACCTCTGTGTATTCAAACACGCCACAAAAGTTAGTGAGATACCCCCCCAGCAAACGACATATACACCAAGTGACTTCACATACTGCCAGGACAGAGGTGGTGATTTACTAAAGGAATCATCTCTATGATGACGCAGATTTTGTGCGTTTTTTTTTTTTCAAACATTCAGCGTAGGTAAGAGTTAACATAAAAAAGATGCTTGATGGCATGGGAGATTCATCAGCCCAGTTTAAAAATGACTTCTTTAGTAAAGCAACTCCATCATTTTGTGTGACCAGGCCTAGATCTTTGATTTATGTGATATATTTAATATTGCGTATTGTGTATAGTTATCTATTGCAATTTTTATTAGAAGGTTCTTTTTGCAAATACTTCCAAATAAAGAATATATTCAGGGTCCGAAATGAGGTACAGTGACTAATATCCAACAGCAACATTGATTTGATAAAGTGGATCCACATAGAACTGCTAAGACCTTATATATTATTATTATTATTAAAGGTACTTATATAGCGCCGTAAATTTTTGCAGTGCTTTACATTTACATTGTACATTCACATCGGTCCCTACCCTCAAGGAGCTTACAATCTAAGGTCCCTAACTCACTTTCATATACTAGGGCCAATTTAGACAGATCTCATTTAGGATATCAATAAAAGCATCTAAGGAAAAAAAATAAAAAATACATAGGTTTTGTTTAGCTTTTATATAAAATGGTGCATTTAGGTAAGGAAAACTGATAGTTAACTCTAATATTAAATAATAAAGGTTAAACAGTTATATTGTTACTACAGGGCAGTCAAGGTGCCTCCAGCTGGAGTACTTCTACCGCCAGCAAATTCATTACAGTATGTAGTGTGGTGAGAAATGCAATGGAAGCCGTGTATTCACTCCTCCAGGGGGAAAGTCTATTAATCGTGTGAGGAGAGGCTGGTTTCCAATCAATCATTTAGTGTGTGTGCTGGGAGCCTGGCTGTTTCTGGCTTTTACCATAGCCACATCCACAGAAAAAAAAAAAAAAAAAGCATCTAAAAAGGATTGTATGTGATGACATTGTACTGGCCACTTAGACTGTCTGTGTAACTAGGCACATTAGAAATATAATAAACCTATATACAAGAAACATTAACTGGCCGAAAAAAGAACACACTGGCCAAATGACTGAATTTCGGCAGATTTTTCGTATAGTGTATGGCCAGCATAACTAGGCACATAATAAGTATAATAAACCTATATACAAGAAACTTATACAGTATGTATTTATAGAAATCTCATTCACTATAATATCAGGGTATAGACTTGTGGCCTGTGAAATAGATAAAAAGATAACATTTTGATAAAACTCAGTTACCATTTTTATAGAAAACACGTAGCTCCATATGTTTAGTTAAAGCATGTATGCCTGCCAAAAACAACATACCAGGGGCTAAGAACCTAGTGTGTAAAACACATATAATATCTATCATAAACCAGCAAAAGGGACACATAGCAGAAATACCATTGGGGTTGATTTACTGAAACGTGCAAAATCGGATGCAGCTCTGCATAGAAACCAATCAGCTTCCAGTTTGTTTTTTTTTGTTAAGGGGGTTGTAAAGGTTCGTGTTCCCATCCTATGCATTAAGGTGAAAAAACACCTGGCAATGACGGGCCCCCCAGCCCCCCGTTTTACTTACCTAAGCCAGTTTACCTGCTCGGCTCGTCCCCAGCGTCCTCTTCTCCACGGAGTCTCGGCGTTGATTGGATAGATTGATAGCAGTGCAGCCATTGGCTCCCGCTGCTGTCAATCAAATACAATGACCCTGCCGCCGGGGGGCGGAACCGAGACATACACTCTGTGTCTATGGACGCAGAGTGTATGAGATGGGAACGCGCCTGCAAGGTAACCCCCTCGGGAGAGAGCTTCCTGAGGGGGTTAGCTATTGCTGGGAGGAGCCGAGAGAGCCACTGTGGGACCCCAGAACAGGAGGTTCCGTGCCACTCTGTGCAAAACGAGCTGCACAGTGGAGGTAAGTATGACATGTTTTTTATTTAAAAAAAAATAAAAAATTTACCTTTACAACCCCTTTAATTGAACAAGCTGGAGTTAGAAGCTGATTGGCTACCATGCACAGCTGCACCAGATTTTGCACTCTCCAGTTTTAGTAAATCAACCCCATTGTTATTTTTACTACACCTGATATGACAACGCTAAGGAAGCCATTATTACTAATATATTTCATTATAAACAATAAAGAAGATATAGGGGTTGATTTACTAAAACTCGAGAGTGCAAAATCTGGTGCAGCTGTGCATGGTAGCCAATCAGCTTCTAACTTCAGCTGGTTCAGTTATAAAAAAAACAAAAAATAAACTTGTAAGCTGATTGGTTTCTATGCATACCTGCACCAGATTTTGCACTCCAGTTTTAGTAAATCAACCCCATAGGGTTGCTGCCCAACAGGCTGATATGTTGCCATTTCTTTTGTTGTAGTGAAATGCAATGACCAATTTGATTAATTAGTTTAGACCCAGCCAGGGTTCTGTGAAACCCTAGAGTTCCTCCTGAGGTTTCTAGGGGTTTCTTGAGCTGGGGACTATTGACCTCTGATGATGGTGCCTGCAAAGTTCATCAGAGATCATCTGTAAGGGTGGCTGTCAGACCACCACTCTAAGGGGGCATTCTTCAAGGTGGACTCCCAATGAATTGGTTTAAGCAGGGGTTCCCTGAGACCTAGAAATATGTTTAAAGATTCCTTTAGTATTAAAAGGTTGAGAAAGGTTGCTTTAGTGCCAGTTCACACTAGTGCGCTCTGCGAGATCGCATGTAATTTGCACCGCACTGCAGTGCAAATCGCATGCGATGTCCCTGCAATGCCATTTCAGCCATACAGATAGTATGGTTGATATCGCTTTGCATTCGGACCAAACTCGAACAGGACCCTTTTTTTGGTCTGCACCAGAATCGGATCACACGAGTGTTCACACCCATGAAATCCTATTCATGTCCGAACTGTCAGTTCGCAGTGCGATATGCAAGCTGAAATGGGGGTATCATTAACATTGTATTGACATCCCTAGCAGTTCACATATGGCAGTGTGAACTACTGTGCGAGTCGGGTGTGATGTGGGAACCTGCAGGGGATTCGCAAATCGTAAGTGATGTCATGTGTTGTAGTGTAATTCTATTTTATTTTAGGACCACAACTGTATTGATGAAATGAAAATCGTACAATTTGGTATCATTCGAGAAAAAATGTTGTGTTTGTCCGATCCGATAATATCAGATGAAGTGTCGTGATCGGCTCTCGAAAGCTCCGTACTAATGATCCGATTATCATACGATCGCGGTATTTTTCATTTGTTTTTCGGATCGTGTGTACGGGCCATTAGACAGTATTTTGAGTTTTCTTCCAGTACTCTCTGCACTGGGGGAGATTTACTAAAACTGGTGCACATGGAATCTGGTGCAGCTGTGCATATTAACCAATCAGCTTCCAGGTTGTATTGTCAAAGCTTAATTGAACAAGCTGAAGTTAGACGCTGATTGGTTACTATGCATGGCTGCACCAGATTCTGTGTGCACCGTTTTTAGTAAATCTCCCCCACTGTGTCCTTTGATTTTTCATATGAGCCCATTTTGTGTCATTTAATAACCATATTTGAGGACAGGCAAATATCTTAAAGATAATTGTTTCTCAAGTCCCAAAAGTCTGCCATAAGTGTTTGTTTTTAGATGTCTTTATGGAGTCATTGGCGAGATCATAAGTGTTGTTCTGCTACAGAGGTTAGTAGTTTATGCAGGAGTGCTCCTGTCTGGTAATAGGAACAACATGCACCGTTAGTAGTCCTTGGGGACTGAAGTTCAGCATCACTGATATAGACTTAGCTTCCTGTATTAAAAGGATGGAGAATATTCACATTTCATATTGAACAAGTTACATGTGACAATAATGTAAAGCTGACTGGAGCATGGTAGATTTCATCTTGAATGTTTTTCTAAAGCCATATTTTTAATCTTCAATGCTTCGGCAGAAATTTGCATAGATGCTGTGTAGATATGGAACCCTCAACACAGCTCTTTACCTGGACTGCAGACAAAGTATTCAAGATGGCTGTGCCCAGAATAAATTCATTATCACAAGGTAATGATTGTCCAGACACTGGGGGGGGGGTTATTTACTAAAACTAAAGAGTGCAAAATCTGATGCAGCTCTGCATAGAAACCAATCAGCTTCCAGTTTTTTTTTTTGTCAAAGCTTCATTGAACAAGCTGAAGTTAGAAGCTGATTGGCTACCATGAACAGCTGCACCAGATTTTGCACTCTCCAGTTTTAGTAAATCAACCTGTGGGCCGATTCCCACTGGTGCAATGTCCGACATCGGATGTGATTCGCACCGCACTGCAGTGCAAGTCACATGCGATCTCTGTGAGATGCGATTTCAGCCATACAGATAGTATGGCTGAATTCGCATTGCATTCACACCAAACTCGCACAGGACCGTTTTTTTGTTCCGCAGCAGAATCAGATCGCATGGGTGTGAACACCCAATGCGATCGAATTCCTGTCCAAATTTGCAGTTCGCACTGCAAAATGCGAACTGATTTGGGGGTGTCATTAACTTTCAATTGACACTCCCAGCAGTTTTCAGAGGGCAGTGTGAACTGCCGGCGGGAGACATGCGATGCGGGAAACCGCAGTGGATTTTCAGGGTTCCCGCTTCGCTGCAGTGTGAACCAAGCCTATACTCAATGAAAATGGTTTGATTTGATTAGTAAAGTGCTGCTTTTTTCTTGGTGACAGATTGAAGGATACATAAGAACCTTGATGTTACAGTACATTATACTACATTTCCACACTACCTGCAAACCTCATAATGTGTTTTATACAATTTTTAATGGTGAAGTACATATATATACATGATATCATGTGATTTTGTTTTCATTTTTTACATGTACCAGTTTACCTACTGCTTCGGGCAGCTGCATCTTCCATAGAGATGAATGGCAGGGAGCATGTAAAATGCACTATACTTGCATTTTAATATGAGCAACAGCATATAAAAAGCATGGAGTGCTCTCCACCCCAGAAAACACATACAAAACATACATATAAAACAGTCACTTACATAGAAATACATACAAACCACAATTTTAAATGAGTGTTTTGGAATGCTTTTGTTTTTAAGCATAAAGGTCTGAACAAGGCTTTAGATAAAGGAAAACACTTTTATAAATTGTTTTATATGTGTTTTTAAATTTTAAGAAATCATGTTCCTACGTTCAGACAATGCTGTGCTTTTATAGCATGATCTAAAAACATAAAGACCACTGATGATTAAATACAGCATTATAAACTATAGTGTTACTACCTGTCACTGTGGAGTTGATTTACTAACTGGAGAGTGCAAAATCTGGTGCAGCTCTGCCTAGAAATCAGCTATCATTTCTTTTTTTCCAAAGCTTAATTGAATAAGCTGAAGTTAGAAGCTGATTGGCTACCATGCACAGCTGCACCAGATTTTGCACTCTCTAGTTTTAGTAAATCAACCCCAGAAACAGGCCACACCCACTAAACTGAGTTACTGTGTATGACTTACAAAGGAAATCCACAAGAGGCCACGTGTGATGACATTGTACAGGCCACTTAGGCTGTCTGTGTTATGCTGACCTTACACTACACGAATAATTGGCCAAACCCATTTTTGAAAAACAAACATTTGGCCGTGAGAGCAAACGATAGTGCCATCATGTAATGACCGATAAATTGTTCAGTGGACATAAATGAATCAATTTTTTGTTCGTTTTTTTTACATATACCTAGTGCAAACAGTTCGGACGGGAAGCACATTAACCTTTCAATTTATCCTTTGTTCGGCAGAAAATTTCCAAAAGTGTCCTTTGTTTTTTCGGCTCAAAAACGTCCCAACAATTTTCAATTTTGTGCCCATTAACGTGCCGAAAAACTAACAAACTGGCCAAATTACTGAATTTCAGACAATTTTCTGTGTAGTGTATGGCCGGCATTACTAGGCAAATAATAAATATAATAAGCCTATATACAAGAAACATATACAGTATGTGTTTATAGAACTCTTATTCACTATAATATCATGGTATGGACTTGTGGCCTGTGAAACAGATAAAAATATAACATTTTGATAAAACTCCATTACCATTTTTATAGAAAACACATTGGGGATTATTTACTAAAACTGGAGTGTGCTAAATATGCTGCAGCACTGCATAGAAACCAATCAGCTTCCAGGTTTTATTGGCAAAGATTAATTGAACAAGTGAAAGTCAGAAGCTGATTGGCTACCATGCACAGCTGCACCAGATTCTGAGTGCACCAGTTTTAGTAAATCTCACCCATTGCTCCATATGTTTAGTTAAAGGTAGAAGTGCCAAAAACAACATACCAGGGGCTAACCAACCTAGTGTGTAAAACACATATAATATCTATTATAAACCAGCAAAACGGACACATAGTAGAAATATCATAGGGGTTGATTTACTTAAACTGAAACGTGCAAAATCGAGTGCAGCTCTGCATAGAAACCAATCAGCTTCCAGGTTTTTTTTTTTTTTTTTGTCAAAGCTTAATTGAATAAGCTGAAGTTAGAAGCTGATTGGCTACCATGCACATCTGCACCAGATTTTGCACTCTCTCGTTTTAGTAAATCAACCCCAGAAACAGGCCACACCCACTAAACTGAGCTGCCACTAGAGGCCACGCTGTTTTCCACTAGACAAAGCCACCAATACCGTTCACCTTTTCACCATAATTCCTAAACCAAGTCTCTGCTGTTAGCTTAACCAAAGTAAATTGGGCTTTCCTAATGTGGACTGAAAAATTACAGTGGTACACTAGAAAATACAGTGGTAATATGCCCCATGTATCTCAATAACATCCTGAAGCAAGTGGGTGCTTGAATTTAAAAACTGACTATATTAAATGTCCTATTTACTAAGAAATAGAGATGATTTGTAATATCTGGAGGAGTGGAAACTAAAGAAAAATTGAGACTGTAGCCACAACTTTCAATATATTTTATGTTTCAAGTGGAGTTAGGATTGTAGCTGGTTGCTACAGGGGGGAACAACCCCTCTTGTACACTAGTTTCCATTGTAAGAAGTTGTTTTATTATACCAGGCAGCAGCATTGTCTCTCACTATGTAGAAGCTCTACTGACAGTGAACTGAGTCACCACCATGCTAGACACTTGGAGGGAAAAAAAAAAGATAAATGGATCCCCTCTTTCACTAGATTAATTATTAGACACTGAACTGAACCTCCAATATTTCATCCTAACAACAGCTAATGCACATCCTCTAGAGGGAGAACACAATTGTAATCTGTTCACCATTTCAACCAATAAACTGAAGTTTGTATATTGGAAAAGTTACCTCTTTGTTGTCCTGTGTTGGAAGCAGTGTGTGTACTTTGTGTCAATTTCTAGCAAATAATAGGTGGTGCAGATGCTAGATTATTATTTGTTACTATTGTGGTCACCCCTGGCTGCAGTTTTACAATGATAGTCTATTAGAGAAGTGCAGCAATACAACCTAGACTTAGGCTTGCTTGGGCGAGTACATTATGGAAGCTGGCCACCTCCCTGCATTGAATGATCATATAGGGCTGAAGAATAGGGTACAGAGACCTCTCATCTTTCAACCTGTCCTGGAGCATGCAAACTAATGGGACGTAGCAAGTCGTAACTTTGTTAAAGAGCATACGTTTGTGCAGCACTAGCATGTGTAATGCAATACACTGTTATTCCAGGAGAGAATTGTCTCTCAGCAGGAATTCTGCAGCAGCCTAATGGGGTGTACCAATACATAACTTTGTTAGAGAATAAATTGGACTGAATTAGATGATAGTGCAAAAGGGGCTATTATTCCAGTAGTGCATGGGTTGTGTGATATTGTGTCTCCTATGTGCTAATCAGCATGCTAGGAGTTAACTGGGCTAGACACTGTTCTTTATAGAAGCCTTTTAGGCGAGGGATCTAGGTTTTTTTTTTTGTAGGCATATGCCAAATGCACTGGTAAAATCATAAAATGTGGTGCATGTAAAAAAAATAAAAAAAATAAAAATATGTACATAGAAATAATGAGTGGACTGTAGACTGTGCTAATTGATTAATTTATAAAAAACGAAGCAGGTGCAGCATGCAACAAATAGATTCGATATAGCAATAGATAATGTTAATTAGTGAGCCAGTTGTTAAACAGCTATTTGATTGACTGTCAGTGAAATAAAGCCATAAAATACAGTGAAGCTCATACTGGTAACTTTTACATGGATGAGACGTCAAGCCATGCTCTTATAAACACGATTTATGGGGAGTTCGAGCTCAGGACCCTGTTGTTCCAAGTCTTCTCCTGCTGAGTCTGCTAACAAGTTTGTTAAACTTTTTTTTTTTTACTGTATTTTGCTACAATAAGTTTACCAACTCAAGGAGCTGAGCCAAGGGGCTGCTTAATATTCCATCATTTACTAGCTGTGTTTAGGAAACTACCATGATCAATTAAATAGCCAATAAACAGCTATACAGCGTTGACATACCATCGTGTGGTCTTTATTTACAAGCTTTATTCTGTGCTATTGTATCTAATTTTAATTTTAATTTTTCAAAAATTGCTGTTTACTACTTGGATTTCATTTTGATACTATGCTACTTTAGGAGCATTTTGAATTGCTTGTTGGTATATTTTATTTATAATTGGGTATATTATATGTATAATTGGGTATATTTTATTTATAATTGGGTATATTTTATTATTTATAATTGTGTACATTTTACTATAAATACTTGGGTATATTTTATTACTGAATAATAACTGTTGCCACCTATTTTTTTTATTATTTTAAAAGTATACCAGTAAACTGTTAAAATCAACAATTAATATACAGTAAAAAAAATTATAATTTTTACTCTGCACACAAATATTATTTCAATTTTTTACATTCTATTGTTATGATTTATGTATGCATTTCTATTATTATAAGAACAATTATTTTGTTATTGGTAAAATCCTTTAAAAAAAAAAAAGTTTAGCACATCTTTCATCTGCTTTTTTTTTTTTTCAATTCGGGTCCCCTCCATCTGACCATGGCAAAGTGTTAAAAGGTTA
Source organism: Lithobates sylvaticus (assembly GCA_028564925.1). Classification (NCBI taxonomy): domain Eukaryota; kingdom Metazoa; phylum Chordata; class Amphibia; order Anura; family Ranidae; genus Lithobates; species Lithobates sylvaticus. The sequence continues at coordinate 385,574,555 of CM053027.1, read as the reverse complement.
GGAACCAGGAATTGTAAGATAAATAAATTCATACAAACCCTAAGCGAGTTTGCACTTGAGTCGGTATTCAAGAATAATAAAAAATAAATAAAAAAAAAACATGACAGCAGATTATTTGATAAAATATACCCTGATCCAGGATGGGGTTAATGTCGGCCGAAAAGCAGAAAATAAATTGCTGTAGCCGGCAACTTAACAATAAGCGAATAGATAAGTTCAGTGCCTGTGTATATTTACTCACCAGCTGCGCCCCCTGCTGGACACTACATATCACCGTTATTTAAGGAACACTTCAAAAGTTTATTTTGCTCAGCAAACCGTATCACATAAAATTAAGAACAGCTTATAAAATTACCTGGTGCGTTTTAAAAGTAAGGAGGGAATGAAAAAAAAAAAAAAAGAAACTCAACAGAAAAATAAAGCTGGTTGCAGCAAGTTAAAGTCTTTTTTTTTTTTTTTCTTCTGCTGTGTGCTCCCTGAGGCTGATTCAAAGCTCAGCCCTTTTATCTAAAGCCCAGTGCACAAATATATAGCTTAATGTGGCTAGTGTTCCTCCTTTTCTTTTCCTCTCTATGGCAACCAGTATGCTTTGCTCAGAAATGTTCCCTGTCAGGAAAACAAATGATCTTCAGGGAGCTGCTGTATCTGGCATCTGTTGCAATGGGGCACACAGAGTTAATCTCTCTTAAAGAGATCCTGTAAGGAGAGCAGAAGAGAGGGGGGGATTAGATCACCCCCCATACCCCTTTACTTCCTATAAGTTTACCACTTCAGTCTAAACTTCAATACTCCACATTGGCTAGGGTACAATAGAAACTTTAAAAAAAATTAAATAAATAAATAAATAAATAAATACTCCAAGCAGGCAACAAGTCTACTGTCCATTGGTAAATGATCACATTGACAGCTATCGACATGCAATGAAACAAAGCAAGCAAATCAATGAATCATGGCAAGTGGCAGGTCTGCTAAATGCAATGAACAGGCTACATTTCATTTTAAAGCACTGCTTTAAAAATATATATATATCTATAAAAAAAATATATATATATATATATATATATATATATATATATATATATATATATATATATATATATATATATATATATATATTTAAAATATATATATATATATATATATTTTTTTTAAAGCCTATATATATATTTTTTTTTTTAAAGCATATATATATATATATATATATATATATATATATATATATATATATATATTATATATAAAAAATATATATATATATGGCCTTTAAAAAAATATATATATATATAGGGTGGGAAGGCCTGAGCAGTATAAAGAAATAAGCATGCAGCATGTAATCTTCTTACTACAGATTCTTCTTTTTTTTTTTTTCTATTTTCTCTGAATTTTGACATGGAGGCACCAGGAGATGAATCCCAGCTCTGTATCGGTTTACTAAACAGCAGAGTCATTTCCAGCAGAGGCATTTTAGAAGCAGGCTTTCACAATAGAAAAGAACCGTGTCTTGCTCTGCCACCCCCCCCCCCCCCCCCCCCCCCCCCCCCAACACACAAAGGCAGGGTACCCCAATATTATCAATGGAGGATTCAGTCTATAACACATCACATCTCTAATCCTCTCTATTCTCAGCCCCAGGATTTAGGCGATCATCTACTAGAAGAACACAGAAACCGCAGCTCTCTAGTAACAAGCTACAAAATGATACAAAGATCTAATAAAGAAAACAAACAAAATCATAACACGATCAAAAAGAAAAAAATAATAATAATTCATTGTAGCGAAACGAGTCAGCCTGTCGTTTCAGCGATCACAGAGGAAAAGGAAAACGATACTCACCACCCAGCTAAATATCCCGACAATAAAGAAACAATGATCTAAAATATATAGAAAGCTGATTTTTGTAGTTTTAATGGGTGACCCTGGAAAAAAAAAAAAAAAAAAGAAGGCATTAATGGGAAGTGCATAGAAGCAAGCCTGTGCAGGTCCCCCTTTGCACTGACTCCTCTAAGACAAGCTCTCTACTAGTCTATTATTTCACCAAAATATATGAAAATTTATGCAAATGAAAATCAGCACTAACTGTTCTCTCCTTGTTATACTTTAGGTTGTTTTTTTTTTTTTCCTCTCTAGACAAAACAATCGCATTGTATAAAGCAGGGGGTGGGTAGGAGAGGAGGGATTGGAAAAAAAAAAAAAAAAAACTACTTCCAAACAAGTATATATTAGTGGTTGCAGGGTTGCATCTTTATTTTTTATTTATTTATTTTTTTCTTGTGTTATGTATACATCTTTTCCCCTCCTGGTTATCTTGGAGGTGGAAAGTAGATATGTTTGCTAAGAAGCTATCACGTTGCATCGGGCCACCTGAGACGTCTTTTGAAAGCTTGTACTGTGAAATTCATAGCAGTAATTTAGACAAAATCCTCACTGTATATTAATGAAAGCCGGCCCCATGGCACGGTTCCTATCCTCCCCATTCAGTGTAAACAAAACCACGAGACTCGCTCGCTTTTTTGAGCCGGATCCAAGCAAAATCGGCTGGAAAGGAAAACATGGGGTTCTGGCAGGGACTATTTAACCGCCTGCACCTGGAGATCTCAGCTCCATTCAATGCGATCTGTGTTATATCTCTTCTACATAGAGAAAGAGTGGAGCCCTGGAAGGACACGGGGGAACAACTACTCGTTGTGTGCACATTTCATGCTACAATTGCGCTTTACATGTCTTCCAATGTCGGACGCATTTTTTTCTCCCCTTTCTTTATGTTTTTATTTTTTAGCATTATTTTTTTTTTTTTTTTTGGATTGTGTAGTATAGGTGGGCAGAGCTCACTGCCATTAATGTTCAGCTCACTCATGGATTGTAGAGTAGCTGGGATACTGATGGAAAGTAGCTCAGACACACACACATAAACACACTATATGTGTGTATGTGTGTGTTTATTTATAAACACACTATATAAATAAACACACACATACACACATAAGCACACTATATATATATATATATATATATATAGATATAGATATATATATATATATATATATATATATATATATAGATAGATAGATAGATAGCTATAGATATATATACACATAGATATATATATATATATATATATATATATATAAACACACTATATATATGTATATATATATATATATATATATATATATATATATATATATATATATATATATATATATATATATATATATATATCTATACACACACATAAACACACTATATACACACACATACACACACACACATACACATAAACACACTATATATATATATATATATATATATATATATATATATATATATACACACATAAACACACACTATATATATACATACATGCACACACAGACAAACACACTATATATATATATATATATATATATATATATATATATATATATATATATATATATATGTACACACACATAAACACACACACACTGGAACACAGACAAGAAGGAAAGGCAGGGGATGGCTGCCAAATACAAGCAACCTCCCCACATGTACAACGTCCAATCAGCAGTGACAGGAGTGGGGGCTTACATTGTGTGTGTAGTAGTATCATCAGGAACAGGAGTGGGGGCTTACATTGTGTGTGTAGTAGTAGCATCAGGGACAGGAGTGGGGACTTACATTGTGTCTGTAGTAGTATCATCGGGGACAGGAGTGGGGACTTACATTGTGTGTGTAGTAGTAGCATCAGGGACAGGAGTGGGACTTACATTGTGTGTGTAGTAGTATCATCAGGGACAGGAGTGGGGACTTACATTGTGTGTGTAGAAGTAGCTTCAGGAACAGGAGTGGGGACTTACATTGTGTGTGTAGTAGTAGCATCAGGGACAGGAGTGGGGACTTACATTGTGTGTGTAGTAGTAGCATCAGGGACAGGAGTGGGGACTTACATTGTGTGTGTAGTAGTATCAGCAGGGACAGGAGTGGGGACTTACATTGTGTGTGTAGTAGTATCATCAGGGACAGGAGTGTGGACTTACATTGTGTGTGTAGTAGTATCATCATGGACAGGAGTGGGGAATTACATTGTGTGTGCAGTAGTATCAGCAGGGACAGGTGTGTGGACTTACATTGTGTGTGTAGTAGTAGCATCAGGGACAGGAGTGGGGAATTACATTGTGTGTGTAGTAGTATCAGCAGGGACAGGAGTGGGGACTTACATTGTGTGTGTAGTAGTAGCATCAGGGACAGGAGTGGGGACTTACATTGTGTGTGTAGTAGTAGCATCAGGGACAGCAGTGGGGACTTACATTGTGTGTGTAGCATCTTCAGGGACAGGAGTGTGGATTTATATGTGTGTGTCTAGCATCTTTAGAGTCAGGAGTGAGTTCTTGAATCTGTAGGTATGTGTAGCATCAGCATGGACAGGAGTGATCATTTGAATCTGTCCATGCAGTATCAGCAGGGACAGGAGTTGGGACTTATACTGTGTATGTAACATCAATAGGGACAGGACTGGGGACTTATATTGTGTATGTAACATCAATAGGGACAGGAGTGGGGACTTATATCTATGTGTAACATCAGGGGCAGGAGTGGGGACTTATATTGTGTATGTAACATCATCATGGACAGGAGTGGGGACTTATATCTTTGTGTAACATCAACAGAGACAAGAGTGGGGACAGGGGTGTGTCTAGTATCTATAGAGTCAGAAGTGGGGACTTGAATCTGTGTATCTAGAATCTTTATAGTCAGGAGTGGGGACTTTCATCGGTATGTGTAACATCAGCAAGGACATGAATAGGGACCTATATTGTGTGTAACATCAGCAGGGACAGGAGTGGGGACTTAATTTGTGTGAAACATTAGCAGGAGTGGGGACTTATACCTAGCATCTTTAGAGTCAGAAGTGAGGACTTGAATCTGTGTGTGTGTGTAGTATCAACAAACACAGGAGTGATCATTTGAATCTGTCCATGCAGTATCAACAGGGACAGGAGTGGGGACTTATATTGTGTATGTAACATCAATAGGAACAGGAGTGGGGATTTATATCTACAGGGCTGGTGCAAGGATTTTTAACACCCTAGGCGAAACCTCATTTTGCCCACCCCCCCCCCCTTTGCATCTACACCCCTTTGTCCTGCCCATGTATACCCCGCCACTTTAATGAAGCACCCATCAAATGCAGCCTCACCAGCGCCCATCAAATGCAGCCTCACCAGCGCCCATCAAATGCAGCCTCACAAGCTTGTTGCAGAGAGAAAAGAGTAGGAACACTAGTGGCCAGGCTCCCCTAAGCAGCAGTGCACCCTAGTTTGCCTAGCACCGGTGTCTTGCCGAGAAATTTTCCCCAGCGGATAAGGACCCCCCTGTACTGCGCAGGCGCTGTGCTTGCACAGTACGAAGCACAATGAAGCCCAACGGAGTTTCCGAAAATAGCCGAAGCTGAACACAGTCAGTCAGCTGTACACGGCGCCTGCGCACTACATTCTAACCTATGTTCAGGTTCGAGCCCCATCATCCAAGTGGACTTAGAATAAAAATATGCCAAGCGCAGCAAGGCCATGCCCGCGAGGGGCCCTGTTACAGGCGCCGTGTACAGCTGATTCACTTTCTTCTCCTTCAGCTATTTCCGGCGACTTTGTTGTGCTTCGTACTGCGCACCGGCTGCGCCTGCGCAGTACAGGGGGGTCCTTATCCGCCGAGGGGAACTTTCTCGGCAGAACACCGGCCCTGTGTGTGTAACGTCAGTAGGGACAGGAGTGGGGACTTAATCTGTGTGTAACAACAGCAGGGACAGGAGTGGGGACTTTTGTGTGTGTAACATAAGCAGGGACAGGAGTGGGGACTTTTACTGTGTAACTAACATCAATAGGGACAGGAGTGGGGACTTATATATGTTTGTCTAGCATCTTTAGAGTCAGGAGTGGGCACTTGAATCTGTGTTTGTAACATCAGCAGGAACAGGAGTGGGGACTTTGTGTGTGTATCAGCAGGGACAGGAGTGGGGGCTTATATTGTGTCTGTAACATCAGCAGGAACAGGAGTGGGGACTTTGTGTGTGTATCAGCAGGGACAGGAGTGGGGGCTTATATTGTGTCTGTAACATCAGCAGGGACAGGAGTGGGGACTTTGTGTGTGTATCAGCAGGGGCAGGAGTGGGGGCTTATATTGTGTCTGTAACATCAGCAGGGACAGGAGTGGGGACTTTGTGTGTGTATCAGCAGGGGCAGGAGTGGGGGCTTATATTGTGTCTGTAACATCAGCAGGAACAGGAGTGGGGACTTTGTGTGTGTATCAGCAGGGGCAGGAGTGGGGACTTATATTGTGTCTGTAACATCAGCAGGAACAGGAGTGGGGACTTTGTGTGTGTATCAGCAGGGACAGGAGTGGGGACTTATATTGTGTCTGTAACATCAGCAGGAACAGGAGTGGGGACTTTGTGTGTGTATCAGCAGGGGCAGGAGTGGGGACTTATATTGTGTCTGTAACATCAGCAGGAACAGGAGTGGGGACTTTGTGTGTGTATCAGCAGGGGCAGGAGTGGGGACTTATATTGTGTCTGTAACATCAGCAGGGACAGGAGTGGGGACATATATTATGTGTAACATCAGCAGGGACAGGAGTGTGGACATATATTATGTGTAACATCAGCAGGGACAGGAGTGGGGACATATATTATGTGTAACATCAGCAGGGACAGGAGTGGGGACATATATTATGTGTAACATCAGCAGGGACAGGAGTGGGGACATATATTATGTGTAACATCAGCAGGGACAGGAGTGGGGACGTATATTATGTGAAACATCAGCAGGGACAGGAGTGGGGACGTATATTATGTGTAACATCAGCAGGGACAGGAGTGGGGACGTATATTATGTGAAACATCAGCAGGGACACATTGTGTATGTAGCACTAATAGAAACAGGAGTGGAGACCTATATTATGTGTGCATCCTTAACAGGGACAGAAATGAGGACTTATATCTGTACAGTGTAGCATTAACAAGGACAGGAGTGTAGACGTGTAACTCTGTGTGTAGCATAAACAAGTATAGTAGCAGGGACTCATATGCTGCGTGAAGCGCCATCTATGACAGCAATTGGGACATTTGTGGCATCAAAAGGAGAGTAGTGGGAATTTATTTTTAGGTTTGTAGCATCAACGGGGACAGGAGTGGGGACTTATACCGTCTGCTTATGTTCCATTATCAAGGACATACAAGGGCTGGAGTGGGGACTTGTGTGTGTGTGTGTAGCTTTTACTGGGATAGTAGTGGGGACTGTTTATATCCCTTTAACATGTACTATCATGTACTATCAACTGGGTCCTACCAGAACAGGAGTGGGAACCTATATCGGAGTGTGTATCAACAAGGGACATTGGACATGATTGTAAGTTAGGTTTGTATGTGTAGCATCAACATGGACTTACAGGGACAGAAGTATGTGTGATTGTGTGTGTGTGTGTGTGTGTGTGTGTGTGTGTGTGTGTGTGTGTGTGTGTGTGTGTGTAAAACATGAACAGGGACATGTGTGTACATTTGTATGTTTTTGCGTGGCTTGTGTTTATGTTGCATTTAAGGGTGTGTTTATAATGGTATGTTTTTTTGTGTGTGATGTGCGTGTTTTATATCAACAGCAAACTATATCAAGAAGTGAGGTGTGTGTTTTGAATTGCCAGGCCACATAGAGCTAAGGGAGAGGGATGTGTTTATATTGTATATGTGAGTGTGTTCAGCATCAGCAGGGAATCTATAGGTAGAAGAGGAGTGTGTGCAGATATATATATATATATATAGAGAGAGAGAGAGAGAGCAGGGGTATATAGGTAGAAGTGTGCCACATTGTTAATTGTGTGCATTATCATGGGTATATCAGTGGAAGCATGTGTGTGTGTGTGTTTTTATTTGTGTGTGTTAACATGGCTCTATAGTTAAAAGTGTGGAGTTAAATGTGTGTATGAACATGGATCTTTAGGTAGAAGTGTGTACTGGTAATTGTGTGTCTTACCATGGATCTATAGGTGGAAGTGTGTGTGTGTGTGTGTGTGTGTGTGTGTGTGTGTGTGTGTGTGTGTGTGTGTTTTATTTGTGTGTATTACCATGGATCTATAGTTGAAATGTGAAATTAAATGTATGTATGAACATGGATCCATAAGTGGAAGTGTGTGTCATTATATGTGTGTATGAACACATATATATAGGTGGAAGTGTGTGGTGTTATATGTGTGTAATAACAGGGATCTATAGGTTGAAGCGTGTGTTGTTATATATGTGTATTAACATGGATCTATAGGTAGAAGTGTGTGTTGTATATGTGTGTATGAACATGGATTTATAGGGGAAGTGCGTGTTGTTATATGTGTGTGTGTGGACGTGAATCTATAGGTGGAAGTGCATGTTGTTATATGTGTGTGTGGACGTGGATCTATAGGGGAAAATGTGTGTAATTATATGTGTGTATGAACATGGATCTATAGGGGGAAGTGTGTGTAGTTATATGTGTGTGTACTAACGTGGGTCTATAGGTTTACGCGTGTATTGTTATATGTGTGTATGAACATGGATCTATAGGTAGAAGTGTAGATTGTTATATGTATGTATGAACATGGATCTATAGGTAGAAGTGTAGATTGTTATATGTATGTATGAATGAACATGGATCTATAGGTGGAATGTGTATTGTTATATGTGTGTATGAATATGGATATATAGGGGGAAGTGTGTGTTGTTATATGTGTGTGTATGAACTGGATCTATACTGTAGGTGGAAGTGTGGGTTGTTATATGGGTTGTTATATGTGTGTATGAACTGGATCTATAGGTGGAAGTGTGTGTTGTTATATGTGTGTGTATGAACTGGATCTATACTGTAGATGGAAGTGTGTGTTCTTATATGGGTGTATGAACATGAATATATAGGTGGAAGTGTGTATTGCTATATGTGTATAATAACAAGTATCTATAGGTTGATGTGTGTTTTTAAATGTGTGTAGTAACATGGAACTATAGGTTAAAGTGCATGTTGTTATATATGTGTGTATTAACATAGATATATAGGTGGAAGTGTGTATTGTTATGTGTGTGTGTGTTTGTATGTGTGTATGAACACGGAGCTATAGGTGAAAGTGGTTGTAGTTGTGTGTGTGTGTGTGTGTGTGTGTGTGTGAACTGGATCTATAGGTGGAAGTGTGTGTTGCTATATTTGTGTATGAACATGGATCTATGGGTGAAAGTAGGTATTATTATATGTGTGTACAAATATAGATCTATGGGTGGAAGTGTGTGTTGTTATATATGTGTACTAGCATGGATCTCTGAGTTGAAATGTGTATGAACATAGATCTATATGTGGAAGTGTATCCTTTCATGTGTGCATGAACATGGATCTATAAGAAAAAGTAGATGTTATTACATGTGTGTAGAAACATAAATCTATTGGTGGAAGCGTGTGTTGTTATATGTGTGTACTAACATGGATCTATGAGTTGAAGTGTGTATGAACATAGATCTATAGGTGAAAGTAGGTGTTATTATATGTGTTTACAAACATAAATCTATAGGTGGATATGTGTGTTGTTGTGTGTGTGTGTGTGTGTGTGTGTGTGTGTGTGTGTGTGAATGTGGATTTATAGGTGGAAGTGTGTGTTGTTATTTGTGTGTATGTGTTTATTATTAACATGGATCTGTAGGTAGAAGTTTTGTACTGTGTGTGTATGAGCATGAATGTATAGGTGTAAGTGTGTGTGTTGATATATGTGTATAAGCATGGATGTATAGGTGGAAGTGTGTGTTGATATATGTGTATGAGCATGAATGTATAGGTGGAAGTGTGTGTTGATATATGTGTATGAGCATGGATGTATAGGTGGAAGTGTGTGTTGATATATGTGTATAAGCATGGATGTATAGGTGGAAGTGTGTGTTGATATATGTGTATGAGCATGGATGTATAGGTGGAAGTGTGTGTTGATATATGTGTATAAGCATGAATGTATAGGTGGGAGTGTGTGTTGATATATGTGTATGAGCATGAATGTATAGGTGGGAGTGTGTGTTGACATATGTGTATGAGCATGGATGTATAGGTGGAAGTGTGTGTTAATATATGTGTGTATGAGTATGAATGTATAGGTGGAAGTGTGTGTTAATATATGTGTGTATGAGTATGAATGTATAGGTGGAAGTGTGTGTTAATATATGTGTGTATGAGTATGAATGTATAGGTGGAAGTGTGTGTTAATATATGTGTGTATGAGTATGAATGTATAGGTGGAAGTGTGTGTTAATATATGTGTGTATGAGTATGAATGTATAGGTACAAGTGTGTGTTAATATATGTGTGTATGAGTATGAATGTATAGGTGGAAGTGTGTGTTAATATATGTGTGTATGAGCATGAATGTATAGGTGGAAGTGTGTGTTAATATATGTGTGTATGAGCATGAATGTATAGGTGGAAGTGTGTGTTGATATATGTGTATGAGCATGAATGTATAGGTGGAAGTGTGTGTTGATATATGTGTATGAGCATGAATGTATAGGTGGAAGTGTGTGTTGATTTATGTGTATGAGCATGGATGTATAGGTGGAAGTGTGTTTTGATATATGTGTATGAGCATGAATGTATAGGTGGAAGTGTGTGTTGATTTATGTGTATGAGCATGGATGTATAGGTGGAAGTGTGTGTTGATATATGTGTATGAGTATGGATGTATAGGTGGAAGCATGTGTAGTTATGTGTGTGTGTATGGCCATTGATCTAAGTGGAGGTGTGTATGCAGGGGTTTTGTGGGTGAGTGTGTTGCTGAGCACACAATGTGGATAATGTGAGGATGCTCATTGACAGAAGGTCTGGCTGTGTCCGAGCAGAGCAGTGTGAGAGCAGGTCCCGGAGGAGAGCTCAATTCGCCCTTGTTTTGGTTGCCACTCTCTCTTTCTTTGCCTTGGATCACTGAGGTTGCCTGTGCTATGTTTCCGCTTGGTTGCATCCACCTCTCCCCCTCCTCTTAACTCTTTCAGGGAGATTTTCAATAGAAAGCTGCCCAAAGATGAGACATCCCAATAAATATATCCTAGAAATGCAATAGTGGCTCCCAGGGCTGCTACAGTGATTTCCAGGAAACAAAACTTCCTATTTTATAGGAAGTGTTCACCTCTAGTAGGACATTAGTGCCAGGGAATCCTCTACAAATACACAGGGCTGTCTTATTATAGAAAAATAATAATAAAGTCACATCTCCTAAAATATATATTGTTGACATTGGACATTTCCTACAGATAACAACCACATGTATACACAGCGGATCTACCGATCCTTAGTGGGGGACGGTTGGGTGCAATGTGCAGAACAGGTCCAATGAATTATCTATATCTATATGTGTATATAAATAGATCATTTTATGTTTTTATATATTTTTTTCTATATGGATCTACTATATATATATATATATAAAGGGATCTATGTGTTTATACAGTGCATATATATATATGTGTGTGTGTATATATATATATATGTATATATATATATATATATATATATATATGGGTCTATATGTGTATACAGTACATATATATGGATCTATGTGTATAAAAATGACCTATATGAGTATATAGTACGTACGTACATATATATATATACATCTTTTTATATGTGGATCTACTGTATATCTATCTATGTGTATTAAAGGACATATATGTGTATATAGTAAAGACACACATATATATATATATATTTATTTATTTATATTTATGGGTCTACTGTATATCTTCCCATGTGTATAAAATGATCTATATGTGTATACAGTACATATATAGGATCTTTTTTATATGGATCTGTATGTATAAAGGGATCTATATGTGTGCATATAGTACATATATATATAGATCTTTTTATATATGGATCTACTGTATATCTATCTATGTGTATACAGGGATCTATATGTGTATACAGTACACACACACACACACACACACATATATATATATATATATTTTTTTTTATATATGGGTCCACTGTATATCTATCTATGTGTATTAAAGGATATATATGCATATATATATATATATATATATATATTATATATATATATATATATATATATATATATATACATAGAAAGCACACACACACACATGTATATATATATATATATATATATATATATATATAATTATTTTTATATATGGGTCTATTGTATATCTTTCCATGTGTATAAAATGATCTATATGTGTATACAGTACATATATAGACTATTTTTATATATGGATCTATACCTATAAAAGGATCTATATGTGTATATAGTACATACATGTAGTTAATTTATATATGGATCTACTGTATATCTATATGTATAAAAGGATCTATATGTGTATACAGTACACACATACATATATGGGTCTACTGTATATCTATCTATGCATATAAAAGGATATATATGTATAGAAAAAAATATATATACACATATATATATATATATATATATATATATATATATATATATATATATGAATCTACTGTATATATTTCGTGTTTAAATGTATCTATATGTGTATACAGTAAATATGTATATAGATATTTTTTATATATGGATCTGTATCTATATCTAAGGATCTATATCTGTATAGAATGTATAAAATGAGTCCCCCTGGAATGGTCGATGTATGGATCCCCTAAATGTAGTGTGTCAGGAAGGATCGGCCGAGGAGATGTGATCGAGTGACATCACCTCTTTCCTAGAACGGCCTTTGGTAGGTCCCGGGAGGTAAGTTGAAGGGAGACACACTGGTGTAGACAGCAATGTGCGTTTTAAGGGGGTCCAGCTTGCCAGCTTCTACGCCACTTTTGCTAAATGAGAAAGCAACCAATAGGAAGGGGCGGAAGGAGATGTTGGGGGGGGGGGGGGTGCGCCTCTTGAGCCAGTCAATGCCTCGGTGTCAATCACCCAGCGTGGAGCCAATGAGCGGGGGCCGTGCTGTGGGCTCGCTCGTATTTGGGATAGTGTGGTGGTGTGCGCGCTCCGTGCAGGGTAAACATTCTCCAGTCCCCGCTCAGTGAGGGAGGGACACACAGAGCTGTCAGAGCCTGAGAGAGGAGAGAGAGAGGGGGAGGACGAGCAGCGCCTCCGCTCCACCACCAGCCAAGCTAAGCCAACTTCCCGCGGAGTTGTCATTGCGGACAGGAGGGATCGGAGAGCTCGTCCCCATCACAGGAGAGATCGTCCCCATCACAGGAGAGATCGTCCCCAGCACAGGACATTGGAGGCAGAGCGCCATGTACAGGCAGCGCCCAGTCCGGCATCCCGCTGCTGCAGGGGAGAGCAGTAACTTTGTGTGATGCCTCTTCTCCCTCCTGGTGTGGGGAAGTTTGGGATCTATCAGACAAGTTGAATGCCCAGAAGCTCGCTAGGGGTAAGCGGTGAGGAGGGTGTGTGTGTTTGCCCCTGGTCCTGGGCAGCTCTTCCAAGGACAAAAGTGCATCTCAAGGGGGACTCGTTCTCGGGCTGCGGGGGAGGAGAAGAGGAAGCCCCAAACCTGTGGATAGCAGCGGGCAGGGGGGGAGCCATGGCCACCACGGCTGCTTCCAACCCCTACCTCCCCAGCAACAGCATCCTATCCCCGGGCTCCATCGTCCACTCGGACTCGGGGGGCGGAGGGGGCATGCAGCCTGGCAGCGCGGCGGTGACTTCGGTGTCGGGTGGTTACCGGGGGGACCCCACGGTGAAGATGGTGCAGAGTGACTTCATGCAGGGGGCCATGGCGGCCAGTAACGGAGGACACATGCTGAGCCACGCACACCAGTGGGTCACGTCGCTTCCTCATGCGGCGGCGGCTGCAGCGGCTGCAGCGGCGGCGGCGGCCGAGGCCGGCTCACCTTGGTCCAGCAGCCCGGTGGGGATGACCGGCAGCCCGCAGCACCCTCAGCAGCAGCAGCAGGAGGTGAAGGGGGGATCTGGGAGGGACGAACTGCATCCGGGGGCTGCTTTACATCACCGACCGCCTCACCTAGGACCCCACCAAGGACATCAGGGTGGCTGGGGAGCCGCGGCCGCCTCTCACATCCAGTCCATGGCCGCCGGGGCTCAGCAGCAACAGCAACAGCAGCAGCAGCAGGCGCTTCTCTACTCCCAATCCGGGGCTTTCACTGTGAACGGTATGCTGAGCCCACCCCCCGGGAGCCAGAGCTTAGTCCACCCGGGCCTGGTTAGGGGTGACACCCCCGAGCTGGCCGACCACCACCACCATCATCACCACCACCAGCAGCAGCAACATCAGCACCACCAACAGCAGCAGCAACAGCAACAACAGCAGCACCACGGGGTGAACAGCCACGAACCGCACTCCGATGAGGACACCCCGACCTCGGATGACCTAGAACAGTTCGCCAAGCAGTTCAAACAGAGAAGGATCAAACTGGGCTTCACCCAGGCGGACGTGGGCCTGGCCCTGGGCACCCTCTACGGCAACGTCTTCTCCCAGACCACCATCTGCAGGTTCGAAGCTCTCCAGCTCAGCTTCAAGAACATGTGCAAGCTCAAACCCCTGCTCAACAAGTGGCTGGAGGAGGCCGATTCGTCCACAGGCAGCCCGACCAGCATCGATAAGATCGCCGCCCAGGGCAGGAAGAGGAAGAAAAGGACCTCCATCGAGGTGAGCGTCAAAGGGGCCCTGGAGAGCCACTTCCTCAAGTGCCCCAAACCATCAGCTCAGGAGATCACCAACCTGGCCGACAGCCTGCAGCTGGAGAAGGAGGTGGTCCGAGTGTGGTTCTGTAACCGGAGGCAAAAGGAGAAGCGGATGACCCCACCGGGGATCCAGCAACAGACGCCAGATGATGTCTACTCCCAGGTGGGCAATGTGGGGGCCGACACGCCGCCCCCTCACCACGGGATGCAAACTAGTGTGCAATGACTGGAATGGGCACCCACGGGGGGGAAGATGGTCACTTACAGCCCCACTCACCCACAATGCTCTTTTTTACTGACAGATCCCCCATCCCCACCACCATGCCATTCACCACCCCCATCTCCTGGCACATGGGTGGACATGCCATTGCACCAAAAACTGCAGAGCGCTCCTTTTAATATATACTCTATTTTTTAAAAATCGTTTTTTATTTGCCTTACCCAAATTTTAAAGGAAAAAAGACATGCCACTTGACTTCACTTGTCTGCCCAGCAAGGGTGCCCACATCACATAGGGCACAAGATAATCAGCTGTCTTCTGCGGCTTTTATAAAATAAAAAAAAAAAAAAGGTTGCAGTATTTTTTACCCGTGGTTGTAGGAACTTGCCAGCCCTTCATGGCTACTAGTCATAGCCTTTTCCCTGAAAAACACAAAAAAAAAATCAAATATTCAGGAACAGAATGTGCCCTCATCTCAGCAAGCCAAGCAATGAAATATGCACACAGCACTAAGAAGTGACTTGAAATACATTGGAATACATTTATCCTGTGCAAATAAAGCAGGGTACACACCGAGGATAGATGTTCTCTGGACTATCCTACCAGCCACAAGTGTACAGAAATCATTTTAAGATGTCAAAAAAAAAAAAAAATCCTATTTTTCTCGTGGCTCTTTTTATCTTGATCCCTCACCCATGACCCTTGAGATTTTTTTTTTTTTTTTTTTTTACTCAACCCCAAAAATCTCTCTAAAAAAAAAAAACGGATTTAATTATTCTATTTAAAACATTCATTTGGACTTCTGTATCTGCACTTATCGTGACTACACCTCTTCTAAAGTCCGTTGCCAACTATGATCAGATCATATACTGCATTTTGCAAGCGGTGTTTTTTGGTAGGTTTAAAAAAATAAATAAAAAAAAAAACAGACTTAAAGACAGCGGTAAAAAAAATAAAAATATTAGATCAATAACTGATCTAAAAAAATTGCTTTATATTTTCATCAAATGACTTCTTTTAATATTTTATTCAGAATACCTATGAACTTGATGCAGAACAGTAATTTATTTTTTTCCCCAAAATCTTGTATTACGTGTTGTTTTTTTATTTTATTATTTTGGTTTATTTGTTTTTGTTTTTTTTTGTTTTTTTGTTTTGTTTTTTCAGACGAGCACAAATAACAATTGAAAAGGAAATATGGACAGGTTACAATGGTCTCTTTTGATGTGATCATTTGATTGTAATTTAATTTTAGTAGTGGTTTCAGTAAGAGCTGATTGAGAAAATAAATTTGGTAGAACGATTCAGATCTGTGTGTGATGCCTATGAAAAAAAAAAAAAAAAAAGAAAGAAAACAATGGTGGTACAAGCAGAGCAGCTCCTTGTTATTGTGTCTGAATTATTACTAAGGCCCCTTTCACACTGGGGCGGTTTTCAGGCGGTACGGCGCTAAAAATAGCGCCTGTGTACCGCCTGAAAGAACCGGCCCCATTCACTCCAGTGTGAAAGCCGGCGGGCTTTCACACTGGAGCGGTGCGCTAGCAGGACCGCAACAAAAGTCCTGCTAGCAGCATCTTTGGAGCGGTGAAGGAGCGGTGTATTCACCGCTCCTATACCGCTCCTTCCCATTGGAATCAATGGGAAACCGCGGGGATACCGCCCGCAAACCGCCGCTGCAGCGGCGCTTTGCGGAGGTTTTTAACCCTTTTGCGGCCGCTAGCGGGGGTTAAAACCACCCCGCTAGCGGCCGCATACCGCGGGAAAAACGATGGTAAAGCAGCGCTAAATATAGCGCTGCTTTACCGTCGCCGCCCCGCACCGCCCCAGTGTGAAGCCAGCCTAATGGGGGAAATGTCTGTTGTTTTGTATTGTATAAGTTCTATTTAGTTCACTGCCACTCTTAATTGTCCCCCCCATCCCTAAACTTAAGCCTAGTCCCCAAATGCCCCTTTAGTAAAAAAAATAATGTGTATGTGTGGATTCTATGTTGGCTGCAATTTAAATCTTATATTGTTTATGGTTTCTTATTATGGATCAGCTAAACACTGATCTCGAATAGGGACATGTTTGTTTCATTTATAATATTATTTTTAATTATTGAGCAGTCTACGTCCAAGTTAAAATTTCCAAATGACCTTTTCATTTCTCCATACTGCCACTAAAGAGATTTTTGTTATCATCTTTTTTTTTTTTTTATTATTATTATTTTGCAAAGTGTATTGAGAGTGATTAATCTAAACAGTTGATAATGGAGGGTTTATGTGTGCCTAGCAATAGCCTATTCCAGCTGTGTATAGAATCTGGACCGATTGCACTGTTGTCTTTTTTTTTTTATTTATGTGTGCTATTTCTCCTCTTTTTTTAAAAAAAAAAATGGCAGGGTCTTGAGACAATCTGTTCCATACGGGCTTCCATAAGGTTTTTTTTATTTTTTCTCTCTTTTTATATATTAATATCATTATTTGCGTATAGATGTAGTATGCGCCTTTTCCTGCCACCAGCTTTAAATGGTGTTCTCCATCCAGCAGATGCGGCCATCATTGGCAGGCCTCTTATTGCTAGGAATTGGCATACAGGCCGATCTCATTGTTCTGAGCAGCTTTATTTTTTATCTCTCAGGGTGACAGCATAATCCCAATTTCTAAAATCCACGGGGATCTCCATACACAGCAATGGACAGGACTACAATAATCACACCAGTGTGGTGTGTGTGTGTGTGTGTGTGTGCTGGAGGTCTATATATATTTTGGATTTTAGGTTTTTATTTTCTTAGGGCTAAGCTCCAGTGCATGATCTCCCAGCAGTGACTCTGTTAGGATGTGCTCCCTATTCACACGTGGCCTGCAATCCCATTTTTCACACATAGAGAGTGGAGGGTTGTTGAGACAGGGAGTCCCTTTATTTGAATGACTTAGAAGCTAGATTCAGATAGCTCTTTCTTTTTTTTTTTTTTTTTTTTTGGCTTCACATTGTTGCTGTGTTAAAAGATTTGCGAATCACACCAGCATGCCTGTGATGTGTCTATGGAGTGGTGCTCCTAGCAGAGGTGATCCTACTTTCACTGATTCCTGCAGGAAGGTCACACAATGCTTTTGTAGTGTTACTTTGCAGTAATGGAAAGGGCAGGGAGCTCCTAGGAAGGCTTTATGGCTTTCTGACTATCAAGGTTTTCCAACACAATAGATCCCTACTTCTGCTCATGTCTTGTACTGTGGCTTTGCTGGCATACAAGGTGCCTGGCTCCCTACCACTGGCTTGTGTTCTAGCCTGTATTATCTGCTTATACTGGCTGCTTTATTCATGAAGTTTAGAATTATGTGATCATTCATTCAATCATGTGAAAAGCCTCTGCCAGTTATCACGTGACTGGATCAGAAAAAGAACATCACTTTTTTTTTTTTTTTAAAGTGTCAATTCTCAACTCCTTTAGTAAATCAGCCTGAACGTGTGTATGTGTGATGGATCTATGTGATCATCAGCTGGCTAGGTGGTATCTCTCACCATGATGTCCCCCTCCCTCCCCTCCAATCCATACTGTGTCTGATAATGAATGATTTGTAATGACAACTGTAGAGATTCCTCTACCACAATCTTTTTTTTTTTTGTGTGTCTACCAACAAGTGTAACTTGATTTCATATTTCTTTTTATTTTTTATTTTACATTTGTTTTTGTTCCCTTAAATTATATATATTTGTAACCTATTTATCTTGTTAAAGCATTTTTTTTGGTTGTATTTATCCGTTTATTTTCATAATAAAAAGGCCCTTTCGAGCTCAATGAAATGTAGCAACAGCGAAATTTGTTGTTCTTTTTGGGGGCAGGCAGGATTGTGTAGAGAGACAAGAGTTTCCTGTGACGCTGGATACAATGTAAATATTACTATTGATGACCACACGTGCTTCCTATTCAGCAACGTGACGCCTCCCACTCCCACCATTTATTAGCCATATTATATGACAAGCTGCTCGGCTTATAGTGGATAGTAAACAACGCTTTGTTCATGTGCCTGTGTCTGAGAGGGGAGTCATGTGAATAAAGGCGAAGGGGTACATTTCAGCCTTGGCTTGCATGGCCTCTATGATAACCCGTAGAAAGTGGCAGGGAATAATGAGTTGAAAGATCTAATGTATTCATCTTTCAGTAAGTGATGGGGCAATGAGCTGCGATGAGCACAGAATGCAGTGTATGTGTATGCTGCCTGTCTATCCATCCTGATCGGCTGGCTGGGGAGTGAGGCGGGGGTCAGTGCAGTGACGTCATGACTGGCAGCTCCAGAGGAGGCTTTGACCTTGACATTAGAAGGGAAATCATTCTGTTCTTCTGTTATACCCCTTAGAGCAGGCACCATCCCTGTGTGTGTGTATATGTGTAAGACTGGCCAGGGGATTTCACACAATAGCTGCTACAATGGTTCTCTATTTCTTTTATACATGTGTCGATTTTATCAAAAATATATTATATTATTAGTAGGGTATTATTGGGAAGCTGCTGCTTGTTTTATTCTGGTTGCTGGGAAAATGCCTCTTGTCCTGGCATAATGATCAGAGCAGCACAGGATAAACTTCTATATTGTTTCATTATTGTTCTCATTACTGTCCTGCACCTTTAATCCTGTCTTCTCAAATCTTCATAATATAGGCTGATATATATATATATATATATATCGATATCTATATCGATATATATATATATATATTATATTATTTTATATATATATATATATATATATATATATATATATATATATATATATGAATATATATAGCTAGATAGATCGATATATAGATATATACACACATATATATATATATATATAATATCTGCAATAGTCAGTAGACATTGGAAATGGCCCTGTTATCACTCCAATAAATATATATATATATTATCTGAAATATTCAGTAGACATTGGAAATGGTCCTGTTATCACTCCAATAAATATATATATATATTATCTGCAATATTCAGTAGACATTGGAAATGGTCCTGTTATCACTTCAAAATGAATGAACATATACAGTGTATGCATATATATATATACACAATATATGTATATAGATAGACAGATAGATATATATATATATATATATATGTATATATATATAGATATGATAGATAGATAGATAGATATAGATATTATATCTATATATAGATATAGATATACAGATAGATGTATATATATATAGAGGCATACCCCACTTTTAAATACACAATGGGGGTCTATTTACTAAAGCTAGAAAGTGCAAAATCAGGCTGACTTCTGCATAGAAACCAATGAGCTTCTAACCCCAGCTTGTTCAATTAAGCTTTGGTAATGAAACCTGGAAGCTCATTGGTTTCTATGCAGAAGTGAGCCTGATGATTTTGCACTTTCCAGCTTTAGTAAATAAACCACATTGTGTACTTAAAAGTGGTGTATGCCTATATATATATATATATATATATATATATATATATATATATATATATATATATCATCTGCAATATTCAATAGAAAAAAATAAAAAAAATAAACAATATGTAACATTATCTGTAGAAGAGTAGCAAAGCATACCTTTATATGTATAGAAGTATACCTTTAATTGATGTTTGTACATAAGTTTTATTACAGCATAACTATTTTTTTAATTTATTTATTTAAGTAGTAAGCTGCTTCAATTTTGCATGTGTTAAATAAAAACACCCACAGGAGACTTATTTGGCCTTCTATCTAGATATATGATATAAGAAATGTTTGTAGTGCCCCAGAATACTAAAAAAAAAAAAAAAAAAAAAAAAGTCGTTTAAAAAGTCAGACTGGAGCCTCATTGGTTAGCCATCGGGCAATACAAATAGTTCTCATGGTCCAATGTTATTTTGGAACTAAGGCTGGCTACTCGTTATACAATTTTCTTGTACTATTTTCCTTTAGATTTACCAAAACCATATACTATTAGGTCAAATCTAAACACTTTCAATTTGTATGCAATCAGGCAGGCCCTTACATTACATAGTTGAAGGTAGATGTAGACAAAATTGAACAAGAAAAAGATATAATGTATGGCCAGCTCTAGTAATGTTTTTTAGGTTATCAGCAAATAATGTAAGGTGTATTCTTATAGTGCGATGTGTGTGAGGATATATATATATATATGGATGGATACGTGCATTAGATAATAGAAAAATAAATGTGCTACTTTTTTTTTGCTATACTGAAACTTTGTATATGGTTTAAAATATAATTTGCAATGTTGTTCTATTTTTGTACTTATTTGAGAAGGTCCATCAGATGTAGTTTTATGGCAGGGTGTGATTGGGCATCCTTTGGGACTGTAGAGATAAGTTTGATTGCACGGTGTGCCTGTACCCATCTGGTTGTCTTGTATCATGTAGTAATGACCTGTTTGGGCTCTCCTTGCCCCAGTCACAGAATGGTATACCAGTTCTCCATAGTATTCCTATGTTGTAGATTGTGGTTGGTCCTGATCCTTCCTCTGAAACTCTTCTCCCCATCAGTTTGTTTCCTGTTTCTGTGGTTGAGGTCTTGCTCTGCTATGAACACATCAGTAGCTGGCCTGCTTCTTGTGCCCATATGACAGTGAATGATTGGCACCCATCTCCAGACTTCATGGTGTGCTCACCATGCTTTAGGTATTTGAAATGATCTGAACTGTTTAATGACAACTGGGACAATCACAGCCGAAGCTAAAGTGCAGCTGCTACCTATAACATCTAATCAGATTCCCTTTATCAATCTACCAAAAAGAAAAAGAAAATCGAATTGGTTAAAATATTCTACGGCTTCACCTTTCATAAATCGATCTGCTTGTCTGGGTGTTACAAATAACAAATAAGTGTAATAGTTATTATTACAGAAAATATATTTTTAAAATAAAACGCAGCACGGACATAATGCTAGTGGGTTTTCTTAAAGTTGTTGGAAGCCTTCTATTCATTGTACATTGGTCCGTCTGGCAGATATTCAGTGCTAGGACTTGTAGTTCACCAAAGTAGAATAATGTCACTCTGGAAGTGTGCATTGGAGTTGCAAGTCCTAGAGCTGATCTCCTACAAATGACGAATTGATACAGCCATGGAAGCGCAATTATCACTTTACCCTCTGTTAATAATGTAACAATAGTACCTTCACATCAGACAAAGTTTCTTGTTTGATTTAATGCTGGAAATGTCCACATGTATAACAATATATATACCAACCTTTCTAAGAATAGGCGTGTGTGTGTATATATATATATATGTATATATGACATTTCTCCTCTTATTTAAAATATTTGCCAACCCTTCTGAAACACAAGTGTACATATATATACTTGTGTAGGTGTTGGGTCCTGGTGGTGGTGACTTATGTGGCCGTGCTATAGGTATGTTGGTACCGTATGTAGCAGTACTGGTTATGGTGGTGCTGTAAGTGGCAGTACTAGGTCTAATGATGCCCTATATAGAAGTGCTGGACCTGGTGGTATCCTAATTAGCAGCGTTGGGTCTGATGGTGCCCTATATAGTAGTGCTGGGTATGATGGTGCCGTATGTAGTAGTGCTGGTGCCCTTTGTGCTGCGTATGGTGGAGCTGTATGGAGCAGTGCTGGGTCTGGTGGTGCCCTATAAAGTAGTGCAGGGTCTTGTGATACTGTATGTAGCAGTGTTGGGTCTAGTGGTGCTGTATATAGCAATGTAGGTCTGGTGGTGCCCTATATAGTACTACTGGGTCTGGTGGTTCCCTATATAGTATTGCTGGGTCTGGTGGTTCCCTATATAGTAGTGCTGGGTCTGGTTGTACTGTATGTAACAGTGCTGGCTCTAGTGGTGCTGTATATGGCAATGTAGGTCTGATGGTGGCTTGTAAAGTAGTGTTTGGTCTTGTGTTGCCCTATATAGTAGTGCTGGGTCTAGTGGTGCCCTATATAGCAGTGCTGGGTCTGGTTGTACTGTATGCAACAGTGTTGGCTCTAGTGGTGCTGTATATAGCAATGTAGGTCTGGTGGTCCTTAGTATAGTAGCGTTGGGTCTTCTGGTGTCCTATATAGTAGTGCTTGATCTGGTGGTGCCCTGTGTAGTAGTGGTGGGTTTTGTGGTGCACTGTATAGTAGTACTGAGTCTGGTGGTGCCCTATATAGTAGTGCTGGGTCTGGTGGTGCCCTATACGGTATTGCTTGGTCTGGTTGTACAGTGCTGGGTCTAGTGGTGCTGTATATAGCAATGTAGGTCTAGTGGTGCCCTGTATAGTAGTGCTGGGTCTTGTGGTGCCACATATAATAGTGCTGGGTCTAGGAGTGACCTACATAGTAGTGTTCGGTCTGGTGGTGCCTTATATAATAATGTTGGGTCTGGTACCAGTGAGCCACACACCCCATAGGTGAGATAGGGAGAGAGACAAGAGCACGCTGCTTACACAAAGATTTAAATTTCGCGGATGAATTACCATCCACCAGTTGCCTAGCAACTTAATTCAAGTAGAGCTAAAAATATGCAAGGATTTTGTATTGTCATTAATAAAAATGGCACTGTGACACAGCAGATCGGTGTAGAATTGTCAGCAGCCATGGCTAGTGTACAGGCAGGAATCAGGATCCGGTGCCCCTTGTGCCCTCCTGGCAGGTCTATGCTGATCACACATAACTGGCATTATAGCACTTTTATCCTTCATAGAAACAGAAATAGGAACTAGTGCTGCTTTATAAAAATAGCTTTCGCTTTCTTTGGCTAGGAGGTGATAATATCACCATTTCTGTTTTAGTGGTGTTTTCCTACAATCCAGCATTCATTACTGGGGCCGATTTACTAAAAGTCTAATTTTACTGCATGCGCTGCATTCATGCACCAATCAGGTTCAGGGAAGGAAAAAAATCACTGATGTAGAAAATGATCTTTATAGTAATTTATGTGTGAGCTCAGTAATAGCATGTGGGGTGCATCTCTGTCCCCCAGCCTTGTTCCCACCATAGCATCTTGCAGCAGTAATCGGCTGGGACAAATAGATCATTAAAAGGTCAAAGTCACACTCTAAGGTGAATGGACTATCTGTATCCGTTCAATGCATTGACCTTTGTCTTTACTACCTGCTGTCTGTATTCATGTAGGATCATGGCAATTGAAGCTGAGATTACCCTGGTGTCAGTGAGGGGAGCTGATCGCTACTAACCCTTTCCCTGCCAGCACACCACACACACTTAGGAACTTGATTTAAAAATAAAACACAATAAAAAAAAAAAAATACAAATGTATAATCACTGTAACTCAAATAATCCAGTAAGAGACAACTAGTTAGATTTATTACAAAATATAAGATATATATGACTCAATCGGTCTTTTTTATTGCCTCTTGAATTCTAATCCCTCTCCACTCTATCAAAAAAATAAATAAATAATAATAATAGTAATAATAATAAATGCCTTTATTAGTTATACTTAAACTGTAAAAAACACAAAGGACGTCTAAAAAATGAAAATGTTAAACATGTTAATAACCAGTAAGAATTCAGAACGAATTAATATCGTACATACGCAAGAACATTCAGAACGTGCAAAACGTTCTGTTTGTTACTATACTGATATATGTATATCTGTGATATATATATATATATATATATATATATATATATATGATATATATATATATATATATATATATATATATATATATATATATATATATATATATATATATATATATATATATATATCCGGATAGGGACACATTATGCATTAGTCAAAAGTTTAAATAACCATATTGTATACACTGTAACAAAAGAAAAAAAAAAAAAAAAAAATATATATATATATATATTATTATTATTATTATTATTATTATTATTATTATTATTAGAGCTACAGACGTAGACAAGAGTTACATTTTGACCCTGTAATATTTATTAGCCCTGGTATATTTTGAAATTCATATTTATTGGGATTGGTGTGTTGCAGGGTCAATGTTTTTAGCTAAATAAAATAACTCCAGTTTTAACAAAATTTTTTTATCCATATAAAAGATTTATATTTTTACTTTGTTTAGTAAAGCTTCTCTGAATTCAATGAATCAGGTGCACAAGAATTTTCTTTTTTTTTTTTTTCTCTGCACTTGGTTGGCTATTCGCTAAGTTGTTCTGGGTAAAATGTACATTCTTCTTTAGTAAATCGCCTCTAATACAGACTCAGCCCCAGTATAAGCGATGGTTTATAACACAGGCTTGTCCAATAAAAACAAGAACATGTGCGATATGGTGACTGAACTGAGGTGTCCTTTTATGAAGCAGTGAAATCTATTCACTGCTTCATTCTCCGGCATTCACAGAGGAGATCTTTCTCCTCTGTGTGTCATTTTATGAAGCATAGTAGATCGCTTCACCCATGGAGGAGTGAAGTGATCTACAAACGCTTCAAACAGTGGAGAACGGCCCCTGATACTGGAATCTCGTGAGACTTTACGAGATTACAGTACCAGAAATTCACTGAAACACTGAGATGTCCATTTATTAAGCAGTGATAAATTATCACAGCTCAATACATGGACAGACAGTGTGATTAATGTTAATAAAATAAAGAGTCCCCCCTACATTATATATACATGTATACACACACACACATTATATATACATGTATATACACACACACACATATATACATGTATATACACACATTATATATATATATACATATACACATTATATATATATACATGTATACACATATATATGACAGGGGGACATGGTTACAGTGTTGGGGGGTCTGAACGAGGCATAAGGAAGTTAATAATCTTCCTCTTTCCTCCTCAGATCCCCGGGATTCTCTCTTCACTCCCCCCCTTCACCACCTCTGAGTTGGTGAATCGGGGAGGGTGAATTCTGACACAGATCGCCAGTGAAGCGCTGAGATCGCAGCTTCATACACTGGCCGTTACTGTGTCATTCTATGTGGATTCTCCATGTGCAGAGATAATCGGCGGGAGAACAAGTTCAAACACTTCTCCCCCCGATTATCTCTGGTTTATAAACTGTTTATGGGCTGTGATCAGTGGTGATCCTCAGGATCTCCGCTGATCACTGCTTCATAAAAGGACACCTGAGTTTCAAAAGCCCCAATTGTCCCATGGATTTTTCTCCCAGGGAGATCCATTTGGGTTATTTAGTGTAGGAAAGCAAAGTATTTTGTTCTCTTTAGGCCACACAGGTCACCCAGACAGTGTGCTAGCAGTAGATCGCTCACACCAGGTACAGCGATTATCTGTACTTACACATTATCCTAGTTGTGCCTGCATTTTCCCCCTGCTAAGTAAAGCCACATGCAATGCTTATTAATTGATAGCTATGCTGCTTAAATGACATTGTAAAGGGAATGTATACAGCTAGTTGCTTCACAAATTATACAACACAACCAGATCTCCCTCTTGTGCAATTAAGACAATAACTCGGAATCCTATTTGCATTTACAAAGGTATATGTTTTCCCACAGCTAGTATTCTAGTGAGGAAATGAGCAGAAATGAAATCAATATTGTCTATAGGAGAGCAGATCCTCTGGCTGCTGCAGGCCACTGAGACCTATTAAGGTCAAGAGGACAATTGTATTGTCAGGGGGGTTCCATAGTGAACAGGTTATCAGCATGACAGTCCCATTCTACAGCATACCCTCTGTCTCCTCTGCCACACAGTTCTCAGAGAGGAGAGAGTGACTGTAGGTCTATTTATTGCTCAAGGTTTGTTCATATTAATACCATCATTGCTTTTTCACCGATCAACAGAATTGTGTGAGACAGACAGACAGACAGACAGACAGACAGACTGCTGCCTATACATTTATTCATATTCTTCACATATCTACACTTAAGCACCATCATTAATAATGCACACATACTTGCAAAGTTAAAGCAATGCAAGAGTCATGATGTGAAAGTGTAGCAGGAGATTTCAGTTCACTGAAAGATGCTGATTGGTTGCTATAGGTTGCTGCATATGAAATATTGGCTTTTGTCAAATAGGACCAACACGTATGCCAACTTTTATAATGCATTTAAAAAATAACACCTTGAATATTCTGAAAAAATATAACATTGATAGGACATGTGTTACTAAATGAAAAGAAGTACATTTTTTAAAGGTAAATTGTACCCAATCCCAGCAATTATCTATTTTCACATAAAAATATATATTTTAAATAAAACTTTATGGAACAAAAAAATATATATATTTTTTTAAACATTTTATTTATACATTTCTTTTCACATAGAGAATTAAAAAAAATGCTATCTGTGTTGAATAGTTGAAGTAATGAATGAATTAATTGCTAAGGTGATTTCGTTTTTTTTTTTTTTTAGCTTAGTAAAAAAAAAAAAAATACTAAATCACATAGCAATTAACATTTTCAAAAGTATATGATTTTAGCTGTTCTTTAATGTAATGCCTATTTAATAACCGTGACCTGAGTATATATAGATAGATGGATGGATATATGGATAGATAGATGGATAGATAGATAGATAGATAGATAGATAGATAGATAGATAGATAGATAGATAGATAGATAGATAGATAGATAGATAGATAGATAGATAGATATGTAGATAGATAGATAGATAAATCTATATATATATAATTTATATTGCACACCTGTTAAATTTTAACTGTATTGAAATTGGGTCTCAAAGCAAACCCAGCACTTAATATACAATGCAGTTATACTCTTAAATATAAAATTACAATATACAGTGCAGTTATACTTTTAATATAAAATTGTATATGTGTGTGTTTGTGCTATCAGACAACAGCTTTTCAGATTCCCATTTAAGAATTAATTCACATTGTTCATTTTTTAGGACAATGTAAGCGGATTGGACAATGCTACTGAAAATCAGCATTAGCTTACTTTTTTTTGCAGCTGTTTGGTAATGGGTTTCTGAAAAAGTCTTTGTTCACATTTCTATGCTAAAAACCACAGCACAAAAAAGACCCTCAGTTTCAAAGTGCAATGGGAGTGCTGGGAGAAGCAGGACACCTATCACTGCACTCTGGAAAGTGTACAGAAACTGCTGCATGCAGGGGTTTGGATGCACTCAGCCACAGCATACTGCATGTAGCCACAGATGTCTGTACTGTTCCATTAGTTATACTGGTACAGAACAGTACACTTGGTTTCCATACTATGTATACTCTTAGCAAACCACACTGCAGCACTGGTATGCAAGCCATTATAGGGTCTGTACTTGAATATGTGTATCTATTAGATAGCTATAGATCTATCTATCTATCTATCTATCTATCTATCTATCTATCTATCTATCTATCTATCTATCTATCTATCTATCTATCTAACTATCTATCTATCTATCTATCTATCTATCTATCTATCTATCTATCTATCTATCTATCTATCTATCTATCTATCTATCTATCTATCTATCTATCTATCTAATGTGTATGTGTTAGTAACATAGGGGGTTATTTATGAGAGGCAAATCCACTTTGCACTGAAAGTGCATTTGAAAGTGCAGTCACTCAATATCTAAGGGGTAGTTCTGAACTGAGTAGAAGCTCTGCTGATTTTATCATCCAATCATGTGCAAGCTAAAATGCTGTTTTTTATTTTCCTTGCATGTCTCCCTCGGATCTACAGCGACTTTACCTCCAAGTGCACTTGCAGTGCAAAGTGGATTTTCCTTTAGTAAATAACCCCCATAGTATTAGTAATAGACACCCACCTGTTCACTTTGGGTAAGGCCCCCACAAGTAAATATCTGCAGTGTTACAGAGAAATCAAGAGCTCTGGTACATCTATGCAGCTTTCTGCACAACTCTATAAGTATATAAGTATATAAGTATAAGTATATATTAATTCATTAATGAATTAATAAGTATATGTACAATTCAGTATAAGCTAAAACAAATATAATCAATGACGGCAGTCTCAGTTTGCTCTACAAAAATATAGCATTGTCTCACATTTGGCAGGTTCACTTTAAGGGTTCATGGCCATGTTTTAAATACGTGGTATACTGTAACTCTAATGTGGTAGCCTTTAATATCTTGTTTTTTTTGATTTTTATTTATGATTTCCATTTTGCATATACAGTACACCGTGAGACAAGAGTAATGCCTTTATTTTTTTCAGATTGAAATTGTTACATGACAGGTTTCCATATATAGGTTTTATTTCACCGGAGTGAATCACTCTTCACAAAATATATCTATATACACAGAATCGGTCAGTATTAGATGATGAGTCACAGTTGTTGTTGTTGTAGTGTGGTCATAGTCTACAGTTCACATTAAAGAAGAGAGAATGTGTTGTGGTAACTGTGCAGTGTTCGATGAAGGCCTTTTCTTCAGTCTGGCGATGAATCACTAAAAGAAATCTGAACTCTTAAAGCGGAACTAAATTCAGAGATAAACTGATTCCCAAAAGAAAGCTTGAGTTAGAAAAGCTCAATAAATTGTTATTAAATCTCTAATCAAACATACCAACATTGTACTTGTACAGTGTTTTCATCTACTGTGTGCCTACTAGCTCATGCTCTGTGTATGGTAGGTTAGGCATTAGAGTTGTGGGGCTTCTAGAATAGTAAAGGTTCGTATAGGCACCTCTGGGTGGCACGTAAATACGTTGATGCTCAGTATAGATTGTTATAAGACCCTAGGCCCCCTTTCTCCACACAACTTCCCCTCCTCCTCAGCAAGGGGGTTCACTGTATACCTCTTTGGCCTTGCAGGCCTGGTAAAAGGATTGATTAATATTCACATCAGATGCAATATATGCATGCAGGAGACTTAGGAACTATGGGGCCAGGAGTGTTAGCCCTGTGGTACCAGTACAGCTGGAGTTGATTGATTGAATTTCTCTGTTGGTAAATAAAACCTGTGTTGAAGTACCTGATCATGTGCAGGGAAATGTAAAAAAAAAAAAAAAATAGGCACATAACTGTTCGCATCATCAAGAAGTATTGTTTTAGTAAATTACCCCTTAGGTTTTATACGGGACATACTGGAATAAAACTAAGAAAAAAGAAAACCCCTTTATGCTATCTGTTGAGTCACCTGCTTTTAATGAAGGAAGAGAAAAAAAGGAAGTTTAAATGTATATATCCTTTTGCTAAACTTGGAGAAATGTGGAGTAGGCATAAATGTTTTCTGCCTTGGGTCTGCTTCTTAATATTTTAACAGGCTTTAGAGGTTAAAGGAAGATATATAAATTGCTGAGCATACAGAAACAGTGGTGTAGCTAAGTTACATCTGATATCAACCACCCACAAGTGCTATAGAGTTAATGCATACAGCTAAAATATTTGTAAAAGAGTGCAAATTTCACTTAAATGACTAAGTATAAAAACGTGCATTGTGTTGGCTGCTAAAATTTAGTGGAGTACAAAATGTAACTTTAATTTTGGAGCCTGATTTATGA
Source organism: Lithobates sylvaticus (assembly GCA_028564925.1). NCBI lineage: Eukaryota > Metazoa > Chordata > Amphibia > Anura > Ranidae > Lithobates > Lithobates sylvaticus. Next base: position 385,544,284 of record CM053027.1, on the reverse strand, counting down.
AAGTTTTAGGTCCTAAGGAAGGCTAAGCTGAATAGAAGCTGCACAGCAACTTGTGCATATTTAACAGATTGGAGCACCGTCGTTATGTCTGTACGGTGCATAGCTATTGCCAGCATCTGGATTTGTTAAATCACATCCATATTTATGTATTTTATTTATTACAGGTACTTATATAACGTTGTCAATTTATGCAGCACGTTACATATATATATATATATATATATATATATATATATATATATATATATATATATTATAGTACATTTGCATCAGTTCCTGCCCTTAAGGAGCTTACAATCTAGGGGCCCTAACTCACATTCATACACATGCGGTCAATTTAGAAAGGAGCCGATTCCATATAAACATAAATTCCTATTTCTAAAAGTAGAAATTAAAGCCAAAACCTGGGCCACTTTTCAATTTACTTCTGCAGTGCACCCCCCCCCCCCAAATGTCATTGTTTAAATGCTCTTTTGGCTAATGGGTTTGGGGGGGAATAGGTTCAAATACTTAACTTATTTCTTACTCCTAAAGGTCCCTAACGCACATTCATACATCCCCCTGCTAGGGCCAATTTAGACAGAAGCCAATTCCATATAAACATACATTCCTATATCTAAAAGTAGAACTTAAAGCCAACATCTGGGCTGCTTTTAAATTTTATGCAGTGACCCCCCCCCCCCCTACATGCACATGCACACATTGCATGGTTTGAATGCTCCTTTGGCTGGGGGTGTTGGGGTACAAATACTTATCTTATTCCTCTCTCCTAAAGGCTTTCTCCTCTGCCTGTGACTTATCTCTCAAAGTCAGTCATTGTCCAGCTGTTCACAGCTGTCTAACATCATCAGGTACAATGCAGGACCAGCAGTCCTGCATTGTTACAGGAAGAGATGGCCAGGGTCTGCCAAATGACAGTAAAGGATAGTACCGGCTGCTGGAAGAGTGAGAAATAACGTCAGTATTTGTACCCCCCCCCCCACATCCAAGCAAGCATTTAACCCATGTAGTGGGGGGACCCCACAACATGGGCACATTTAAAAGAAGACTGGATTTGGGTTTTAGAACAGGTCAACAGGAACTTGAACATATATCTGAAGCCAAAAGAATAATTTGTTTTTATTTTGATGTCTGTGTCACATTGTGGAGATTTCCCTTTATTTCCCGTTCTAGATACTTCAAAGTCTTAGTTATTATCATAACAGGTGTCCCTATTTATATATTTTTCCTCAGCTTCTGAAAACGGCAAAAGCTTACATTTCCCATATATTTTATCTAATTTACAGAGAGGACCAATAGAAAGGATGAATCTCCCTAGTATGGCAGAGACAACATTAAAACTAGACAGGGGTTGTATCACTTCCACACTTTAAGCTTTTCAAATATAAGTCATTTTGCTTACCCAGTCATGACAGTAGCAACACATAGGGTTGATTTATTAAAACTGGAGAGTGCAACATCAGGTAGAGCTGAGCATGGTAGCCAATCAGCTTCTAACTTCAACTTGTTCAATTAAGCTTTGGAACAAAAAACAAAACAAAACAAACTGGAAGCTGATTGGTTTCTATGCAGAACTGCACCCAATTTTGCACTCTGCAGTTTTAGTAAATAACCCCAATAATGCCCAAGAATACAACCCAGGCTCTGGATGAGACAAAGAAACAACATCTGGATGCTGATGAGATGCTGGGGTTGACCAAAACAGTATTGGCAGTTTACTTAGAAGAGTTCATTTTCACTTAACTTAGTGAGTGAGGAGAAGCTGTGGTGACTTCAGTCATCCAATTATGTATGAGCAAAAGTCCTGTTTTTTTTAAATATTTTCCTTGCATATGATTGGCTATTTTAAGAGAACTCTCATTCACAGAGCTAATTGAAACTTTGCTTCCCAAAGCAAACATGCTTTATTCCATACACTTCAGCAGAGTTACAGGAGGCTGCATCAATACACTTTATAGTAATCACACTAGTTGCATTTAAAAATACATTTCATATTTATTTAAGCATCTATATATACAAACTGTGAAATTTGTATAATTTCAACCAAAGCATATATTGCTGCATAAGGAAATCAATAGAATAAACAAAAATGCACTACATGGACTACACATTAATATTCATGATGTCATCATAGGCATTAGAGAAGTATGCTAATGAAAGACCTTGTAGTAAACAAAAAATGAAGATATCTGCCAGGGCCAATTTATTTCTATGCATGTGCACAGAGGTGCGATTTTTTTTCCTTTTCACAATTTAACGTGGGCGCATTGTTATGCATCAATGTACATTTCCTTTGTGCATTGACATACGTGATGCTTGTTTTCAATGCTTTTTTTTTTTTAATTTATTCAGAATTTTAAGTAGATGGGGTTAACAGCCATTGATCAATGTTTTTGAATATCTGTTACATTTTGATGTGATGCTATTGACTTCTAGAGGCCTCCCAATGCACTAAAGCGAAGAAAACAATTGGACATGGCGTATTTTGAAAAACTCACTATACTGTAGCATTGAGATAGCAACAGACACATTTTATTTTATTGTGAGGAACCACAACATGTGTTTTAGCGGTTTGGAACGCAGGCTTCCAGAATGCGGGTAAAGTTGCTAATTTCCAAAAACTCAGAGACGGCGCATCTTATTGAACATAATATACAGGGATATGGGAAGTGGTAGAGGCATAATACACACACACCCACACACCTATTGAACTGAACGGACTAGTGTCTTTATTCAACCTTACCAACTATGTAAGTATGCATTAAAATGCCCCAGTGGCCCTCAGTATGCTCACATAGGCAAAGGTTGTAGTGTGTCAGTCCAAATACCAGTAAATGAGTATTGCACATCTACACAGTTTTTAAAGGCTTGTTCCACTGAAGTTATTTTGATAAACAAAAAAAAGAAAAGTACACTGGCATAGTTGTTTGTATCATTTCATACAATTATTATGACAGAACACGTGCATAATGTTTTGAAGCAAAAAATAAGTTTACGTGAACATTTTTCTCACTTGGAACTTATGTAGATTGCATTGTACCATCATTTTGCTTGCAAAAAAGACAGAGCTCACCTTCACCAGCAGCATGAGGCCTCATTCACTATTGTGTGTTTTACAAGAAAATGAATTTCATTACTGCAGATCTAGTTTACACCTATGTGCGCATAAAAAAAAAAAAAAAATGTAGCCAATTTGTACTAACAAAATGAACAGGCCAAATTAAATGAATTGTGTTTATGTGTGCATTTAGTGCATTTGAACCTTTTCACTTCTGCAAAACACATACATTAGCATGAGTACTTCAAATGCACATGTTAACATGCATGCAGTAGAATGCATCATAAACATGCATTATCTGGCTGAGCATAAATGTGAAAGGTCTTTTGTCTGCCTTTAAAATATCATTTTTTTTTCAGAGCAGGTTCACAAAGCTTTACTTAAGGATACTGATCTTTATTTTCAGCAAAGTGACTGCAATTTTCAAATCTCATTGGACTGATTTGAAGAAAAAAAAAGGATCCTTAGTAAGGATCCTTATTCTAGTATTTTAGTTTTGTGAATTAAGGCTGATGTCTGTTAATGAAAAATCAATATATGCAATCAATGGGGTTGATTTACTAAAGAAGGAGAATGCTTGCTTAGCAAAGTTATATTCCCTTTAATCATCCAATCATGTGCAAGGGAGAATCCTTTTCATTTTTTTTTTCTAATTTTCCTGCACATGTCACGTGATCATATTGCCAAATATGTCCCCATACCCCTTCACCAGACTATCAAAATCATCATCACTCAAGGTACATTTGCCCTTTAATGTATGAGTAGATCGCTCTTTTTGTGTGATGTAAGCCAATATGTAAACAAAAAACAAACAAACAAACAGACATTTATAAAGTAAATTACAGCATTTTGTGGATGCATAGTTACCTTAGCTCTACCAATGATCCCTTATACCAGGGTTTGACAAATTTGCTTTGAATCTAGGAGACTAAAAAATTTAGGAGCCATTTTTTTAAATTACCAAAGCTTTTTTGCTATACGGCGCTGTACTACTTTAACTGACGATTGCTCGGTCATGTAACACTGTAGACAAATTCATTTTATATCTTTTTTTTTTTCACACAAATAGAGCTTTATTTTGGTGATATTTAATCACCACTGGGTTTTTTTTGTGCTATAAATAAAAATAAAAAAAACAGAAACTTTGAAAAAACAAAACCCAATATTTTTTGTTTTTTTTGCTATAAAACATAACCCATAAAAATAAAAAAAAATAAAATGTCTTAATAAGTTCAGGCCAAAATGTGTTCTGCTGCATGTTTTTGGTAAAAAAAAATCCCAATAAGTGTATATTAATTAGGATTGAAAATTATAGCATCTACAAATGACGGCATATATACTTGACACTGGGTAGGAAGGGGTTAACATCTGGGGCAATCAAAGGGTTAACTGTGTGCCTAGGGAGTGTAATGTAACTGCACTGTGTACTGTTTTACTGAGGGATGTGCCCAGTTTTTGTCTCCCTGCTTTACAGGGAGAAAAAACCCAGCACAGGGAGACAAAAACCAGCACATCCCTGCTGTCAGTAGAGAGATCTGTGTTGTTTACAACACAGATCTCTCTCCTGTCACTCACTCTGACGATTGGCATGTAAGAGAGCCAGTGACACTGCAGCCGGGTGTGAGCCCCCTAACCGGAAATGTAGAAACGCCTGGTGCTATCAGTAAATGGGCTGACAAAAGACCAGGCGCCAGGATGCAGTTTCTAGTCACCATGGGGACCTGGCGCCTGGGCTTGAGCCCTGCCATATACAATTGCAAAAATAGTTTTGCTGTTTGGGTACATACAGTATATGATTTAATCAGAATACATGCATGGAGGTATATTTTGTGAACTCACACATAAGCAAAAAAATACATATTTACACATGGATTGAGAGGACATGAATTTATTTCTTTTTTCATGTAAAATATAGTAATTTAGTATAGTAAGATTCAAAAGTGTTATACAGCCATCTGGGAAGATTTACTAATACACAGAATCTGGCGCAGCTGTGCATAGTGACTAATTAGCTTCTAACTTCAGCTTGTTCAATCAAGCCTTGACAATAAGTCTCCGGTCACACCGGGGCAACTTGTCATGTGATTTGATAGTCACACCCTATTATCCGCAATGGAAGCATTCCAATTAGTCTACTCCGACTCCATCAGAGTCACACAGATTTTGAAAGTAGTTCCTGCACTACTTTTTGCAAGTTCAGGTGTGACTTGCATATACATCTGTGCATGAAGTCGCACAGATTTCTTCCAAGTCACACCTGAAGTCACACTGACATGCGACTTTGAAATTGTGCGGCTTCAAGTGAAGTCGCATGATTTCAATGTCGGACTCAATGTGGCTGTGGACCTAAAACCTAAAAGCTGATTGGTTACTATACACAGCTGCAGCAGATTCTATGTGCACCAGTTTTAGTAAATCTCCCCCACTGTGTGTAGCTGAGCATTGCCCCAAAGCATACAAATGTGCATAAACACTTTTTAAAATGTGTAAATGGGTGCAAGTAATAGAACATTTGCCATAAACTATGTCTTAATCAGAAGTATATCTTTTAGCAAAAATTTGTAGTAATGCAAGGGGCTCTTTCTTTCCCGCAGGCTCATAGAAAGTTTATTAAAGTAGAACTATAGGCCAAACTCTTTTTTTTTTCATTTTGGAGGTGGGTTATAATCCCTGTGATTTTTTTTTCGCCCCCATTTTTGTCCTATGGCCAAACAGGAAGTGAGGGAAAATCCCTACAAATTAAGGGAATTCCTTGGGGACTCCTAGGTCAGCAGAACTAGTGTCCTCATTGGAAGATAGATTTCCCCTCTATTACTTTTCTGGGGACAACCCATTTTCTTTTACTTCCACTTCCAATGATAATGGTAAACAGGACAAATAGAGAGGGTGAATCCCTGTAATGGGGGCACAGATAGGAAAACGATTTTTTGTTTTTAAAAAATATATTTGTATTTATTTAAAGTGTTACTAAACCCACAACAGTAAAACAAGTCTGTATATGCAGCATAGCATGCTTGTTTTACTCACTGTGGAACGTAAGGGTTTAATCCTCTGCATTGTGTAAAAAGGCTGTTTTATCCTGTATGTACAAGTCTTCCCCCTCCTGCACTGTCTATCTGGGGAAGGCCAGCTAACACAGGCAGAGTAACCGACCTGCACATGCTCAGTTGGCTCTTTTATGCTGGAGAGAACAGTTACATGTTCTCAGAGATAGCCAGGTCACATGGTATTGACATCACACACGTGGGCGTGTATACAGGCTGAAGTGGAAATCTCCTCCTTCCTGAACTCACAGCACTGGGGAAACTGTGCAGTTTATCATGTAATCGTGGTATACAGATCATCCAAAAAGGTATATAGTGGCAGTATTTAATATTTTAATGTAAAAGGAAGATTTATAAGCTGTTGGCACTGTAGGGGGGAGGGGTGGATGAACTATTTTCATATTACTGGGTTTAGTAACACTTTAACAATAAATTGTAAACCATTATTTGTGTCTGACAGTCAGCGCCACCCTAATTCTTGCTAAAGTGCTGAGTGCAAAAATAGTATAACCCCGTATATGTAATCAAATATTGCAGCTGCTGAACACTCTAAGTGGATTCACTTCACTTTGAATACAATTGTGTATATAAGTATATATAGTGCAGCGCTACTATAATGGTAACTCTAATACCACACCTTGTGCAAATAATAAAAATAATAATAATCAGTCATTGCAATATCACATAACAGAAAAAGTTATTATTATAAACACAATTCTTGATTGCTGTGATTTTCTGTGATATTCAATCACCACTGTGCCTTTCTTTAAACACTGTATACTTGTGCACACCTCCACCGGCTATTTTAGCTGCTCACCTCAAGAATGAGTCAGGCAGACTCAAACATAACTCCTTGTCTTTGACTCTTCAAGGATCTCTCCCTTCTACTATGGATCAGCTGTTCAACTTCCGCCCTCTTGTAGTTCCAGCTACTCCCAATGTGCTTCACATGGATAATGGGTTGATCTCTCAACCAGGGTTCTACAGAAGAATAGGGTTCCTCCAGAGGTTGCTTGGGGTTCCTTGACTAACCTCTAGTGTAACCACTAATGTAAAGAACATTCTTCCTCCCTCTGTCCACCAATGTAAAGGACGACCTTCCTCACTGATCAATACCGTAAAAAATGATCTTAAAATGTTCACCAATGTAAGGGGGTCCTTTTTCACTAACCATGAATGTAGGAATCACGTCTCCATTGACCACAAATAGAAGGGGACATTACATTTGTCACGGTCTGCTTTTTTTGTTTTGCCATTTTTATTTTATTATAGTAATTGTATAGAGCATGTTTTTATTATTATGTCAACTAAGGCCCCTTTCATACATGCGGATCGTTTCTCCATTTTTCATCCATCCATTGACAGATGAAAAACAGACATCAATGCATCTCTATGGAAAAATGTAAATGGATGATCATCCATTTACATCTGTTTACATCTGCTTCTGTTAACATCCATTTTTTGTAATAGATCTATTTTTCTTCTGTAAAAAAAGGGATAGGACGAAAAACGTATGTAAACAGAAAAAGAGTCAGTTTTTGCAAGGACTCTACCTAGAGGTTGTAAAAAATGGATGAAAAGAACGTGACTGAACTGATAAACCAAACGGTTCGCATGTGTGAAAGGGGCCCTACTAACCATGCTCATGTAAGCAGGAGTATATCGCCTCTGAGCTGCCTGTCTTTTCAGAGCTGTCAAAAAACAGTCGTCCATGTGGACAAGTGAATCTAAAGGCAAAAGGTTTTTTACCTTACGGTATTCTATGCCATAAGGTAAAAAACCTTCTGAATGCAGCTGCCCCACAGCCCCCTTAAATACAAACCTGAGCCCAATCTCGATCCAGCGATATGCACGAGAGCTGAGGCTCCCTCTGGTCTCTTGTTCCTCATTGGCCCAGATAAAGCAGCGGGAGCCATTGGCACCCACTGCTATGAATCAGAGCCAGTGAGGAGGGAGTGGGGGGAGGGACCGAGTACCACTCTGTATGTCTTAAGAACACCCAGAGAAGGGCTCAGGAGCAAGCACGAACGAGTGCACCCATAGCAAGTCACTTGCTATGGAGACACTCCGTGGGGGGGGAGGGGGTGAGCTAGTAGCTGGCGAGGACCCAGGAAGAGGAGGATCGAGGCTGCTCTGTGCAAAACCATTGCACAGAGCAGGTAAGTATAACATGCTTGTTATATTAAAACAAAAAAGCACGAGCCTTTAGTATTACTTTAAGGTTCCTTCTGAATTCGTAAGATTTTTCATACATCATTATTAACAAATGCAAAAAAAAGCCGGATTATAAGCTGACTTTGTTGAATATTCAGATAGACCCCTTTTACATAAATGGATCTGTTAGCAACATTTTAAATACTAGGTCTTTTCAGTTCTTCCCCAAAGTCCCCATGATGTTGGCATTATGTCTCAGAAATATCCTATGAGAAATGTGGAAGTAGTAGCCTTATAGAATTCTATTTAAGAAGAACATAAGCACCATTTGAAAATGCTCCTTTACTGCTCAGTAAATTCCACAGCTATTGCTCCAACCACAAAATGTAGATGCCACCAGGATGAAACCCTTGTTCAATATGCTCCAATTCTTTTGCAGCCGAATCCAAGGATTGTTTGTGTGCATACAGTTTTCCAGGTTTATTATATTCAGGGTGTGGTTTGCTAAGAAATTCTTATGTTGACCCACAAAATCTGGATTTGCTGCAGATAATTAGTTAGGTTCATGGGAAAGGTCTATTTATTTACTTGAAAGGAGAATTATAGTTTGGATAAAATTTACTAGTAAACTAACATAAGCGTAGGCCTTTTGTACTTGCTATTTTTTTTTTTTGATTGTCAGCTACAGCAGTGCCAGCATACTAGAAGTTAGAATCTACAGCGGCGGCAACGTATCTATTCAAGGATTTTCACATAAATCATATTTTTCTAAAATATTCTTTACCCAAAGATTTTCAGATAGACATCTACCTAATGATGAACGGAGATTCACCGTTTGATAGAAATGCATTATGTGTAATTTCTAGTTTGTTCTCTAGAAGCCATATTTCTTGCATCATTAGTAAACATTTCCTTCGAAGCAATTATGTAAAGCTGCATCAATATAGGAAAGCACCCCCAGTTACTTAAAGACTAGGTTCACCTTTTCGGGGAGAATTTCACTTTTTATAATCAATAGAAGCCGTTTCTAACATCTTTTCTGTCCAAGCCACCCCAATGTGATTATCTCTCACTTATCTAGTCCATGGCAACTTTGAATCTACATCTCTTGGTTCAAATTATGAAAAAATGGCATTCTGAGCCTATCACTTCCTGTATCATCATGTGACCATCCAGGAAACTTCATATCCCATCATGTACTGCCTTACTGCATCACAATATTGGGTGTGTTTACCACTCTGCACCACACCCCCATCATCACGATACCACCCCTTCATTATTTCCACCCACTTTCCTACTTCTTTCTTTAGGGTGGTCATACAATGTACAATCTGATTGTACAATCTCCTTTCAGTCACTTCTATTTAATGCAAGAGCCTGTCTGATTTGATACAAATTGAATGGATTGTTCAGGCGAGTCCTCCTATTCCACAGCTTTAGTAAATCTAAATGAAATTGAACAAAGTTAGTACAATCAAAATGCATAGTATATCTTCAGCTTTGTACAAGTACATGGGATGGAGTGGAAGGAGGCACTCAGCTGTCATTATAACAGACTAATTTCACTTTCACATAGTGTGTCTAGTGGGAGTTTACTTTTTTTGTGCATGTTTCCGCAACATGCATAGAGCAGACGACTGATTTCAATGCAGAGGCATTGGACTGCCCTACGTAAAAGAAATGTGGCAGAGTAGCCCATGGGGCATTTTAGTTCACATTTTTTACGGTGCACTTTGCCGAGCTTGTCACACATCTTTGCACACAGCAAAATGTGTGTTTGTTGTGCGTTTGGATATGAAAAAGAGGTTTGCCTCATCTAGATGACTATGCTGCCTGTGCGTCCCATCCCAAAAAGTATTGTTGAAAAACAGGTTCCTCAAAGGGTGGGACTTTAAATGGACGTCAGGCAGTGTTATAATATAAAAGTAACAAAGTTTATTGTGCAATACATAAATTACATCATATAAAACATGAAACCAATGATAAAACCATGTGTAGGGAAAAAGATGGAAAAAAACAGCTATAGGAGGACAGAGTGCTGGCAGCAAGATGTCCACTTGTTGTGCGTTTGGGGTGCCGTTAATTAATAGTACTGAAAGCGCGACTAGTTCATTTTAGCTGTATAAAGGTGGCCATACGCCATACAATCTTATTGTACAATCTCTGTACAATCTCCTTTAGATTTATCAAAACTTTATAATAGGAGGACATGCATGCCTATCCAATCACTCTGTATACAGTCAGGCAGGCTTTTGTACTACATAGCTGATGGTAGATCTGTAGGAGATTTTACAATCAGATTGTATAGTGTATGGTGAGGTTTACAGGCTTCCAGGGACACACTTCTCCTGTATTAAATACTACATCTCTGCTTCCGCATAGGCTGTTATGATATTGCTCAGCTCCTGCACACTCTGCCAAATGAACGATCTATGCAAAAAAACGGTAAGGTACAAAACAATCAATCAGCAGAGGAAGACTTCTGGACTACTTCCTTCTAATAGTTTCCATGTCCTAAGGAAAAATACCAGGAAGTAATGGATGCATTTTCTATAGGAGGACACTGGAGGCTGGGGTAAAGCCTGCCCTAGAATATAAAGAAAGCTTTTATTCTGCAACATTATGGTATATTGGTACATATAGAAGCTGGAATTGAGAAAAAAAAGGTGAACTTGGCCTTTAAAATGTACAGTGTCTTGTCAAGCTCACTGGGAATCTAATAGTGTGCTCTAATAGTGTGCAGATATCAACTTTGGTAAACAAAATCGAGGACCGTCCAACCCCTCCCTGTCCTTATATATGTTGGTTAGCACTTATATGTGATGGATGTGATCAGTAATCTTTATTTCATGCGGTTCTAAAGGCAGAAGTTTTTTTTAATCTTAATGCATTCTATACATTAAAATTAAAAACCTTCTGCGTGCAGCAGCCCCCCTCAGCCGCCCTAATACTTACCTGAGTCCCATCTCGATCCAGCGATGAGAACGAGTGCCTCGGCCATCCGGGACTTTCTCTCCTGATTGGCTAAGACACCGCAGCAGCGCCATTGGCTCCTGCTGCTGTCAATCAAAGTCAGTTAGCCAATGAGGAGAGCGGAGGCGGGGCCGAACCGTGTCTGAGTGGACACAGGGAGCTACGACTCAGTTAAGGAGCCCCCATAGCAAGCTGCTTGTGGGGGCACTCAACAGGAGGGAGGGACTAGGAGAGCCAGCAAGGGACCCGAGAGGAGGAGGATCTGGGCTGCTCTGTGCAAAACCACTGCACAGCGCAGGTAAGTATAAAGTTAAATAAAAACTAGATTTTAGTATCACTTTAAGCATGGGAGGAGGGGATGGACCAACCCTCAACTGTACCTCTAATGCCCCAGACACACGGTCGGATTTTCCGACGGAAAATGTCCTATCGGACAATGTTGTCGGGAATTCCGACCGTGTGTAGGCTCCATCTGACTGTTTCTGTTGGATTTTCCGAAGGACAAAGTTTTATCTCCTGCTCTCAAATTTGCCGACAACAAAGTCCTATCGGACTTTTTTCGTGTGTAGCGAATTCTGACGGACAAAGTGCCACGCATGCTCAGATCACATTACAAGACCAAAGCTATTGGCTACTAGCCTCTACGTAGTCCCGTTGTACGCAACGAACGTCACCACGTTCAGGATGACCGGATTTTCCGACAACTTTGTCCGACCGTGTGTATGCAACACCAGTGTCGGACAAAGTCCGTCGGAAAAAATCTGACGGATTTTGTGGTCGGAATGTCCGACCATGTGTACGGGGCATTAGAGTCAGTATTTGCATATCAGAGGAAACCAAGTTTAGGGTTTTCTAGGCATTTAAAGTGGTTGTAAACCCTTACAGACCACTTTGACCTACAGGTAAGCCTAGATTAAGGCTTACCCGTAGGTCCAAGAAATATCTCCTTAACCTACACACATTTTACAAAAATAGGGCAACGCTTTCTATGGCACATGCGCACCGTAGACAACGGCGCAGGCGCACTGGGCGTGCCGCAAGTGAAGACAAATGTCACTTACGGCTCCCACGCGCATGCGCCGGAGTGACGTCATCGCGGCTCCGGCCTCTGACAGCACCGGAGCAGCGATACCCGGAAGGGAGATGGACGCTTTGTGCTACAGGGGACATCGGTGACATCGCTGGCTCCTGTGTTGGGTAAGTGACACATAATGGGCTACTATGCGATGCGTAGTAGTCCATTATGCTTTACCTTTGCAGGGAAACAAAGAGGAAGTAAACCCATCAGGGTTTACTTCCTCTTTAATAGTATGTAAATACAAATCAGGGTGTCTGCTTTTCATGTTGCAGTTACAGGTTTAGTAAAATCTGCTAAAATCCACTTTAACATTTTACACTAAATGGACCACTACAGTAAAAATATTATATACTGCTTACTGTATGTGGTTAATAACTATACTGATGGCGATCAGACCAAAAATTATAATTTTTTTTTTTGTTATTTAATTTGCCTAAAGTAAAAATATTATACAGTATACTGTGAACTGTGTGTGGTCAATAACTGTACTGATGGTGTTCAGTGCAAAAAATATTTTTTTATTTTGCTTGCTTAAAGTAAAAAATATATATTGCTAACTGTATGTGGTCAATAACTGTACTGATGGTGTTCAGTGCAAAAAGTATATATTTTTTTTTAATTCCACTTGCTTAAAGCCGAACTCAAAAGGGGAAGTTCTGCTTTAAGGCCTCCTCTTTGACAGTTGTCATTTTTTTGGGGTAGGGAGCATACTGTATACCTGGTTTTGAAAGGTACCTGCTCCCACTTTTGCTCAGATTACCTAGGCGATCTGAGCGGAAGTTCTCCTTCCCCTCTTCCTTCACAGGTCCCAGAAGATTGCAAGACCATTCACAATGTGCAGCGCAGCTCTCACATACACATTGGGTACCGGCTGTAAAGCCACAAGCTGTCACAGCCGGGTGCCCACAGTTAAGATGCCTGCTTCAGTCCTCGGCGGCTACTCAGGTGAGCACAGCGCTGGATCCTGGTACAGGTAAGTGTCTGTTTATTAGAAGCCAGCATCTATAGTTTTTGTAGCTGCAGACTTTTAATTTTCAGAAAATCGACTGGGGCTCCTCTTTAACCTCCCTGGCGGTATGATTATGTCTGGAATTTTGTACCAAAAGTGGTACAATTATTTTGCATGGAAATTTGGCGTTTTATATTGTATGCATGCAATTCTTATGAATAACTCACTTAAATCCGTCCAAACCAGAGTCTAGTAGACATCCCGGGTATGTTAAAGTTTGAAACACAAAAATCATAAATTATAATATAATAAATAACTATAAAAATTATTCAATAATGTAATCAAATCAAAAACACTGAAATTTGCTCAGTTGCAGAATTGTCGCTGTCATTAGATTTAGTGTTTGATGATGAATTGTGATTCTAATTTATTATCGCTGTTTTCTAGCTGGTCTAAAACCACTTTTGACATAAAGGGACACTTTTTGGTTGCTATGGACAATCTCCAGTTTCCAGGCAGAAAAAAATATATTTATTATATAAAATGACATGCAGGGCACTAGGCAGACCACTAGGGACAAAGGGGATGTGTATTTTTTGTATACAGTACTGTAATCTGTAAGATTACAGTACTGTATGTGTATTGTGTGTTTTAACTTTTTTGAATTTGGCGCCGATCTCCGCTCCCGTGCGTCGTAACGTCGCAGGGAACAGAGCTAATTTTTTACAGAAGACAGGCACAGGGAAACTTCTTATGATGGTACAGATTGGGTGGCACCATTTAATAGCAGATTTGCGATCAGCAGGAGCGCAGGGGGGTGGGCGGGAGCAGGTACAAGTAGGGAGAGGGGAGGAGGACAGAGGACACAGGGAGAGCTGCAGACAGGAGTGCTGCAGCTGACAGAATCACGCAAATAGACCACAGTATCAGGGCTCAGCAGCCATGATTACCGTGGTTTGTTTGCAGAGGGGGCGGTATAGCCAGGCAGGATCAGCCAGGTATTTTAGGGTATACAGGGGGCCAAATTACACAGCACAATCGCTGTGCTGTATAACATGCTTTAAGGTAACAGGATCAGGATTTTTTTTGGGGGTTAACCAGCGCTTCAATACTGCTAAACAACAGTTAGCAGGGGCTAGGCTTTAATTTGTTGGCTCCTTACTTTCATTTTAAACTGGGTAAAAATGCTGCAACGCAGTTTGGCTGCAGAATGAACAGGATTGTCACCCACTGCCCACTGGCAGGATCAACGGATAATAAACTATGTTAATGGGGGAAGGGGGGTAGTTCAGAAAAACAAAAATTGCTGTATTAATGTAAGTGATGGAATGCAGCATATATATAAGTTTTATTTTGCCCATAGTTTCGCTTTAATTTTGAATGATTTATATCGGCCTTTGCCCACTGGTGCTCACATTTTAATGTCTTTACTAGAGTTGAGCAAACAAACACTCGTTACAGAACACCCTACATAGGAAGCCAGTTTTCTACTGGTATGGCTTTGAACTGTGTGAAGAAACCAGAGCTGCAGGAGGAAACCCACACAATCACAAATATACAAATGATGTAAAATATATATTTTTCTTTGCTTAGTTGCCAGTTTATGAAATGTCAAGTTATGCCTGGTATTTTTCTCCATTAACTTATTATGTCACTAACTTGGTCAGGAAGTGATATATTTAATTTACATAAATGTATTAAGACTTTGCATATTGAATATGCACAATTATAAGTCAACATGTCCTTATTTAAGACATTATTAAACAATAACTTCCATATTATTCTGTATAGACTTGCCACGTTGCAGTTTCTCTATTAAGTCGACAACTTAACTCCAGGAAACAAGTACTACTCCAGCAACAAGGAAATTTGATACCCAGCACACATTAGTAATCTAAGGTGCCAAAATGATAATTGTTAGCGTCTTTTATGCGGCTTTTTTTTACAAAAAGAAAAAAAAATTGAAGGTAACCATTCAAATGGAAACATATGTTGTTTTAATGTTTTATTTCAAATTTAAGGCAACTTTGACATTGCATGCATGTGCTTGTATACTTTTCTATCCTAAGGTTGTAATAAGATCTGAATGTAAAAATGTACAGACACAGCCATCATCCCAGAGGAGGGATGGAGAACCGTTTGGAAACTGTGCGGATTAATGGATTCTGGTTTTACAAGACATGCAGATATGCCTTACTTTTCACTAGCATCGTGTGCAGTTTCCACTGATATTACCCAAGCTAAAGAAACACAATGTATAATTTGTCACATATGCCTGTCTCCTCCTATTCATTACACCCACACACATATACCAAATACACATCCTATATTCAAAGAAAAGATAATGCCCTTTGCTTGATCTTTTTTTGGTCCCCCCCCCTCCCCCTGCAGTTTCTCTTTCTAGATTTATTTTCCTATGTTCTCTTGAGTTCCAATACGTTTCTATCTTCTCTTCTATGTTAATCAACTGCTGGACTTATTTGGTATCACTAAATCGTCAGCGTTGGTGAGTAGTGGCCTCTTACAACCAACCTGAAATCAACTTTTGTTTGTCCACTATCTCTAAACCACAGAAAGCTAAAATTTGATTGGTTGCTATAGCTCAATGTATACCATTATGCTATGCATAATGGATTTTATGCATGAAAATCTCTTTTAAAGAACTGTCTGTACTGGTCCACAGTTGCCAACCTGCTTTGAAAAATGATTTGGGAAAATGTAACATTTTGCACAAAATGTTTGCATGGCCCAGAAACCTGCTGATTTGTTTGTCATGCAAATTGTTTGGGAAAAAATAATAATAATATATATATATATATATATATATATATATATATATATATATAAAACGTACTTGTGTAGTTAAAAAAATGTGTAATTCTATTCTTTTTTTATGCCCTGAATGTTTTCAGTTTTTATCAATATTGATGTTAACATTTGGCAAATGTGTTACAATACTTCATAAATGTATTACTATATGTACACAACATATACAAAGATACTAAATGAATGACATATATGATATATATGTAACATCGATGTAATTAAAAATTTAAAATATCCAGGGCATAAAAAGAAAGGTAATAAAAATCAGAAATTTGCATTGTCATTGTAATTGCTGTAATAGAATTATACGTTTTTTAACTACACGTAAGTACATATATATATATATATATATATATATATATATATATATATATATATACCCATAGTTGAATTTGACTTAGCATTAGTCACATGAAATCCACTGTACTGCAGAGCTCAGATTGAGAACAGGAGGAGCAGCACAAAGAGCCAATCAGTTGCGGTTCAGTGCTCACATACAAACTAGGAAATAAAGAGCAGAGTGTACAGAGAAATGAGCTCAGGAGTCTGCAGCTTTTACTTTGTCCAGTCACAGGCTGGGAGGAGGACAAGACCTGTAAATGTTACTTAACTGCAGTAGAGAAAAATGATTGTCTCCAGTTCGGCTGTGCTAACTGGTAGGGTTGTGTAAAACCGGTCATAGACGAATCAGCAGGGGATCAGCCGAGATTCAAACCATCTATGGGCAGGCTGACTGTACCCAAGTTGATTGATCAATCTACTTGGGTACAACCAGCCTGTCGGATTTTACATGTGACTATTGCTACCTGCTTTTATAGCTGCTAGCAGAAATCACTGTGTTCTCCCGGCGGAGACAGTTCCCCCTGCACCCCCCCCCCCCCATCACCAGGCAAACACAATGGCTCCACAGGAGGGATTCCCCCATCAGTCGGTGTTTACAGGAAAGAAAATCGATCCATCTATGGCCAGTTGGCCAAGAGCACACCAATTTGAGCCTTGGCTGACAAGCTTGCATAGGAGGACTTCACAGTCAACTCCCAAGAGGCCTTTAACAGCACATCCTAAGGTACCATGCTCAACAACAATGCTGATAGATAATGGGAGTCCACACAGTGTAGAGTAAGTATGTGGATAACAAAAATATTAGATAAATAAAAGTTTATTTAAATCAGTAAAACTCAACATGTTTCAGAATATGCATTGCTCCCTCTTCAGGAGTTCCTCCTTTAAAGTTGACTGTGAATTCCTACTATGTGAGCTTGTCAGCCAGGACACCTATTAGTGTTTTTTTTTGGCCACTCGCCACTATTTTAAACCATCTCCTTACTTTGCTCCGTGTGGACTCCCATGTTATCCAACAGCATTGTTGTTAAGCATAGTACACCCAATCAAAGATGTATTGTTGAAGACTTCTTGGAAGCTGACTGCTATGTGAGCTTGTCAGCCAGGGCACAAATTGGTGTTTTCTTGGCCACTTGCCAAAGTGAGCTGCAAACATTGATTCCAGTTTTCCTGTTCATCCACTGATACTTTTGCACTCAGCCTTTGCTTTGTTTTTCAGTATACATTTCCTTGTGAGGATTTGCGGTCAGCTGCTGGAAGAGGAAACTATATATACAAGACTTTTATACTGGATTACCAAGTTTCCCCCCTTACTAGTGTGGGGTATTGGACTTTGGATTCTCTTTCATTTAGAAGCAACTAATAAAGCGGAGTTTTAGGTAATACCTTCAGTTTTTCATTCAGAATATTGCTTATAGTACCGCACTCGTTACTTAGACTAGGTTTAGGAAGTGGGTGTAATAAGGGTTGGATTTCTGAACAGAAATTTTATGAAAGACTCTAGCACAACAGGGCAGCTAGCCATCCACACATCTTTTTGTTGACTGCAAAATATTCTCTTATAAGGTCCATTATTGCCTTCCAGCCTTCGTGCATCATTCAGTCAAGTCCTAATTCTTGCTCCCCTCCCCTTGCACAGTAAGGCCTCATTCACACCCGATCCTCCCAGGGGGCAGAAGATGACCCCTTGCAAAGGCAAATGGATCAGTACGTCCATGTGAATAAGGCCTTGGTGCATTTGTGCTGATGGAATAGTATACTGTTACTTACATTTTTACCTACCCTGGATTCTTACACCTAAAATGGTACTACTACAAGAGTAGGATGATTACTACCTACAATTCTGGTTGTAGGTTTAGTAACAAACAGTGTTAAAACAATATCTTATTGTCTCTATGCCATCACTTGTGTGCTTTTGCAGTTCTCATGTCTGATCTTGTAAGTTTAATACTAAGGCTAGCCAGTCCAATGGGGAGAAGGGTGCTGATACAAAATGGTTGGTCTAGGAGACAAAAAATATAAACTTAGCCCTGCTGGTGGCATCCATAAAGATGGCAGTTTGGCAATTGGTTTCTCACATTTCAGTCTCTGGGCCTATTAGGCAATAAAATCAGAAATATAATATAGGTAGAATTTCCAGATCCACTGTAGACCAGCCAGTTCCCCAACGTGTATTGTAGGTAGATAAATAAACATGCAAATAAACAGAAACATATTCAAACAGTTTGGATTTATCCATCTTTTCACAAGCTAAGCAAAAATGCATTCTTGGGAATAATTTAATCTAAATTGCAGCACCTTGTAAATTTGTAAATAATTACAAACTCATTTAGGACCCATAAAGATCCTTCATCAGGTACAACAAGAAGGATCCTAACGGGTCCAAAACTGTTGAACCAATACATATATAATAATATATAATATATATATATATACTGTATATATATATATATCACATAATGAATAATGTTTAAAGAATATAATTTGAATTATACTGATTTCAGTTTGGTATTACATGATTTGTGCACCTCTCCTTAAATGGATGTAATTTGTGAAAATCTGAACTACATCAGTTTTCTAGCCACTTTACTTCGTAATTATAGAACACGCTACACTTTTTATGCAATTGAGTCAAATTGTTAGTGCAAGTTCCTTCGGTTGAAGCAAATGTGTATTGCAAAAACAACTCCAAATGCTCAAATTGCCTCAATTTAGTGTTTGCAAGTCTTCTTTTTTGGTAATTGTCCTCTTATAATTGACTATCTTGTTCTCTTACACACTTATTAAAGATTCTTCTTTGGAGGGGAGGAGGTGAGTGAACTTCTATGTTATCATTGTATGGCACAAAAAACAAAATACTGTATGTGCATGCAAAATCATAATTGCCATTTTCATTGCTATTATATTTTTAGGAGCTATGCTGTAAGTTCTCCACAAATATTCAGTTGCTGACACACCAAGGAAAGGGCCCAATGCATGAATCTTTTTTGTGCACCTCAGTTTAGTCAGTGGGAACAGGTATCATGAAGAATACCTTCTATTTCTCTCTTGCCCTAGAAATGAGCGCTACTCAGATTCACTTGATGTTGGAATGGGGTTTTAGCACCCACCCATCCTACATTCTATGTACATGGTCCCCTACATCCCATAGGGCCCTTTTGCAGTTTTACAGACTGTACTAATAGTGTTTTTCTTGTTACATGGCTATATTTGTTACCTTGAGTAGAATCAGTCAACCTTTCTTTACTGTGGCACCAAAAGTCATTATATCATTTTTTGAAAGCCCAGTTGTTGGTTTTCTTGTGTTTAGCAGCCTCAAATAATGTGTTTCTTACTAGAAACCTGTTCCCGTCAATTGAATAATTTAAATTGGTATTGAACGCCACATTTCTTAGTTTATTTGTAACAGGCCCCAGGTGGTTTATGCCATAATGTGTTGGTATGCACAACATATTAGTCCGTTGTGACAGACATACCTTTGAAACAAAGCCTTCCAGCACTGAGCTGTCACCACTACTGGCTCTTCCCTCCGGTTCTTCCAGAATCGTGCTCTCCAGCCGCTTGAATAGCTGGGCCGCAATGGCATCACATACGTACATGAAAGTGCACTGCACATCTATGAATGACATCATCAGTCAGGGCTGACATCTCAATCTACTAAACAGTGGAGCTTTAAATGGTTTTGAAGGTACCTACAGGTAAGATCTATTATAAGCTTTAGTATTAGGCAAAGTTAAAAGTTGGGTTAAATACCCCTTTCAAGTGTTTTCTTCCCTACTTTTAACTGTGAGTTTAGGGTTTTTAGCAGTGGCGGCTGGTGCTCAATATTTGGGGGGGGGGCAGAAAAAAAACCTCCACCTCACTCACACCGCCGCCACCAACCAAAGTTGCAACACTCCCACCATGACTCTCCTCTCACGCGGCCTGCCACCTTCTTTACATAGAAATCCCCATCAGAAATATCACCCCCTATTAGTGCGATGTGTGCTCCAATCACAGCCACTTCTACCTCTACCGACCTGATCCCCGGAAAAGACCCAGCAAACCCTGCACCGCACACCGCCACCACCGTACACTCACTGGCGGTCTGCTCTAAGACTCCCGGCCAATCGGGTTTCAAGAGCTGCTTCCTGATTGGCTGGGAGAAGAAACAGGAAGACAATAGGGAAAATGTATTTGCTATTGTCATACAACTGGGTGGGCTCAGGGCGCAGTGCTCTGTGCCCAGAGCCCACCCTTTTTTTAAGCCAATTAGAGCCTCCAACTCTAATCATGTATCTCAAAAAAAAAAAAGCCCCATTGGAATCCATGCATCTGGTGCCCTGCATGTAGATAATTACAGTAGATTTAAAAAAAAAAAACAGAGCATGGGTATTAAAGTCAGACAACTATCGATTTCCGAAGGAGAGCAGCAATGGCAGCATCTATATTTCTCTCAGGTTTTCCTATTTTTAAAGGACAAATATAGAACAGAATTGTAAGCTTTGTGTGTATCACGGAATACTGCAAAAACATATGAATATAGTTATTTATTTTAAAATTAGGTGTTAACACAGGTTAATTAAAATTTGTTTGCAGATATTTATTTATTTATTAACTCGTAATGACACATTAGATCTAAGCCTAATTAATACTATTCAGTTTCAGTAATTAGGAAATCATATCCATAGGAAACATTACTAGATACATTTGTAACATAAAGGTGAATTTAGACACATTAGCTTGTCTAGATTACAGTCACCAACATGTATGCCCATTCACCCCACAATATATAAGCAGGTGCAAAAGGTAAATATGATCAAAGACAACATTTTAAAGTGTATTTGCACTTTTGTAGTCAAATTAGGAAAACCCCATGATATGTTTGTTTGTGTTGCCATTCACACAGCATACCTAAATATATATATTTTTTAAAGAATATTTCTTACCTTTTTAGGTGTTTCTCAGGATCAGGGCTCATGGCTGACTGCAAGCATTTCTGAACAACGTCAATCCATACCAAATGAAAGGCTTAGGACAGGCCGAGTATCCACTCATTACATACAACGTAAGAAACTACGATTTTAAATATTTAACCCTTTGCTGGGACAGACAGTGTTTAAATTTAGTTTACAAGTGATAATGAGATCTGCTAGCACAGCACAGACAGGGTCAATTATGGCAAGCAAATCTTCCCAGTCTACTCATAAAAGGAAAATTAAACAGGATTTTTTCAGCTAAAAACATTTAAAATGATAAGCAGATTTTTTACATTATTTTTTTAAGTTATGGTATGTGAATGAGGCCATATAACAAATGTATAAATATATTTGGCTGCACATTTTTAAATACACGTTTAAGGCTTAAAATTCTGGGATAGTGCCACCCTCCTTATAGGTATAGTAACACACCAAAAGCCCAGGGTCATTCACGACACCTGTGACCTGAAGACCCCCAGTGTAAGTCTGTACCATAGCCTACTGTCATTTTATTAATTGCTTTACATATGTTCTAAGTTGAGAGTCCAGATACTGTAAATTATGTGGTACTTTGCTATCTAGGATGTGAAATTCTGTGAAGTAAAATAAAGTTTAAATAAAATTGTGTCTAAATGGTGATTAATTTGTCTACAAAATTGGCAATGTTTGTATCTGTCACAAATCAATAATACATCAAAAAAATTACAATATACTGTACATAATAAACTCCATTCATATACATATAAAGTGCATCCAATATGATAAAAAAAGTGCATCTAAAGTCATATATATATAAATTCAATATATACAAAAAATAAAGTGCATGTAAACAAAGACATGTTTATAGTGCCAATAGGCTCCATGCATTTATCCAGCAAACTAATGTGAACACAACATATTATAAAGTGTAGAACAATATATAATAGAAATAATGAACTGTCCAATTAATTTGTATGCTGTGAGTTTTAAATAACATCTATATACTCCCAAAAGCAAATCTTCAATGCATGTAGTTTTCTTTTTTCACCCATTAGATTTTTTCACCCACTAGATTTTGTTCACCCACTAGATCCGACAATAAAGATATCCACCACATGTTTCAATCTGTTGTGAGGGTGGCAGCTCACCTCAGGGCTTGATCTATATTCTCATATAGATCAAACACACTTGTCAGCATGTCTCTCATCCTCTGTGCTGGGATCTCTGATACTCTTGAAAAAATGATCCGCACTACGGTTGTTGCTCTTAAAATGTCTTTATTTTATTGAATAGCCACAGTGAACAAACGCAGATTGAGTCAGTTGGCGCGTTTCAGCCTATAAGGCCTTAGTCATAACCACATTACAGACATAAAACTTTGAAATAAATAGTAGATCTAAAGATCACAGGCTCCCCCCATTAATTGTCTTAATCGCTTGCCGACCAGCTCACGACGATATACATCGGCAGAAGGGCACGTACAGGCAGATTAACGTACCTGTACGTTGCCATTTAAGAAGCGGTTTGCGGGCGCGTGCCCTCTGCGACCTCCGTGAGTGTGATTGCGGGTTCCGTGGACTCGATGTCCGCGGGGATACCCACGATCGTCTCACGGAGAGGAAGAACAGGGAAATGCTGATGTAAACAAGCATTTCCCTGTTCTGCCTAGTGACAGGACACTAATCACAGCTCCCTGTAATCGGGAGCGGTGATCAGTGTCATGTCACACATAGCCCCTCCCCCCCACAGTTAGAATCCATACCCTAGGACACACTTAACTCCTACAGCGCCACCTAGTGGTTAACCCATTCACTGCCAGTCACATTTACACAGTAATCAATGCATTTTTAATGCCACTGATCGCTGTATAAATGTGAATGGTCCCAAAATCGCGCCAAAAGTGTCCGATCTGTCCGCCATAATGTCGCAGTCATGATAAAAAACGCTGATCGCCGCCATTACTAGTAAAAAAAAAAAAATATTCAGAAAAATGCCAAAAACTATCCCCTATTTTGTAGACGCTATAACTTTTGCGTAAACCAATCAAAAAACGCTTATTGCATTTTTTTTTACCAAAAATATGTAGAAAAAATACGTATCGGCCTAAACTGAGGAAAAAAATTTTTTTTATATATTTTTTGGGGATATTTATTATAGCAAAAAGTTAAAAATAATGTGTTTTGTTTTTCAAAATTGGCGCTATTTTTTTGTTTATAGCGCAAAAAATTAAAACCGCAGAGGTGATCAAATACCACCAAAAGAAAGCTCTATTTGTGGGGAAAAAAGGACATCAATTTTGTTTGGGAGCTACGTCGCATGACCGCACAATTGTCAGTTAAATTGGCGCAGTGCCGAATCGCAAAAAGTGCTCTGGTCTTTGGGCAGCCAAATGGTCCGGGGCTTAAGTGGTTAATTGACTGCAGGCAATTATCCAAAAAAGAAAGAGAATCAGCTGCAATACATATAGGGTGATCCATGTGTATGCCACTAATTTTCACACACCTTGTGATATTATGCACATGTATGTACAAACACGACGCATGTACACACACACGTGCATGCATTCATACACTTATACACATATGCATAAGAAAACACACCATAAAATTCAAAAAACATTAAATAAAAAAGATAAAAATAGTAATCCAGGTATGTGAAAGAAGACCCCAGAAGAGAGAAAGGAAAAGAGGAAAGAAAAAAAAGAGAGGAGGCTCTGGGGAGAGGCATTCTTAATGTAAGTGCAGATGCCACCTCAGGTTTAACCCCTGAGGCGATCTAGTTTTTAACCACTTCAGCCCCGGAAGATTTTACACCCTTCCTGACCAGAGCACTTTTTGCAATTCGGTACTTCGTTGCTTTAACTGACAATTGCGCGGTCGTGCGACGTGGTCCCAAACAAAATTGACGTCCTTTTTTCCCCACAAATAGAGATTTCTTTTGGTGGTATTTTATCACCTCTGCAGTTTTTATTTTTTTTTTTTTGCGCTATAAACAAAAATGTAGCGACAATTTTGAAAAAAAACACATTATTTTTTACTTGCTATAATAAATATCCCCAAAAATATATAAAAAAAAATATATTTTTTTCCTCAGTTTAGGTCGATACGTTTTCTTCTACATATTTTTGGTAAAAAAATCGCAATAAGCATTTATTGATTGTGAAAAAAATGATGCAAACACCGCGCTAATGTATACCAAAAATTATAAATTACCTTATAAGGGAAATCATAAAAAGAAATATAATAATAATGAATAGCAGCAGCTAAAAAAATGTGGATATACACATCAACAGAATAAAACAATACAAAAAGCCGCGCTGAGTTAAAAAATAGGATAATGAATGTCCTATATCAAAACTAATAAATGAAGTCCATATGCAAAAATTAATTGATGAGGAAATAATCAATCCATAAAGTTCATGTGAAAAAATATTAAAGTGACATAATCTGATAAAAGTGACAAAGAATGCAAAATTAATCCGTGACTTGTGATGTGATCAACCAAGAAAAACGTGCTCCACCACCGCTCAAATAACGCGCTTACCAAAAGGCAAGCTCAGACAAGCCTGCACCTCAGTGGTGTCCTGATGTAACCAAACCCTCGGACCTCCACATCGAATCCGGACATCACAGTTGGACCCGAACAGGCACAATAATTCCCTTGGACAGCCTCAATATGAATGCCTCAATATGGAAACGTTTCAGAAATCCAAAGCCAGGAATCATCAATCGTTTTTTTCTCCAGCAGCAGCCTCCACAGGCCTAGCAGCGCTGTATGTGTAATATCCGAGGCATTCATATTGAGGCTGTCCAAGGGATTTATTGATTGGTTTGCGCAAAAGTTATAGCGTCTACAAAATAGGGGATAGTTATATGGCATTTTTATTGATAATTTTTTTTGCTAGTATTGGCAACGATCAGCGATTTTTATCATGACTGCGACATTATGGCGGACACATCGGTCACTTTTGGTGCGATTTTGGGATCATTCACATTTATACAGCGATCAGTGCAATTAAAAATGCATTGATTACTGTGTAAATGTGACTGGCAGTGAAGGGGTTAACCACTAGGTGGAGCTGTAGGGGTTAAGTGTGTCCTATGGAGTGATTCTAACTGTGGCGGGAGGGGCTGTGTGTGACACTACACTGATCATCGCTCCCGATTATAGGGAGCTGTGATCAGTGACAGTGTCATTAGGCAGAACAGGGAGATGCTTGTTTACATTAGCATTTCCCCATTCTTCCAGTTGATCGTGGGTATCCCTGCGGACATCGAGTCCACGGGACCCGTGACCACGGTCACGGAGCTCCCGGCGGGCGCAGGCCGCAAGCCACCTCTTAAAGGGCAACGTACAGGTACGTTAATCTGCCTGTACGTGCCCTTCTGCCACAGTATATCTGCGTAAGGCGGTCGGGAAGCGATTAATCTCAAAATCCACCAGTAGCCTTCTCTCCCTATCACCTCCTCTTGGGCGAGTGAGACAACTGTTCTATTCCTCTAAAGCGAAATTAGGAAAGATGGCCCTGATGACATTCTCTAAAGTGATGTGTTGCATTCAAAATATTTCTAGCATTTGGATTATTTGTGTCACAGTAATGTTTCCCTATTCGGGCCCTCAAAGGACATGTGGTACAACCTACATATTGAAGGCTGTATGACATACAGGTGATCAGATAAATTACATAGTTTGTGCCACAGTTAATGTATTGCTGTATAATGAACTCTTCATCTGTGGCTGTGGCAACAAACGTTTTACCCAAAAGACACAAATTACAGTACCTACAGGTTTTTGTATTACAAGGGTAACTTCCAGGATAGGAGAGCCAGGTGGGTTGGCATTGATTAGATGAAAAAAGACTAGGTGATAATGTAGTCCTTAATGTGGGCGCACGTCAGCTAGAAAAATGGCAACCTGCTTGCAATATCCCATTTAAATCTTTATCTGTATACAGTATTGGCAGATTCTTTTTTATTATTCTGACTATTTGATGATATTCTTGGGAAAATGTAGTTACAAACGTGATAGGTTTGCCCGTTCTTCTATTTCCAGAGTATCTCTGATACTCTGCCTGGGTGTTTCCACTCAGATTACTGCTCTCCGATTAGCTCCCAGATTAGATCATGTATGGATAAAGAAATCTCCCATAGTGTAAAACCGTCATTTGTATTTCATTAAAGACTGAAGTTTAACACTCACATTTAACAATAAGGGTATACAGCAATGTACAATGCATTGCAATCCACTGTAAAACCTCTGGTCCAGCTGTGACACGGAGGTTGACGTCACCTGGCTCGTACCGACGCGTTGCGTCACAACACACGTGACTTCATCAGGGCAATGCTATTCAATAACATATATGACGTGGGGTTATTGCTGTACCAACCGACACCTATGAAGGGGGAGTGGGGTTATTATTATACAAACTAACACCAATGAAGGAGAGAAGGGGTTATAACTGCACCATTGAGTCTAATGATGGGAGGGGGGGGGGTTATTGCTGACACTGACAGCTATAAAGGGGACTGGGAGGGTTTATTATTCCTGCTACTGACACCGGTACTTAGGGTTATTATCACTGTCACTGACAGTGAAGATTTTATTTTTTGTTTTATTGCTGACTCTGAATTTCCAGAAACCCATGCATGGCGGTGTCTGTGGCAGCGCATTACTTCTATTCAGACCTGTGTGTAAGGGAGATACAGAGGCAGAATGCAGTTAAGTGGGTGAATCTTTGTAGAAGGGGGTTATTCCTGTTATAGGCTTGTCTTTTCCTGGTTTTGTTGCAATATATATTACCATCACCTGGCAGATAATGTAAGTACAGAAAATCCTTGAACACCATATTCTAGAAGAGGATTTTAAAAATATCAAAACACTATCACAGCCAGGCTATTGGGAACACATGCCATCACATACTTTATATAAAACATTTGTTTTTCAAATAAACATTTGATACATAGCAAAGGATTTGCAGGTTACCTTGGGCTAGCTAAAGGCAGCATGGCAATAGCTGATTGGCTTGAGACGTGCTGTCTAACTGAAATCTCAGTTGGTAGAATTATCCAAAAAAACAACAATTCCTTGAGAAGAGTCATTCAGTTGTGTGTATAGATTTCAGCTTGAGCCATGAAGCGCTATGGATAACAGACTTTTTACCAAAATAAAGGTAAGGAGATACAGGGAAACTTAAAAAAAGGAATCTGCTGACTAGATGGAAGACTACATTATAAAGAACTAACGATAAAAACCCTCAACCAACTCCAATAAGGTAAAAAGGGGGAGAAAAAAGGAGAAAAACATAGCCCACTGTGCAATATTGAAGTCAAAATGTATTATATCAAAAACACATGAGTAGAATAGCCAATGATATGATTCAAAATGTGTCCATCATACTGTTGTAAAAAACTCATTTATGCCCCCTTTCAGTGACAATGAATATGTTTAGCAAAGGGGTATGAATGCACAATGAACACAATTCTGAACAGCGACCATTAATTGAGAAATAAAAGTTGCATGCATGTGGATTGGATGTGATGCTAGGTCGGCTCCCAACATAAGATGAATCCTGGGAAGGTCAATCCTAGATCCTGGGAAAGGGGCACACTGGCAAACTGTGATGAATAGTGGTTCCTTGGTATATCCAGGAAGGGGGATGTTGAGGTTATGGGGGGGGGGGGCACAATGGGTCAACAGTGGTCTAGAGGAGGCATGCAGAGTTGGAAGGTGCAACCACAATGTGTGTGTGGCACGGAATGCCATGAAGTAAAGGACTGAAGTCAGAGCAATGTCCTGAAGCCTCCTTCTCACTGTTGTAAACCTTCGATTGATAGCCAAAATATGCATGCAAGTTGACATTCCTGGTCTCTGAAAGACCATGCATGAACCAAAGCATACAGTCCCAAGCTGAGACAAAGTAAATTGGTACTTATCATGTGATGATTGAAGGAAAAGTCCTCAGTGGCAGTAATGGTGCCAATTCCCAGTGGGGCCTGACAAGCGTGAGCGAATGTTCATATGCTCCGATCACAGGGGCAAGGTGGACAAAGAAATTTAAGCCTAACCGGTTTCACCAGTCACCGCCAGCTGCATCAGAGGCATGTGGTCCTGTCTCTGCACAAGAACCCCCTGAGCTTAGAAAAATGGTGATCCTCACGTGTCTCCTGGCGTGCTACGTCAACGTCAAAGCATGTCCCAAATTCCGGCGTGCTGCGTTGGCGTCAAGGCACGTCACAGATGACGCCAGCCCTAATAATATGTGAGACACGGAAGTATACACATAGCTCATGGGGCTGTGTAACACTGCACGCCTGGAAATAGACACAGAGATGGTGGATAGTCCAGGCGCATAAGCTGCAGGTATATTTATTCTCCACAAGAGGGAGCATCGCTTATGTATTACTGGAGTATCCACACACATTATCAGCAAGGGGGGACAGTAGTCAGAGACAGGAACAATTGGCTAGAATACCAAAATCTATTATTTGTTTATTACTACATACAATATCTGAATAAAACAAATAGAGCACAGTGGGCCGTGAAAAAAAATGAAAAAGAAAACAAATGGATTCCTCCCATCAGTTTAATGTTTCAAAAATGGTACAAAGCTAATGCTATCATATAGGCCAGGGGCCTTGGTAGCCTCCAATTCCCATATCCATTGGGTTTCATGTTGCAGTACCAATTGATCAAAGTTACCCCCTCTAGTATCCTGAGGGACAACTTCAAGGACCCAACATTTAAGGCATCGAGGATCTCATGTTGTAGGCATACATGTCTGGCAATCGGGGCCTTCAGATGGAAAGTCTCAATTTCATACAAATGCTCCTGAAAACGCTTACGCACAGGTCGGATAGTCTTACCTATGTAAAAAGAATTACAGGAGTATGTGATGACATAATAGACCCCATAGTGTCACAACTGGCCCTCTGTCTGCAACTCAGGACCCTACCTATAGGAAGTTGAAGAGTATCACCCTCAATCATATACGGGCAGATATCACAACTACCACAGTATGCTATGCCCATACGTCTTGAATAGGAGGGAGATTTCCAAGAAATGTCACTGGGTACTATGAGGTCCTTTAAATAAACAAGACTACAGTACATAATAACTTAATTCAATATTTCATATGTACATGCTTAATATTCCCAAAATACCACCCAAACGGACCACATTGCATCTTTCCAAGACCACTTTCTGTCTAGTAGCTCCCTCATCACTTTCTCCCATGCTTGCCTCCAGAATTTCTACAGAGCATCTGCCATCCCCTAGAGCTCTTTACCCCAGTTTGTCCTGCTATCTCCCACTCTGATTGCCTTTTAGGTGATCACTAAAAAATATTCTCTTCAGGAAAGCCTATCTCACCTTCACCTAATAAACTGTACTTTTACTTTTTCCATCAGCTCCTCCCACATAGTTATTTCTTCTTGTATCATTTGTACTTCCCTTTTGTTGTAAGACATCATGAGCATGGTCCTCTTAACCCTCTTGTATTGAATTGTATTTTAACTGTACTGTATTGTGGAAAGAGCTGAGGAAAATGATGGTGCTATATAATCCCTGTATATATATATATATATATATATATATATATATATATATATATATTTTATTTTTTTATTGTTTATTTGTTGTTGTTTTTTTAGAATGTTTTTTCTTCTAGCCCAGACAATAATACAAAAAATATACATTATATTACATTGTAATTATAATGGTCTTAGTGACTGTTTCCAATTTCTCTATAAATGCTATAAAAAAAGTCAACATAAGCAATTAAACAATTGCAAATGTACAACTGTGATATAAAATGTAATTTTGACTGTTTTTTTTAATTATTCATAGCTAAGCAGGGAAAAAATGCATAATGCATAGAGCACAACCATTTGTGGTTATAAGAGATTTTAGACCATTTAACCAAAATACATGTAATGCAAATATCAGGATAGGAGAATTCTTTCTGCAATCAAAAGACCAGTCTTCTGTCTTCTTGCCTGCACTTTAAAAGGCCTCATCCTCCACTGGTTCACATAGTTTGCCGTGAGCATGTGGCCATGCTTCAGAAATTGTCCAGGGTATTTTTGGTATGGATGTTGGAAGACTACAACAGGTAATAAAAAAAGTAGGGCTTTCCCTACTCAAGCACAGGTGAATTCATCTATTTAACTTGCTCAGTAAATGTTCCCACCAGAGGCAATACAACTAAGGTGACCTATTGGGCATACATAATGACTGGAGCCGAGAAACCTTAGTTTAGAGTTCTCACCAGTAACCTGACCATTGACCTCTCTCACTCTTGATTTCCCTCCTCCCTTATTCTGTGCTTCCTGTTGTTCTGTATTCTATATGGGAAAAAAGAAACTGGCACACAGTTCAAAGCACATATTAAAACATTATGGAAATGATATGACATTTACAATACTGCCATCAGTTGTGTTCATGTGTATCCCCAAACAAATCTTTTTTTTTCTAGATTTGAACAGAGTATAGAAAGACAGACAGTAATTGGAAAATCAATATTTTACATTTGTGACTGGGACAGGATGTGAGGGAAATCTTCCAACAGGGATACATGTTCCATTGACAGCTGGGTTCCTGTCAGCTTTAAGAATTTCCTCTCACTTCCTGTTGTGCCTATGGGACAGGAATTGAGAGCAAATCTCCCCATTTAGGACACATACAGGAAGGTATAATACCTACTTAATGCATAATGCAAAAAAATGGGTGGAGATATATTTTAAAGGGATATTTCTGTTTGTATGTAGAATTTAGGATCATGTTTTTTGACAACCATATACTTGGATCCACATCTTAAAGTGTATGTTACTCTAAATATGTTTTCCTATGTGTGTGTTAACATAAGTGTACAGGCATACCCCACTTTTAAGTACACAATGGGGTTTATTTACTAAAGCTAGAAAGTGCAAAATCAGGCTGACTTCTGCATAGAAACCAATGAGCTTCTAACCCTGGCTTGTTCAATTAAGCTTTGGTAATAAAACCAGGAAGCTCATTGGTTTCTATGCAGAAGTGAGCCTGATTTTGCACTTTCTAGCTTTAGTAAATAAACCCCATTGTGTACTTAAAAGTGGGGTATGTCTGTATTTTATAAATCGTAGTCTTTATCATTTTCATGTACTTCTTCAACCCGAAGTACCTGGTTGATCCTGCCAGTCACCTTTCTTCCTTCTTCTAAACTGACCAAACAAAGCACAGAAGTGTGTTAGCGGGTTCCATTTGCATCCTCTGGCTGGCCACTCAGAGATACAGGACATGGTGCAGACACACACAGCATGCCTGTATTGGGTAATATGTTCAGCTGCCACACCCCCTGACCAATCACAGCCTACCTCTGGCACTCACCCCTTACCAATCACAGCATGCCTCTTGAACAGGTCCCCTCTCAATTACAGCTTGCCCCTGAACACGCCCCTGTCTCAAGCACAGCCTGTCTCTTGCCTGTTGGAAAACAGGCTCAGTGTGTGTCTGCACAGTATCCTGTAACCCCACCC
The DNA here is from genome assembly GCA_028564925.1 of Lithobates sylvaticus. Classification (NCBI taxonomy): domain Eukaryota; kingdom Metazoa; phylum Chordata; class Amphibia; order Anura; family Ranidae; genus Lithobates; species Lithobates sylvaticus. The sequence continues at coordinate 385,512,412 of CM053027.1, read as the reverse complement.
CTTCTATTGGGAAGAAGAGATACATGGTCACATGACAGAAATTTTTAACTTTGTGATAAAAAAGGTAAGAAAAATAATTTCTGAAATTAGGCAAAAGCAACTATGGTGCCTGTATAGTAATAATCATATTAGAAAGTGTATATAACATTGTATGTTCACAACTACTAATATGCACTGACTTCATCGTGGTGGAAGCAGTGCTATGCAGAAGTGATGCATTTCCATGCAAACATATAGCAAGGTACTAATACATAAGTATAGTCATTCACCAATGTGACAGAGTATGAAGAATACATGAGTGAACATACTATTTTCCTTGGCTATAAGGACCTTGAAGCAAATGGCTGGAAAATGTTTTTTCATTTTCTATTTATGTCAGCTAATAAATCAGTTATAAGCATGTTCCATGCATCACACTCAATGTGGACAAAGTGCAATAACCCATAGCAACTGCACAGATTCCATTTGTTAACTAGGATGACTATAGTAAATGTTACAGAAAAATTACACAAAATGTACTCTTACACTAAAATGTAAAAAAAAAAAAAAAAAGTAGCTGGCTTTCTAACACATATGCAAATATACTTTAGTAAATCAGGTCCAACATGTTATTTCTGATAACCTCCCTGGTGTTCTCTGTAAGATACAGAACCGTGAAAACCCTGCTATCAGCAGAGAAGCCGGTGATATTACCTGAACACTTCAGACCCCTGCATGTATTTGAAGTAGTCAGCCCAATATGAATTCATGGTGCCAGCTACTTCAGTTTAGGTAATGCAAATGGCCTGCAACTGTTTAGAAAATGGGGCCTAAGGTATAAAGAAAGGCACAATGTTTGATTTGGATTTGGATAGAATGGTGTTGGGCTAGAACCACCATAATGTTTTTATTGCTGTCTGATTCCCTTAGGGAGATTCGCTTTGTTTAATTGTCCTGATCCCCAATGTCACTGGAAATGAAAGTGAGGGTAGGTCCCGAGTTGCCACCAAAACAGAATTAGTAGGTAAGTCTTGAAATGGTAATAATTGTATATATTTATTGTGACACCTATCTAAGGCACGGTGGAAATTTCTTTACTGCAACCACAGGCTGCAAGCGATAATTGCGAGAGAACCCGGCAGGCTGGTTGTACCCAAGTTGATCGATCGATCAACTTGGTACATTTAGCCTGCCCATTATTGAGTGAATTCCCCTCACATTGGAAAGATATTCTCTCACTTCCTGTTGAGACTACAGGACAGGAAGTGAAGGGAAATCTGTCTAATGGTCACAGATAGAACTCTTTATTCAGAATGAAAAAAACATTTTTTGTCTTTAGATATACTTTAAAATTGTTTAAAAAAATGTTTTTTTCCAAAATTAAAATGCCAGGGGTACAGAATCTAGTGTGTAGAATTTCTAATGTCATCCAATAGAACGGCCCAATTGATGTACGAAAAACCTAGTTTCTAAGGACTTTGCAAAAGAAGTTCAGGTGGAGGTATCTATCTTTTATAAAAGCTTAGATGTAGAGATACACCTACATATGATCCCAGATAAAAGGTCAACACTTATGCCGCGCCTCCTCCTCCCCCCCCCCGTCCGTGATAGGCGGACACTAATTTTCCCAGCAGTAAGTCAGTGTGCAGTGTTCCGCCTATCACGGATGTCCTGTCATTCTCATCTCATGGACGAGGATGAGAGGATGTCCGTGATAGGCGGAACACTGCACACTGACTGCTAGGAAAACCGAGTGTTCCTCCTATCACGGACGAGGAGGAGGAGGAGGCGCGGCTTTTAAATGTGTAATGGCGCCTTACACGCTGATCGCCAGGATCAGCAATGGGAGGACACAGGACATCCAGCGATCGGCACAGGAGGCATTAACGATCGCTTCTAATGCCCCATAGAACAGTTTTATTTTACTAAAATTAGTGTACTGAGGTTTGTACTGTCTGCTACATACTCGCTTGTGGCACAGCCATTAAAGCATATGGCCCTTTAAGCTCCTCCCACTGTTGATGCAATCTGGCCACACCCACAGTGTTGGCATGGCAACGCTATATTGCCACATACCATCTTTCTTTGGGGGTGCAAAAAAATTTCGAGCCCCGGGTGCCAGATGTTCTAGCTGCGCCACTGACAGCAATTTTCAAGCCTTGCCACAGATTCTCAATTGGATTTTGGTCTGGACTTTGACTGGGCCATTCTAACACATGATATAATTAGAGCTAAACCATTCCATTGTAGCTCTGGCTGTATGTTTGTTGTTCGTTGTCCTGCTGTAAGTTAAACTTCCGTCCCAGTCTCAGGTCTTTTTCAGACTCTAATAGGTTTACTTCTAAGATTGCCCTGTATTTGGCTCCATCCATCTTCCCATCAACTCTGATCAGCTTCCCTATCCCTGCTGAAGAAAAGCATCCCCACAACATGATGCTGCCACCACCATGTTTCACAGTGGGGATGGTGTGTTCAGGGTGATGTGCAGTGTTAGTTTTCCGCCACACATAGTGTTTTACTTTTAGGCCAAAAAGTTAAATTCTAGTCTCATCTGACCAGAGCACCTTCTTCCACATGTTTGCTGTGTCCTCCACATGACTTCTCGCAAACTGCAAATGGGACGTTTTATGGCTTTTTTTCAACAATGGCTTTCTTCTTGCCACTCTTCCATAAAGGCCAGATTTGTGGAGTGCACAACCAATAGTTGTCCTGTGGACAGTTTCTCCCACCTGAGCTGTGGATCGCTGAAGCTCCTCCAGAGTTACCAAGGGACTCTTGGCTGCTTCTCTGATTAATGCTCTCCTTGTACGGCCTATCAATTTAGGTGGACGGCCATGTATTGGTAGTTTTGCAGTTGTGCCATACTCAGATGATGGATTGAACAGTGCTCCGTGAGATGTTCAAAGCTTGAGATATTTTTTTATAACCTAACCCTGCTTTAAACTTCTCCACAACTTTATCCCTGACCTGTCTGGTGTGTTCCTTGGCCTTCATGGGGCTGTTGGTTCACTAAGGTTCTCTAACAAACCTCTGAGGGCTTCACAGAACAGCTGTATTTATACTGAGATGAAATAACACACAGGTGGACTCTATTGACTAATTAGGTGATTTTTGAAGACAATTGGATCCACTAGATTTTAGTTAGGGGTATCATATATCTATTTGTAAAAAAAATTCTAAATCATTTATCATTTTCCTTCCACTTCAAAATGATGTGCCACTTTGTGTTGGTCTATCTCATAAAATCCCAATAAAATACATTTACGTTTTTGGCTATAACATGATAAAATGTGGAAAATTTCAAGGGATATGAATACTTTTTCAAGGCACTTTATCTGCACATGATAAGTGAAAAAAAATTCTCCCAATTAATTGTGTGAATATTCTCATCTTTGTTAGTAAATAAGCTTCCATGTTAAACAAAGTTCTTTCAATTAAACACAGTGTGGGAGATTTACTAAAACTGGTGTACCGTACTTGGAATCTGGTGCAGTTGGGCATGGTAGTCTATCAGCTTCTAACTTCAGCTTGTTCAATTAAGCTTTGGCAACAAAAATTGGTTTATTTCTATGCAAAGCTGCACCAGATTTTGCAATCTTCAGTTTTAGTAAATAACCCCCAGCATGACTTTTACTAAGCTTACAGGGAATATACTGCATTTTTCTTTACTATTGGTTTTATGAAGAACCTAGAACACTATGTAAGCATTCATATAGTTATGGTCTACTTACTTTAATTGCAGTGGACTGGAATCTGATTTGTTGCTATTGGTTATACCACTAATTGCAGTACTATGCAGTAACTAATTTGTGGAATTTAGTGTATGTTGCTATTAACTCTGTAAAAAAGACAAGTTTGAAGGACACTACCAGTGTTTCAAAACCACTCAAAATCTAAAAAATAAAACAAAGCAAAATCCAAAAACTGTTTTAGTTATAATAAGAATGCTTTCATTCACACGGTCTTATCCAATTAGGAATTTTTGCTCCTATGTGCTAATTATTAAGTGTAGTAACCCATATACAGAATTCAATCAGCTGAGGTCAGACCTGTACGGTATGGATTGTGTTTCATTGCTATGGGCTACTGCAGTTAAAATTTGTAAATAATAATAATAATATTAATAATTATTTAATAAATGGGCTAAGATTTACATAATTAACTTGAATTTATGCACTATACTAGGACTGCTCATAGACATTATAGGGCAGTCAGACATGCAGGCTTGATTAGACCACCCCAAGGTATTCAAATCTTTAGATAATTGCAAAGCTTAATTTAATGCAGATGGCAGATGCAGGGCTGCCCCAAGACATTGTGCTGCCTGGGTCCAAGAATCAAATGCCCCACATCCATTAGTTTATATCATGATAATTAAAACTAAAATTTTATTTACCATATGACATACCATTATGTTCAATTCTAGGGGCAAGCTAGGGCAGTATAGGGGCAGGCTAGGTCAGTATTGGGGCAGGCCAGGGTAGTAGAAGGGCAGGCTAGGGTAGTATATAGACAGGCTAGGTCAGTATTGGGGCAGGCCAGGGTAGTAGAAGGGCAGGCTAGGGTAGTATATAGACAGGCTATGGTAGCATATGGAAAGGCTAGGGTAGTATAGGGGCAGGCTAGAGTAGTATATAGACAGGCTAGGGTAGTATATTGGCAGGCTAGGGTAGTAAATGGACAGGCTAGGGCAGTATAGGGGCAGGCTAGGGTAGTATATAGACAGACTAGGGTAGTATATAGACAGGCTAAGGTAGTATAGGGGCAGGCTAGAGTAGTATATAGACAGGCTAGGGTAGTATATGGACAAGCTAGGGTAGTAAATGGACAGGCTAGGGCAGTATAGGGGCAGGCTAGGGTAGTATATAGACAGACTAGGGTAGTATATAGACAGGCTAAGGTAGTATAGGGGCAGGCTAGAGTAGTATATAGACAGGCTAGGGTAGTATATGGACAAGCTAGGGTAGTAAATGGACAGGCTAGGGCAGTATAGGGGCAGGCTAGAGTAGTATATAGACAGGCTAGGGTAGTATTTAGACAGGCTAAGGTAGTATATGGACAGGCTAGAGTAGTATATAGACAGGCTAGGGTAGTATATGGACAGGCTAGGATAGTAAATGGACAGGCTAGGGCAGTATAGGGGCAGGCTAGGGTAGTATATAGACAGGCTAGGGTAGTATATGGACAGGCTCGGGTAGTATATAGACAGGCTAGGGTAGTATATAGGGGGAAGGAATCTTTCATTGCTCTCTGTCTCCTGTGGGTACCATACCCCCAGCAGCACACAAACCTGAGCTCTTCGTGTGTGCTCTGTGTTTAACAGCCAGTGCTAGACTGCGTGCAAGCACCCTCGTGCCCGGCAACTATGAGTATGCATGTTGAGGGCAGAAGGGTGGCCTTTTTACAGGGCATTTGTCACCCTGCCCCCCAGCCCAGTCCGCCCCTAGATGACACACAAAACTGCTGAAAAAATAATCTTGGTCTTCAATTTCTTACCCCTCTTTAAGTGTGGCCTCGGTCCAATGGACCCAGCGGGCCCATGGTAGGGCCAGCCCTGGGTAGATGGGAAGGAAGATGGTATAGGCAAATGCTTCAAGCAGTTTTTAAGTGAGAAGAATTATGATTGGGACCACTTTTCAAATTTTTCTAACCAATCTTGTTTTGTGTCTGCCTGCCTCTAGAGATAGTTAGTTATATAAGCAAGTAAGTGCAAGTATATCTTAGATAAGACATTACATCAGTTTACAGCCCAATTCCAGGCAAAATGTATACTTTTCTCATCCTTCCCTCCTAATCCCCTCTAACCCATCCTTCCCAATCCATATTTTATCTTATCTGGCGAAGAAATGTACACGCATCTTTGTCCCCTCATCTAGGCCACTCACTGATGCAGTCCTTCTGTGGGGAGCACTAATCCAGTGCGGCACGTTACCCTTCACCAGCATGTCCCCTTCACTCCCCTAGGTCTGAAGTTGGTCCTCTTCGGGATCCTAAAAGGGCCCCTCCACTGTCCAGCCAACGGGAACTACTTTTACCTGAGAGTTTGGCTTTAAAGAAACAGGCCCCCCAAAAAATGAACTCTTGAGTAAACACTAACTAAACTTAAAATCGAATTTGTTGCAGTGATCAACCACACTAGAAAATAAACATGGAGAGAAAGAAGCGTAGCCAATTAATTTGACTTTTTTGTGGATAATAAAACTTTAGGGGCAGTATAAAACATTCTCGTACAACTAAGAAGAGAAAGTCCCTATGCTACATGTTACCGGTTGTAATTAACATTTAAGAGTATGATTGTCAGCTTCAGTTTCATACATGCTTTACTTGAGAAAAAGACCATGAGTGGTTCAAAACTGTTGTAAATATTGCATGGATTTATCACATGTGACGTTTGTGGATTTTGCAAAGAATTAAATCATTCACTTGAAGTGCTGCAGAACTACTATCATGGACTATTTTCTATATATGGGAGTGGAAGGTAATGATATATATATATATATATATATATATATATATATATATATATATATGGTATATATATAGGTATATATATATCTCTTAATGTAATTCTGCATTTAAAAAAAAAATTATAAACATGCCATACCTGCTCTGTGCAATTGTTTTGCACAGAGCAGCCCCGATCTTCCTCTTCTCGCGTCCCCTGCTGGCGCTCCTGGCTTCTCCCCTCTGCGAGTGCCGCTTACTATGGGGGCACCCATGCCGGCTTGCTCCCAAACCATGCTCTGTGTGTCCATTAATACACAGAGCATGGCTCAGCCTCACCCGTCGGCTCTCTCCTCACTGGCTGGGTTGACAGCAGCAGTTTTGGATTGCACTGCTGTCCTTGAGCCTCAATCACAGCACTGGATCGAGATCAGACTCAGGTAGATATGGGGAGGATGGGCTGGGTAGCAGAACACAGAAGGTTTGTTTACCCTAATGCATAGAATGCTTCTAGCTTTACAACCACTTTAAGCCTGTAACTTTTTTTTACTATCTATTCCGATGTGGGAGATTTCTCTTCACTTCCTGTCCTCTAGATGAAACAGAAAAAGATTGAAATCCAGTTCTCATTTTAATAGCATGCCCTTTGTAAGATTTCCCTTCAACTCCTGTACCAATGATAACTCAAAATTTTGGATTTTCACGAAAGCTGGCAATACACTATCAGACATTTAGATGGAAGTTTGTGTTAAAAAATATTGCCAGTACATTCCATAAAACTAACAGAGACTTGATGGATGTCCTTCTAAAGCACTTCAAGATATTTGCTTTAAAAATTAGATATTTGGTATGAATGGAATTTCCAGAATGAAAGCCACATACACTTTGATAAATTTGTTCGTTCGAGAAAAATTTTCCGTTTCGCTCCTTAGAATTTTCTCGTCATGACAATCAAAAGCAAACATCAATTTGACCCCACTGACTAAGATATTCAAACAAAATTCTACTAGTGTATGTCCAGCTTTACTTTCAGTCCAGGTGACAGTGGTCACTTGGACAAATAGGGAGTGTGAATCTTCACAGTAGGGACAAAAACTCGACACTTTGCTCTTCCTTCCCTACTCTATTGAAATCTAAAAACAAAAACGTTTTATATTTACATACATTTTTAAAACACCCTAGTTTGTTATTATATCTCTGGATTCTGTATTACTTGCAATTTTTATATTTTATATGTGCATATTTTCTTTATTACATGGTGTTTGTTTTATTATGCTAATACTATACCCAATGTAGTAATTTAGTTGATTTTTAACTCAGTAGTCTCCTTCCTCAGGTCTCAGCAGCCTATGAAATAGTGGTTTGTGATAACAGCTGATTCTCAGACAATATATTCTGTCGTCTGGTTAGCTGATTATATGTGTCTGCATGTAGTTTCCTCATACTAGGTATGGGCAAAATTTCCCAATGTTAAAATAATATACTCTCAGTGAAATATGGGATGTTTTGGCCTGAGTACAAGTATTGATCTAAGCTACATAACTTGTGCCGTCTGTTAGGACTCACATACTCAGCAGGGAGCTAACCACATTATAATTGGGGTTACAAGTCATCAGATTATGAAAATCATACAATTAAATGGTCCACTGCACTGGTACATACACAATAATACATACTTTTAATTTACAAATACTTGAAAAGATTTTTGCTAAACCTTTTTCAGTGTAACATGAAATAAAAAATAAATTATTCACTAGACTTTTCAGTTCAAAATTACTATATTTTTTTTCACTGTAGAATATGGAGAAAACGTTAAGCACTCAAGAGCCGCTATGAATGAGAAAGCAAACATAAACAGGATTATTTAATAAGACGGTGTGTGCCTTAAATAATAAGTGCGGTAATCTAAATTAACCAATCAAAACTCATGTTTCACAGATCTCATCTGAGATGTAATTGCCATTGGTTACTGTATATTACAAGTCATCGTGGCATATTTGTATTGTTTCTATATAATATGGTATAAGCTTGAATTCCCCTGTAACCTTTTCTGTAGCTCCCAAAAGTCACCTCAATGTGTTACAAATTAAGTTGGTCCAACAAAAGGCAAAGGACCTGAACGAGAGGGAGCCATTATACAAGGACTGTTTATATTGATAGGACTGGCTCAAATTTGATGTTTACAATGTAAAATATAAGCAACCAGACTGGAAACTGAACATCTTTTTTTTTTTTCCAAATAAACTGTTTCAGCCTGAAGAAAACATTGGATCATTTTAAACATTTTACATTCTTGCCGTGATCCATTTCAAAAACATAGCTAGACAGTAAGTCAGAAACAGCAGAAACAAATGAAACAGCCGTGTCCATGACTCATGTAGGGTTGTGAATACTTCGGATGGTACGTCCATTCACAGGCATGTCGATGTGTATGTGCTTTCTCGATTTGCTGTGCTGAAACGTCTTTCAGTAGGAAGAAGTCGTTTTCAATCTAGCTCGTGTTTACTGCAAATTCACAGCCAGAGGTAAATACTATTATGGTTATTGTTCATTTAGCGTAGTGAGTAAGATGAAGCTATATTCACGTACAATACCCTGTGCAAGGGAATCTAAACAAAACAATGATTTTGCTTGGACACGTTTGGATGATTGGAGTGTAGACTCCGTATTTACTAAGCTAAGTGAACTTTCATTTTGCATAGTGAATACTCTCTGTTCCTCTAATAAAGGGTTAATTCACCTTTGCACAAAAAAAATTGAAAGGTGAAGAAACTCATAACACCCTCCTCGCACCCTCAGTCCATGCTGAACTTAGCTCTTACGATGATCATCTTTTGTTACGCATGTGGCCTGGGTATTTGAGAAATACAGTACACAGCCCAGAGGCTGTGTAGCATTATAATCTTTGCAATGGTGAGTGGCCATTGGTTAGAACTGGCACGTGACTATGCTGACCAATGAGAGTCTCCCTGAGCCCTCTTTGTTCCAGGATGGCGTCCCGGAAAATAGAAGGGTGCAGAAGAGTGTTTAAACACTGGGAATGTTACATCAGCTAACACAGTGGTCACCGACCTTTCGGACCTCATGGACTACTAAACTCACAATTTTGAATGCCACGGACCACTAACATGAATTTTACAAATTCGCTGGCTCTCTGCCTCTCTGCCCCCTGGATCTGTTGCTTTATACACAATGAGAGTTTACCTGAGCCCTGTTTGTTCCAGGATGGAGTTCTGGGAAAGAAGGGTGCAGAAGAGTGTTTCAAACACTCGGACTGTTACATCAGCTAGCACAGTCGTCACCAATCTTTCAGACCTCACGGATCATTTTGAATTTAGGGCTGAAACTGGGGGGTGGGTGGGGTCAGGGGGGCCAAACAGGAGCCAGGTCATGTGATAGATTTATTGCTTGTTTGGCTGTACTTCTCCTGCAGATTGTTTTGCACTCCTGTGACCACCTGTGACCAGTTTTCAGCTGACAACGAGGCGGTCAAGGCTGGGGAACGATCACAACCATATGGTCGGGCTCCACCCACATGCCTGGGCACCCATATCAGCCTGAGCCGGCCACTCCCGCCCCCTCCATAGCCCAGTGTTTCAGTGAGCGAGGGGGGGGGCAGAGTAGAGAGCCAGAGGCTGAGAGTCACCAGCTCTCTGCTCAGGGAGCAGTGAGAACTGAGCGATCGGCAGCGTTTGATTACTCGTTTCTCAGCCTTAGAGCTGGCGGGGGGACAGATGCAGCATCCACCTACGTATGTCTGATTTAAAAAAGAATTCCCATACCCGACATCTCCTTTTTCCTGCTATCTGGCCCCCATGACAATTAGGCCTCATTCACATGGAGCATATGCGTCCATGCCCAGTGTGATGGTTGTGTTCCGTGTGGGGATACTTGGTGTTCAAGCAGTCCAGTCAAAATCAATTGGGATGCAGCAGCTGCATGGACATAGTCGAATGTCCAAATTTGACATGCAGACAGGAAGAGATGCATGTATCCGATTACACAGTGTCTGCATTCGGATCTGTGCGCCCACTTCTATAGGGGAAGCTCTCTGATGGATGCAGATGCAGCAAAAAGTGGCTCAGCATACAGGACCTGTCTCAGCGCCTGTCTGAATGAGCCCTTAGGGGAATTTATCAAAACTAGAGCAGACAGTCCCTTGGCAGCTGTGCATGGCAACCAATCAGCTCATAGCTTTAATTTTTGAAGCTGAATATGCTGAAGATAGAAGCTGATTGGTTGCCATGCGCAGCTGTTCCAGATTCGGACTGCACCAGTTTTGAATTCCCCTCACTGTGTTTTACATTTCTTACTCCTGACTACTGCATTATAAGTACAGCACATGCTTTATTATAGTAGTTGTAAAGGCACAAGGTGCATTCTATGCATGAGTAGAATTATTTTGCCAGCAATGTTGAGCAAAGATTAGTGCCACATCCAGTATTTAAGGAGAAAAGAAAGGGATCCTCTTGTGGTGGACTTTTAAGGCACGATGTATTCGAAAAGATTATTATTTTTAAAGTATTTATTTAGAAAAATGCGTAGAAAACTAACTACGCATTTTTCTAAATAAATACTTTTGAAACTTTAAAAATAATAATATTTTGGAATACAAATATAAGAAATAAGAAATTTTTTTAAAAGAAATCAGCACCAATCACTGACCAGCAAGTCTCCTAAAAACTTTGGCTATCACATATCCAACCCAACTGTAGCTATGTTCCCCCGCTGCAACCAGCAGCTGTCCTGTGAGTCTTATTTATCAGTGTCAGAATAAGAACTCTTAGTCAGCTTCACAAAAAAAAAAAAAATGAAACTTTTATTCTCTAGCTAAAGCTTTCCAGTGTAGGTCTGAATCTGACTGGTTAGTCTGAAGCAACAGGGATAGGCTAATTATACACAGGCGTTGAATGCTGTGCTGTGAACACTCCCCCCGGCATTTGCAGGATGAGTTGGGAAGGAACCTAGAAGTCAGGCTGTGTACAATGACTTAACTCCAAGTCTCTCAAATGTTTCTCCAAGTCCAGTGATGGATGATATTGCACATTTTTAGATCATTTAGAATTAAGTTCTATAGTGAGATTTTGCATGTTTGTTTACTAGAGGGTGAAGCATTTTGCTTAGCCATGGCATGGGAAGAAAAAAAAAATCTACAAAACTAATGCCATGTACACACGACCGGACTTTTCAACAGCAAAGGTCCGACGGAACGAATCCGTCGGACAATTTGATCGTGTGTGGGCTCCATCGGACTTTTGCTGTCGAAAAATCTGACAGACTTTAGAAATAGAACAATTTATCAATAGGCAGTTTTATCAATATTGATGAAGAAAATACAAACCCAATGCTTTGCAATCTGAACTTTTAATAACAATTTTTTTTTTTAATATTTATACTGTGTATGATAAAAAGGGTAAAGTAAAAAACTGCAAAACTCTTATTCTTATTTGCATTGCACTCTTGAAAATAAAATAATTTTTAATATTTTAGTAAAAGGATTAATAACTGGTTATGTAGAGCTAAAGATCAAAATGACTGCAGCACACAATTTTTCCACATGACCTTTCTCCGAGTGTTCCCATTCCTCCTATGTTGCTAGACCACTAATTTAGAGCAGAAATATCCCTGGCATACCAGTAAATCAGCACTGTTGTCCTAGGAACAATTATCACAACTGTTTAATATATTATGGTTGGATGAGGCTCTTTAACAGTTGCATTTTATAAAACTTTACTCCATGGATTTACATCCCATGGAGGAACTTGGCCTCCACTTAGGGCTGTGCAAAACTCTCTTTTTTAACAAAGCGCAGTTGCTAGCAATGTTCAACACCCAACCTACAGAGCCCAAATACTCCTTTTGTCTGCATTAGTGCTAGAGATCTTCCCAGCGTGCTTGACCTTATTGACACCTGCACTAATGTCCTTAAAGCTCTAAGGACTATTTAACCATGCAAGCCCCACCACCACATAAAATCAAGGATAGCTTCAGGGGAACCCGCATAATGTCAAAATAGCATAAGTAATGTAAAACATCACAGGGGTGATCTATTAAGGTTGATGAAAAGAAATAGAGATATATTTTCCATATCAACAGCTTATTATCTTGATTTTATATGAACTAGAAAATGGCATCTGGACTTCATTGGTTGTTAAAGGCTACACCTTCTTCTTTTCTTCCATTTGACTAAAAACTCTGCCAAGTGAATTCAAATATATGAGATGAAAGTCATCTAGTCTGGCCATTCTCCAATTTTTATGGTTACCGGTAGACATTGATAGTTGACTGCTCTCAGGGAAAACAAAAATCCTAGAGGAACTGGATACAGCAATCTGTGACTAAAAAGGCAGGCAAAGAGCAAAGGACTAGTCACCAGTATTACATGTAGTTTTCTTTTAGCTGATCTTTCCGCCATAACTGGCTTACCATGCTTCATTCTAAATCATTTCTCTGTGTGTAGGTGGCCATCTTTGTAGAAGCAGAGCTTTAATTCCATATGTCATGGCTTCCATAATGAAGAACAGTGAGCAGAATAGAAGTGACATCAGCAAAGCTCTTCTTTAAATGTGCTGCGGTTAGAGGCAGCAGTGCCCTAGATCTCACACTGCAGGTACACAGCTATGATGCTCTAGACCAGGGATATGCAATTAGCGGACCTCCAGCTGTTGCAAAACTACAAGTCCCATGAGGCATTGCAAGGCTAACAGTTACAAGCATGACTCCCACAAGCAGAGGCATGATGGGACGTGTAGTTTCGCAACAGCTGGAGGGCCGCCAGTTTGAGACCCCCTGCTCTAGACACAAAAGTACACAGGCACAGTCAGATACCAGAAAATGCAATTTTTCAGGAGAAATTTTTAAAGAAAATATACATTTCTGAAGGCACTGCTTAAGAAGGTTATATGCTAGTAAAATCTTGTTTGAAATATTTAATTTTAAAACAGTTGATTTGATCTTATAATTCTTAGTGGGGTCATTGCAATGACCAGTGTTGGTCATCTTACTTTAAAAAAGTAATTAGATAAGTTACAAATTACTTCTCCCAAAAAGTAATTGCGTTAGTAACTCAGTTACTACATTGTAAAAGTAATTAGTTACGCAGCAAAGTAACTGACTTTTTTTTTAAATATTCTATACGTGTAACTAAGGGGCGGGTCTAGTATTACTGTAACCAAGGGGCGCATTTATTATTATTGTTATATATCGTGTAACCAAGGGGCTGCTCTATTAATACTCTAACCAAGGGGCAGATCTGTTATAGTGTGTAAGCAAGGGGCCGGTCTATTATTATTATATCGTGTAAGGGGCGGGTCTATTATTATTATATTGTGTAAGGGGCGGATGGCTACAGAAGAGGGCGAATGTTAAATTAATGGGCAGAGCTCGATATATAACAATAATAATAAATGCGCCCCTTGGTTACAGTAATACTAGACCCGCCCCTTACTTACACGATAGACGCCCCTTGCAGAGTACCACAAGCATCGGGAGCGTGCGGCATCGCCTCGTACAATTACATGTTAACTGCGCCTGCGCGGTGTAGAGTTCACTCAGAGCTGTTTAGGTTTAGCAATTTTCGGAAGCTCCGTAGTCCTTCGTACTGCGCAAGCACTGCGCCTGCGCAGTACAGGGGGTCCTTATCCGGCGGGGGAACTTTTTCGGCAGGACACCGGAATTACACTACTGCCATCTAGTGGCGGTAGATGTAATTGGGGTAACTAAGCCAAAGTAATGGGAACTGAGTTACCATGAGGGGAAAAGTAATCAGTTAGATTACTCGTTACCCTCTAAAGTAACTGCGTTAGGTAACTCAGTTTATTTTAACTCAGTTACTTACATCACTGGCAATGACGCACTGGTAAGAACATTTGAAAGAGCAGGATAGCACATTTTTCTTGAATGAACACATTTGGACCAGTGTATGTAGTTTTTTTGTTCAGGAAAACCCATTCATTCCAAAATTAAATGTAACAGCAGACACAAGTTTTGAAGTATTTTAAAACGACATTCGTCAAGTCATTAAATGTACTGAGAATATGCATTTGAATGTTCATACGAATGTTTGTTTTAAAATCTACTAGTGTATGGCCATCTGAAGACACAATTCAAGTGGTTGTAAAGGCAGAATGTTTTTTATCCTAATGCATTCTGTGCATTGAAGTAAAAAGCCTTCTGTGTGCAGCAGCCCCCCTCAGCCCCCCCCCATCTGAATCCAGCAATGTTGCACGAGAGACTTGGTCGGCTGTGAGCCAATGAGGAGAGAGAGGGGGCGGGGCTAGGCCGAGGCTCTGTGTCTGAATGGACACACAGAGCAGCGGCTCGGCTCGGTTGTCCCCATAGCCAGCTGCTTTCTGAGGGGGCACGAGGTAGGAGGGAGGGGCTAGAAGCACCGGCGAGAGACCCGAGAAGAGGAGGATCTGGGTTGCTCTGTGCAAAACCATTTCACAGAACAGAGAAGTATGACATGTTTGTTATCTTTAACAAAAAAAACAAAAACAAGACTTTAGTATCACTTTAACATTTCTAAATACAGACATACCCCACTTTTAAGTACACATTGGGGTTTATTTACTAAAGCTGGACAGTGCAAAATCAGGCTAATTTCTGCATAGAAACCAATGAGCTTCTAACCCCAGCTTGTTCAATTAAGCTTTAGTAATAAAACCTGGAAGCTCATTGGTTTCTATGCAGAAGTGAGCCTGATGATTTTTCCCTTTCCAGCTTTAGTAAATAAACCCCATTGTGTACATAAAAGCTGGGTATGCCTGTAGTCTCTATAACAGTGATGGTGAACCTTGGCACCCCAGATGTTTTGGAACCACATTTCCTATGATGCTCAACTACACTGCAGTGTAGTTGAGCATCATGGGAAATGTAGTTCCAAAACATCTGGGGTACCAAGGTTCGCCATCACTGCTCTATAACATAGAAATTGCTATTGTTCAACCCTTTGACCAGTGGCTCTAACAGCTTCCTCTTCTCCTTCCTCTTCATTTTCCTTCCGGGTACAATAAACTTTTATGTTTAGTCATGAAAAGTGTACATGTTTATAAAGAACTTGCTATTTCCCTGCAGATCGTTTATCCTGAGCTTGCACTTGTGTCGACCCTCTAAAAAGTATGGAATCATTTATTAAAGGAGCAGAGACAGTCCATTTAGAAAAGTAAAGTAATATGGTGAAGCTTCAGCGCTTTAAATATGCAATAAAAAAAAAAGGACTTCTGCAGCGAACATTCACTGAGCTAAGTTATCAGTCTTTACTTCTTTAACAAATCAAACCCTCTAAGTGGCCTAACAACAAATGATGGCACTAAAAATATTTCAGCGACCTAGGCATGTCAATTACTAGGTATAACAAATTTGGAGATTGTAATTACATAAATATTAGCAGTGAACACATTTTTCATAAACTAAAATGGTTTCAGCTTCAGTGCTCTTTAGCAATTAGAAAACATCTCTGCATCATCTGTTGAAGAGAGGCCAGATTACATACACCGAGGCTATTGTCTTAGGCCTTATTGTGTGATTCCATTCAGTACAATACAGCCACTGTACCAGGTATCCATCATCAACAAAGATAATCAGATTCAAGCAAATACTCTCTAAAACTGTCCACGTCTACCAAAAAGGTGTTACCTAATTTGTATAAATATTCACGCAGAAGCTGCAAGTATGGTGTAGTGATTTCCACCAATAAGCTGTTTTGTCTCACACTCTCACACAGTCTTACTGGAAAAGCCTTTTTTGGATGTAAGAGGATGAATTGTTCATAGGAACAAACACAATGCAGGGTGTTTTATTTTTCTTTCATACAATAACTCATTTTGGAATTTATACTTATATATTTTAGTAATGCATTCAAAATGGCTGTCATTTTAGAATATGTTTTGTATACACCAGGCTGCCTTCCAAAATAATATACGTATAATTTTCTGTTGATTGTATCCATGAATTGATAACATACTGCAGTGAAAACTGGATAAATCACAATATTCACAACTACATAAAGTTACTTCTACGATTCTGCAATTAACCTTACCGTAAGCATAAATATACCATGAGTTGAGTTGGATGAATGGATTAGATGAATTAAGTATGTTTTGATTATTGAAGAACCCATGAGCACTTAACGCATCAAGCCATCTTTGCAGTCTCGTTGACAGTGGATAGTGGAGGGATCCAAAGGGGCTGATTTACTGAAATAGTAATTGTCACCTTAGTCCATATACACTTAAAACTGGTAACACTTGCTGTTTCAGTAAATCAGTGTGTGTTTGTAACATAAAATATAGCACAATAATGCAACACAATTTTTTTTTCCCATGTAGGCTGTTGATAACATAAAATATATATGTTCAGTTTAGTGCAATTCCCAGTTGATGCTTTTTCAGAGACTCAATCTTAGCACACAGTTTTTAAACATTCGAACTTGACTGTAGAGGATGTTAGCTCACAGGTTTACCGGATGTCTTTATGGATTTTAAATTCCTAAACCATCAAGATTATTTTCTGGGAAATCAACAAATTTGAAAACACCAAAATAAGCAAAATATATTTTATTATAACATATATCAAAGCAAAGAGGCATCCATAATGAAAACACAACACTCATATGCAGAAAACTGATATCTGGTAAAAATAAAAATAGTTTTAAATATGGTTCAAGCTCAGTAATGAATATATAAAAAAATATCCTTTTCTGCTTTTCAATAGGAGTATTTTTTGCAATACAATGGAGGTTATTTGAAACAAACATATCACATGATTCAAAGTCGTAGGGATGTACCATAGGCTAATAACATTTTCATTTTATCATACATACTGTACTTCAAAGAGTCATCAATCATTGAACATCTTTTTTTTTTTTTATGTTAGACACTTTTAGAGAAAGCAGACAATTAATTTATTAGAAATAGTAGGGAGTAGGATCTCTCACTGCACCACGTCTGCATGCTGCTGAGAATTATTCAAAATGGCTGCATCCACAGGGGATTTGTTATTGCACTATAACATAATACCACAAACGCAGCAAAATGAATTTCTTTTATTTTTTTCTGAATTGTTGATTGCACAAAAACATTTTTTAAGGGTCAATTTCACTTTATTATATTAGAGAAACGAACATTGCTGCACAGTGTTTAATACCAGCCAGATGTTGCCTATTATCAATTTACAGCCGTCAAAGGAAGGAAATATGATTTCTGCTTGATTCCTGAGGGTTATTGCACTTTGCGCACTGTTAGCTGTTTAATTATAAGTACTTTAAAGTGTGAGAAACAAACTGCAACCCCTTCTGCTCTTATTAGTATCCACTATGCTGTTCTCTTTCCAGGGCCCTCCAATTCCCTCTCCAGGATCCTCATGTGAACAGGTTAATTGGATGTAGGTAGGTGTGTATTGGCTCTCCAGTCTTAATGGCATTATTGATTACGTGCAGAAGCCTGGCTGATAAAATCACAGTCTCAGAAGGAATCTATAGGTTATTGTCTAAAGCTCAGTCGCACTATATAGAATGAACTCGCTGTAGAATAATGCACAACGCTATTTATACCAACATAATTAAGAGGTGTAAAATAACTTGAGAAAGGCCTGGCCCCCTTAACACTTCCCATCTCTTACATCAGGCACACAGCATAACTGACACCATACAAAGCTGTTCCTAACAGCCAAGTTATTTTTAATTTTCTAATAATATTAAATAATATGAGCAGGCAGACCTATGAAGGAAACAGGAGTTGTCAATTAGTGGCGGCAAATAATGGCTTTCAGGACTGTGAATCACAGTATTTGGTAAATGTTGATTCTCGAAATAGTGTAAATGATATTATTAAGGTAAAAACCTGCGAAAGAAAAATACGTTTGGAATTCTATACGCTCACTGGAAAAATCGAAAACAGGCACCAGTCACTTGTGTAGGTGGAAACACAGCTGTACCAGCAGAAGTGGCAGCATATAAAATGTGAGGAAACTGCTTACTGCGAAAAGCCTTAGAAAAGTCAGCTCACTGCATGCCAGTACTGGTCTGGTGCTGTTTGGAGTGAGCCATGACCACACACAAAATCAGAAGCAAATATTTTATTTAGGAATTTATATCTTATTTTTTATATTTTTTGTGACTGGCTATGTGATTTTTAATATGAAAACCAGATAGGGCAATACCTAGGGGCTGATTTACTAAAGGACTTTCATATTAGTCCTGTTGAGTTCTCACAACCTTTCAGTTACGGGAACATATTTTAATTTTTAATTAAAATTGGTGCTTGGAACAAGCGTCTGTTTATAGGGATGGTTCAAATCGACTCTTATTTGTAAAACTATATGTACAGCTATGGTGAAGAACACTTTTCAAGCCATCTATAGTCAGCTTAAGTGTTTGTCAAAATATCCTAAATGGCATTTGGAAGAAGCATATGTTTAGAAGGTTGGTTAAAATGTACTATAAAAACTTTAATTTACAGCCATGGTGAAGAACACTTCTCTATATGTATGTTGTAAATATGTAGAGTAGGTCAGTAAAGCAAATTATATTATACAGGGATTAGGAATCACCCTGTATAACAAGGTCGTGTCTTCCATAATCCTTTTTATTCTTAACATAAAACACACAGGGCCTACAAGACAAGGGCAAAAGCCATTCTAATTTTACACACTTTTCTAAGCATGAAAACTAATATGTGTCAAGTTCTCACCATAGAGAAGCTGGAATACTGCAATCTCACATAGAAAAGGTGTCCAATTAGTAAGCACCGAATGGCTTGAATGTAAAATCCTACAGAATATAGTTCAGAAATAGTTAATACTGAGCACCGGGGTGATATTTATTATATAAAGCTGTAATATGAGCAGGAAAAAAAAACTCATTCTCATTATATATATATATTTTTTTATACATGCATTACAGGGATTGCAGACTTTAACTAGCAACGCCATATAATAAAACATTTTTTTTTTTTTTTTTACCTATACATGTCATAAAAAGCTGAACAGGGCTGAAGAAGTGCATGCTGTACAATGTTAAATCCCTCATTTACTGAAGCAAGCTTTGACTTACCATGATGGTGTAGTTCTTCTGGATAAACATACAGGGGAATCAGAAAAAAAAAAATACAAAAATAAAAAAAAAACCCTCCTTAACACATTTTAGCTACACAATCAGAGAGACAAATGCACACACTTAAGTCTGTGAGTTCGCAAGGCTGATTGCTGAAGAGAAGTGTACCAGGCATAGAAATTCAGCTTCCAACTGTGTTCCCAGCATTGTCATGGAAATGAACAAACTACCCCACTCATTCCCCTGTACCACGATCTCGCCTTATTTGTCATCACGTATTGTCAGTGCAAATGTTTGCAGCTCTGCTCAGGGCTTGGCAATCACAAGGTAGTTTAGTGCGTTGAAAACGTTGCTGCTTCTCTCTCCAGCACCTTTCAGATCTTCTAGTCTAAGTGAAGCTCCAACCCACATCATGTGGATAATGCAGGCAAAGTGCATTAAATATTCATAGGGAATAGTTCATCTCTTAAAGGGGAATTACCAAGACAGATAAGCTGCACAGGGTAACCTGTCACTAAACAACTGGGATGTTTACAGCAATTTAGGGCTAGGCCTAATCATGTCACATCCCTAATCAGTTCCAATTCTGCTTTGTAATGTACTACACAGCAGTGCACCAATGCCATACACGGTTAGATTTTCATGGGCTGAATGGGAAAATATCCAGGCTGAATACTATAACCAACAGTGGAGATTACTCCATCGATTCCCTCATCGATGGAGTAATCTCCACTGTTGGTTATAGTATTCAGCCTGGATATAGTAGTGCTGCCGGACATTCTCAGGCTCCATGCACACTGGGTTTAAAAAAACTATATTCTCTTGGGAGTAAAAAATGCTTGTATAGACAAAGTACAAAAGTACAATGTACAAAGCATAGACGAGTTTAGAAGAGTGTTACATTTTTTTTCTGCCAGTGAGCTCCAATCAGAAACGCGAACCAGAAGGTTTTTTTTCCTGCCTCTAAACGTTGAGCTCAAAATATACCTTTGAACGTCCTAATGTGCATGGACACATAGGATAACATTGAGTAGCTTCTACAGGCAGAACTCAAAACTCCTGTAGCAGCGTTTTTTAAGCCAGTGTGTATGGAGCACAATGCATCTTGTAGGATCATTTTCTGTTCAGCTCAGTTGATTTTTGAGCAGGGGTGGTGATTGCAGGGCTTGATTTTCAGGTGGAAATCAGCCGAAATTTAAGCCATCTATGGCCAGCATAAATACTGGTATGACAGCTAACTACCATTAACTACCTAAGCTTTTTTCCACTTTTGCATTCAAACTTTAGAAGACCCCACTATATGTTTGTTATGTGTTCCCATTTACACAGGATATGTTTTTTTTTAACTATTTCTCAACATTAGATGTTTCTCAGGAGGAGGCATCATGGTTGACTGCAAGTTTTTTAGAACAGCGTTAGGCAGACCATAGACAGTGCAAATTTCTTTCCTGCAACCACGGGTTGATTCCCCCATCAACACAGACAGTGGACTCTTGCCGAGGAACTGTCTGCTCCTGGCAGGCGAGGAAAGCTGTCCCCGCCGGGAGAAGACAGTGATTATCGCTAGCAGCTATAGCAGCTGGGAATATAGAAAAGTAACAGGGCTCTCTGCAGGGGCAACCCAATCCATACAACAGATCCACTAACAGGTGCCTGAGCTCGATGTATCCCATCACACTCCAACGTCATAAACAGTAGAAAGAGTCGGCAACACTGAAATCCTTGAAGTGTCATTTATTGGTACATCAGAGTGACAATAAAACAATAGCGCTGACGTGTTTCGGCATAAGCCTTAGTCGTAACTACGACTAAGGCTTCTGCCGAAACGCGTCAATGCTATTGTTTTATTGTACCAATAAAATTGATGCACCAATAAATGATACTTCAAGGATTTCAGTGTTCCAGCTCTTTCTACTGTTTATGACGTTGGCACCTGTGAGTGGATCTGGTGTATGGATTGCGTTGCCTCTGCAGAGAGCGCTGTTACTTTTCTATCTATCTATGGAGTGTGATGTGCTATAGCAACTGCTTGTGATAATCGCAAGCAAATCCAGCAGGCTGGATGTACATAAGTAGATTGATCAATCAACTTGGTACATTCAGTCTGCCCATGAATGGTTCAAATCATGAACTGGCCGAGATTCGAACCATGTATGGCCGACCTTAGAGTGTGCCTGTCCTAAAATCTGTCCTCATTAACATATAATGCAAGAAGCTCAGCCTCTATACCTTTAACCATTTATTAGGACAGACAGTGTATATATCTAATTACAAATGAGAATGAAGATCTGCCTGTACAGAACAGACAGGACTAATTATGGCAAATACAGCTACCCAGCCCCCACATAAAAAAAAGGCAAACTAGTAGGATTCTTCCTTGCTGAAGGGTTCAGAATAAAACAACTTAAAATTTACGCTTTTTTTTAAATTGTTTTAAATACGCTATGTGAAGGGGAACATGTAACAAATATAAAGCAGGCCAGGTGTTATCCAAATTTGGTTGCAAAGTGGAAAAACACTTTAAAGTGGAATTCTGGGCATTGGAAAACTATGTGATGTGCTTTACCCGCCAAAGAATGTGTAGTTGGATCCATGTAGTCTTGTGATTCACACATGCTTGCCACACTGAGTAGGCAGCCAGCAAAACCACCAGATGCTTTTTGTCTGTATCATTCCTGTGTTCATTGGAGAATAAATTATCACCATCATAATACCGATTTATTGTTCAAATACACGAAGGTGAGACAGGACAATGCAAAGCTAAGGCAGAAATATGTGGTGTCACCACCCTGGCTATGCAGCCTAGCAGAAGTGTATAAATCACAAGGATAAACAGGTCACTGTATTTAGTTATTTGTCTGGACTTTGACTTTTCCCATTTTTTCATCCTTTGTTGCATGCTATGGTTGCTAGTCTCAATACCCTCTTTGCTGTCACATGGTGTCTGCGTGCCTGCACTCCAGTCATCAATTCAAAGCATTTTTTTAGGACGGGTTTCCTGTTGGTGACCATAGTGGACCAGCAAAATGTGTGTTGAAATGGCCACTTGTAGACCCCATGTGAAAACCCTGTGACAGGATAACAATGCCATCAAGAGCACAGGGATAAAGCATTGTTACCCCCCTTGACAGGACATGTCCGGAGAAGGAATTTAAAGCAGGATCACCAGGTATTAGAATAATGAATTATGAAGATTATCAATATATAAGATGCATTTTGAAATGGCATTCCATTTTCATGCTTATGAGACTTTAATGATTAGGTTTACATTGTAGAGAAAGCCTAAATTACATTTAAGCCAGCAATAGAAAAAAATATCACTGGATTCCCCCATCAATGCAGGCAGTGTTAATGGGGAAATCCCTCCAGCAGAGTCATTGTGTTCTTCTGATGGGGAGGCGGAAGAAGCCGCCCCCGTAAAGAGAACACAGGGATTATTGCTAGCAGCTAGAACAGCCACTAGTAATAATCACATGTATAATCCGGCAGGCTGGTTGTACCCAAGTTGATCGATCAGTCAACTTTGGTACATTCAGCTTGTCCATCTATGGCCAGCTTCATTGTGGCATAGGTGAAGTGTCTTGAGAAAGGAACAGCCAAGAGTTTGACATATGAAAGGCCGCCTTAATATATTAATGACAGTTTAGTGATTGGGTTTACATGTACAACTGAAATCTCTGACACTTCTTCAGGGCAACCTGTTAGCTGCATAGAAGGTGCATAGAGTGAGGTCAGTGAATTCTGTTGTCCTACAGAAAGAAAATACATTAATTGTAATATACAGTATATATAGACACTAAGGCGTTGATTTACTAAATCTGGAGAGTGCTAAATCTGGAACAGCTCTGCACAGAACCCAATCAGCTTCCATGTTTTTTGTCAAATCCTAATTGAACAAGCTGAAATTAGAAGCTGATTGGCTACCATGCACAATTGCACCTGATTTTGCACTCTCTACTTTTAGTAAATCATCCCCTAATAGACTTGGGATACATTAATTAATAAATAAATAAATAGAAAATGTGTTATTGATCTTTTTAAGATGGTAGATTCCCTTCAAAGTGGTTTACTTGATACTTTTCTTTTAAAATAGCAGCAATCAGAAACTGTAGAGAAGCAGTAAGTGTGAAATACCCTTCTCGTATAATTCTTCCAACTGCCGACTGTCACACAAATACTGCCATTTGGTCACATGATCCCAGCCAGAGAGCATTAGAGCAGTGGAAATTAGCAGGTTTGCCAGGACAGTCAGGCGCTAGTTAAAGTAGTGTAGACCTCCGATATGAAATATGAACAAAGTACTGTATATACCTCTATAGTCTGTACTTGTCTCAATTAAGAGCACTAACTGTAATTTCTGTCTGCTGCTTCGTTCCTCTGCTATCCACGTAAGTCACTTCTGACAAGTTTTCCTGACACCAAGATAAAAAAGGTGACGGGAGGGACCTCCAGCAGATTGCCAGCCTCAGCTCTGTTCCTGTGTCTGCGTGAAGGGGAGGCGTGTCTCTTCCCTCCAATCAGCTCTCAGAGCTCTCCTCTCTGAGCTCTGTAGAGTGTAACTTCAGCTCTCCACCTCCCTTTTTTCCGAACTCTCAGACAGCTTTGAAACATTCTGGACTTTGAACAAATGTAGAAGAGAGAAAACTGTAGATAAACAGGTACAACTTACGCAGGAGGATTTGTTTCATCTCTGTGTATCACCTGACACCAGTCATTTCACTGGGTATATGGAAGGGTTTACAATCACTTTTAAGGCTGGCAGCAAAAAAATTCAGGAATCTTATCATAGAGAATTTTTCCAGAAAAGGCTTTGCAATGCTGTCACCTGTACTTGTTTGGAGTGACATGACCATGCATGTCATTGCTATTATTAGCAATATTGCCCTTAAAGTGGTTTCTAAAGTCAGAAGATTTTTTTATCTTAATGTATTCTGTGCATTAAGATAAAAAAACCTTCTGTGTGCAGCGGCCCCCCTAATACTTACCTGAGCCCCATATTGATCCAGCGATGTTGCACAAGAGTCTCGCCTGTCCGGTACTCCCCTCCTCATTGGCTGAGACAGCAGCAAAGCACCATTGGCTCCCACTGATATCAATCAAAGTCAATGAGCCAATGAGGAGAGAGAGTGGGCGGAGTCGAGATGCAGCTCCATGTCTGAATGAACACACAGAGCAGCGGCTTGGTTCAGGTGCCCCCATAGCAAGCTGCTTGCTGTGGGGGCACTCAGCAGGAGGGAGGGGCCAGGAGTGCTGAAGAGGGACCCGAGAAGAGGAGGATCTGGGCTGCTCTGTGCAAAACCACTGCACAGAGCAGGTAAGTATAGACATAAAAAATCAAAAATCAAAAATGAGACTTTAGTATCACTTTAAGAAAGAATCATAGGCTACATTCACATGAGCCTCCTGTGTTTGGTTTATTTCAATTATCTGGGAAGTATTTACAACTGTTATGCTTCCCAGATTGAGTTCTCCTCAGATTAATTGTCCTTGCAATACATACGTTTTCATGCATTTTGACGCATTCAGAGTATCTAATTTGCCCCTGGACGCACAGATTTCTATTTTTTCTAAATGCAGCTAAACTGAATGCACATAAAACAACGATAAAATGCAGAGTGTGAAGTCTATAATATAAAATCAATATATGCATTTAGAAATGTCCTATAAACGCATGTGTTTCATTGCCAGCCTGAATGAGGCCTAACAATGTTAAATGGTTACATTGCACAAAGAATGCCATCTGACATCAGCCTTGCATAGTAATAAACCTTATTGGGCTTTTACATTTTTTCATATAGCAGTGTCCAAGGTAGTTCCATTACCCCCAGAGACTGGAAAACGTTCAGCAAGTGAACTGACTAATGTGACAGAAGAAAAGAAAGGTATGTGAGTTGTGTTGTCTTTACAGGTTTAATAATTAGCTCTTCTTTTACACTGGTTTCTTCACCTTTCACCCACCTGTTCAACAGTTAGCCTAGTTAAGAATAAACAGTTCAGGTTTCTAAAGGGACAGTCATCACACAATATACTGTATTTTGATAAGTGTATGCAGTTACTTTATGTAGTGATAACATTTACTGTATTAATTCCTGTTTTTATTGTAGGCGCTTTATTTTTATATTTGTCCCCACATTTCCATGCAAATCAAAATTGTTTAGCAAAGTGATAGTTACAAGGGTTGGGACAAACCGCTAGGCCTCGTTCAGATGGCGACTGAGGTCGGCTAGGCTGCAGAGTTCACGTGTCATTAAACTCTGGATGTGCAGCGTTTCTCTGTGTTATGGGTGGGCGCAAATGGGATGATTAGGTTTATCCAGTTTGTGTCCATTCAGAACAGTTGTCCCTGGATGCAAATTTTCTTATCGCATGTAACCGCTCAGATGAGAAGTTACATGTGAACAGCAGTCGTGACGTCTATTGATTTGTGCAGGGCATAAATCTGCGTGCCACTGATAGCTGTGGCTGTTATTTATGGCTGTGCATAGAGGTTGTTTTTCTGCCACCAAGAATTTATAGATTATCGCAGTCGGACAGCCATCTAAATGGACCCTACTGCCAGGGTAACAGAGCAGTTAGAGCAGCTGTTTTTTTTAAATTTATTTTATTATTATATCCATAAGATATTATATCCATAGGAATTAAAGCTGAAGTATGGCCAAAAAATATATATATTATTATTATACACGATTTATATAGCACCAACAGTTTACGCAGCGCTTTACAATGTATAGGGGGGGCAACACAATTACAGTACAGTTCAATACAAAAGTTTCAGGAGGGCCCTGCTCATAGAGCTTACATTCTAAAGGAAGGGGGTGGTGGTACAAAAGGTAATAGCTGCAGAGTATGATTTGATGGGGGTGGCTCGGGGACAATTATTGTTAGGTGTTTGTGGGATAGGCTTCCCTGAATAAATGAGTTTTCAGGGATCTCCTAAAGGTGGACAGGTTAGGGGCTGATCGGACAGACTGGGGCAGGGAGTTCCAGAGGATGGGAGAGGCTCTGGAGAAGTCTTGAAGGCGAGCATGGGAGGAGGTAACAAGGGAGCTAGAAAGCAGGAGGTCCTGGGAGGATCGGAGGGGACGATTTGGGCGATATCTGCAGATAAGGTTGGTGATGTAGATGGGGGCGATGTTGTGGATGGCTTTGTATGTTGTGGTTAGCATTTTGAATTTTACACGGTGGGGTAGGGGAAGCCAGTGAAGGGATTGGCAAAGAGGGGCGGCAGTCACAGATCGATTAGTGAGGTGTATTAGTCTAGCAGCAGCATTCATAATAGATTATATATATATATATATATATACACACAGTATATATATATATATATATATATATATATATATATACACACAGTATAATATATATATATATATATATATATATATATATATATATATATATATATATTTTTTTTTTTATTATTATTTTTTCCCATTTGCACATTAAAAATAAGTGAGCTCTAATGTTTTGTACCCCATCCCTGGCTACATTTGTTATACCTTAGATCAGTCCCCCGTTGGTGCCAAATGTCTGGTGCTGATTCTTGCCGTTTCGGCTGCAGTACACCGATCACTGTGGGTCGCATGCTGAGCACTTCCTCCATTCATGATTTTTTTGTAAGCACACCTGAAAGTGGTATCGTTTGTCCAAAAGGCTATCACTGGGATTTTTCTGGGCAACGGAATCAGCATGTAAGACCCCATACACACTATTTGATTTTCTGCAGATTTTTGTCTTCAGATTTACCAAAACCATGTAGTGCAAGGGCCTGTCTGATTGCATACAAATTGAAACTCTTAAGGTTTGACCTCATATTATATGGTTTTGGTAAATCTGAAGACAAAAATCTGCAGAAAATCTAATAGTGTGGAAAAAAATGTGGAGAAAAATACACATATACCAATATTTATTCAAGATAAGTTGTCTTTTAAAGAGTTTTAAAGATTGGAAATAACTCAAGGATACACACAGTATCATGAAATATTTTATGTATTCTGTTTTGTTTTTTTGTTTTTTTTCTTCAATAAAATAGATGCAGTTAAAAAAATCTAGACTAATCTTTTCCCTTAGAAAGAAAAGGCCTATTTATTTTGCAGCAGAGTTATAAGTACTTTAGCGCCATCTACCGGTAAGATGTAAATTTCCAAGCCAAGCTGTGGTACTTTTGCTCCAGAGACTGGATTTCTGAGTTAATCTATTTATTTTTTTTTTTGTAAAAAAAACATAGCTCTGCTTTAGAAGATTTTCATATGAACTGCAGACATTCTGCTAACATTTTATAAAACTGTCCCCTTCCTATTTCCGAAATGCAATGTGGAGAAGCCTCATCAGATTTAGCAAGATGGTAAGGGGATTCGATGTTTAGGCCATACACATGAGATTGTTTTCTTATAATGGTCTTCTAGTTTATACAATAAACTGAACAGACTGAGGGAAAGTACTATGCATTTTAGTACAGAATGGCAAATTATATATGCATACTGATGAAACAGAAGTGCATTTAAAGTGGTTGTAAACCCTTAAAAAACACTTTGACCTACAGGTAAGCCTAGATTAAGGCTTATCTGTAGGTCCAATAAATATCTCCTAAACCTACATGGTTTAGGAAATATTTAGAAAAGAAAAGGCATCGCTGTCTACGGCGCATGCGCCGTAGACAGCGGCGCGCAGGCGCACTGCGCATGCTGGGTTCACGGCGATATGCCGATTTCCTGCGCATGCGCGGGAGTGACGTCATCGCCGCTCCAGCGAATCACAGTGCTGGAGCGGCGAGACCCGGAAGTCACTCCGGCCCTGGATGGCGGCGCAGAAGATCGTGGATGAGGACCGCTTCGGGGGCTTCGTTTTCAGGTAAGTCATTCATAATGAGCTAGTATGCTATGCATACTAGCTCATTATGCCTTTGCCTTGCAGGGTGTCTTTTTTTTTTTTTTTTAAGAGGCTTTACTTCCTCTTTAAATGAAAGCAGTAAAATCCAAACCAAAAATGTAATATATTGCAGCTCCGCAATCATTAAATGTGGTTGCTGTATTCGTTTTCTTTTTTTAGGCTTTATCTTTTTCACCTAGTGATCTGGGCAGACACACCTCCTGTATTAGAGTGCCCCCACTTTGGATGAAGGGGCACAGGGGGCACTTTTGAACAGCAACATTGTCAGCCTGGAGGGAGGGGAGTGTTAGATGTACTAGCAGATTTAAATACATTAAAAAAATTAAGCCAAACTCCAGATAACACTTTGTATTCAGTTACAGCAGCATTTTTTTTCCTTTTGGGATAAAAATTTTACATAAATTTTACATAAACAAATACAAGATGACCATTTTTAAAAGTTTTAAAAGCATCTAAATGGTACACCCCTGTCTATGTACCATTTAGAAGCTTTTAAAACTACCGTACACAATCAATTAATCACTTTTCCTTACAGTGGAACATATTTGCAGTCCACTGCTACTCCTCAATTATTGATTCTGATGGGCAATGCATTTTGAAGCTGAACTATGGAATATAAGTACACATCCATCATAAATGCAGTTAGATTCATGCATTAGAAAGCTTGTAATCATTTGCAATAAAACCTCACTATTTATTATACAGATACCCTATAAATCCATGTGACGTCATCGCTCTCATTCATAAAAAGCAGCTATGGCCAGAAACCTGTGTACGGCACTGCTTGTAGAAACTGCATTTTTCCATCATGCAATAGAAAATTTTAGTTGTAAATGGGAGTGTATGTGGGTGGGTGGCCGATCCAGTGAGTGGTGATACGCCCAGTCAATGGAGGTAATGACAGTGGGTGGGTCAGACTCCCAAATGATGCAATGATAGTGGGAGGGTCAGACTATGCAATACTAGTGGATAGGTCATTGCAAATGATGCAATGATTGCAGGAGAGTCACAATGATGCAATGATAGAGGGCGCGTCAGACTGGCAATGCCTTCTGTACATTGATTAATGCAATGATAGTGGGAGGGTCTGAGACTCCTGGGTCCTCCTATTACACCGGTTAGTGACGTAATTACATTTCCGCTCACTAAAAATAATACTAGACAGGGGATTTTATAAGACTGGTGGCTGGGGGAAGGTAAAATTAAGGGGACATGGTCCTGCTTATGACTGCTTCCAGAAAGGATTTCCTAGTGAGGGAACCCCCTATATTTGAAAACATGAAGAAATATCTGAAAAGTAAGAAATGTTATTTATAGTAATAGAAGAAAATTCTGCCTAGTGTTCAGTTTTAAGACCCCTCTTTTACACTGGATGCATTAAAGGGCTAAAAATAGCGCCTATAAAGCGCCTGAAAAACGCCTCCCCTGCAGCCCCAGTGTGAGAGCCCGAGTGCTTTCACACTGGAGCGGTGCGCTTGCAGGACGTTAGAAAAAGTCCTGCAAGCAGCATATTTGGAGTGGTTTAGGAGCGGTCTATATGTATGTATAAACCGCTCCTCCACCGCCCCTGCCCATTGAAATCACTGGGCACCTCTGCCGAAGCGCCTGCAAAGCGATTTGGGAGTGGCGCTTTTCGGGCGCATTTAACCCATTCTTCGACCGATAGCAGGGCTTAAAAGTGCCCTGCTATCGACCGCAAAAAGCGCTGCTAAAACGACGATAAAGCACCCCTAAAGCAAGTGGCGCTTTACCGCTGACGTGGCCTGCTGGCAGTGTGAAAGGGCTCTTAGCATACCATAGGTGTGAGGATTGTAATTCATTAAACAGGCAAGAAATCTACTGGTCAAATGTCACATAAGCATGCATGCTCAGCTTACCCAACCATGAATATTTATTTAACAGGACACGAAACCTGCTGCTTAAACGGTTTCCCAAAACAGTTACAGTCAGAGCATGCTTGGATAACTGTTACAGTTACCAGTTGCTTATGTTAGCTCTTAACTGAACTGTCAAGCTATCAAATGGCTGGTATCATAACTGATCACTTGTGCACCACCATGGCAACCGCAGACCAAACAGAGGCTAAGATGGCAGCTTCCTTCACTGTAAAGGATAGGAGGGTTTAGTTCCCCTTTAAGAAGCATAGGGTGGTAGGGAAAGGAGGGAGAGCAAGCAAATGTAACCCAATCCCACCTTATCTCATAGAAGAGATTATTGATTCAACTATAGCTTTAACCCTTTTGCTGCCAGGTCCGTATGCCATACAGACATAAAGGCGGGAGGTGGGGGGATTTTACACACATTGACTGCAGCCACCGGGATTGTGTGTAAATCTGACAAGCAGACATCTTCCTGTCAGGTGGAAGCATTCTGGCAGCTGTGCTGCCGCCCGATTGCTTACACACGCCCCCTTTAACGTGCCCCCCCTTGAGAGCATGCTCCCGCCATGTATCCAGGGCTCCACTTGCCTAGCTGCAAAAAGGGTGCTGCTGAGTAGAGGGGAGAGAGCAGAGTGGAAACATGTCCACTCTACTCCCCTTCTTCTTGCTGACCCGGAAGCAACGCGTTTGAAGTCACTTCCGGGTCTGCCTGTCAGTGTCCCCGACTAGCACAGGCGGAAAAGAATGTATTGCAATGTGATCTGCATTGCATTACATTCAGTGGAGCACAGGGGAGACATCCAGGGTCTCATTAAAGATAAATTATCACCATAAAATCATCACATAGGGGACTTTTTGTGATATAAAAAAGTCAAATAAATTTATTGTAAAAAATCTAGGTTACACCCAGGCACAAACCCCCCCCCAATTTTTTTTTGAGGCCCCCCTCCCACCCCCACATATAGGCATTTACGAATATAAACGCACACATAGGGGGCGCCCACGCATGAAAACATCAATATGTTGAGAGCAAATATGTGAGAGCAAAATTTCTAGCACCAGACCTCCTCCGTAATGCTAAACTGATGACTTATAGGGGGCTTTTTAAAGTGTTGTCTATGGAAAATATAGGGTACTGAAGTTTGTCGCCATTTCAATGGCGTGTGCAAATTTAAAGTTTGACATGTTGCATATCTGTCTACTCGATGTAACCTTGTCTTTAATATTTTACCAAACAACTAGGTAATTTATTGCATTTGTGTGCCCTAAAATTAACTTTAGTGTATTTTTTTACTGAAATTTTGTGGTAATATCGTGTGACCCTGGAACTACCACTATTTTCTTGTTCAATATTTTTATTGAAAAGTTTCATTAGGATAGCAAAACATCGTAATAACAAATATCCCCATCTGGGAGCCAACATGGCCCTTTGGTAGGGTTTAACAAAAACAGAATTTAACAAGAAAACAGTGTGTCAATGTAACAATGAATATATAACATACATCAGTGATACCTGATCCACTGAAGGCTTGTTATAAACCATTGATCAGAGAAATTGAGCGACAATAAACTCTTTGCGTGCCATAGGTCTAAAAGGTTGAACAGGGGTCGGCAGAGGATCAATGTCTGTTTCAATTTTGTTCCAGTCGGTTCAAGGGAGCACATGCCAGCCACCCCAACAGGGATGACGCTCTGGTCCGTACGTGCTCCTCCTGCTCCTCCCGGATATTTCAGTTCTGCCCTCTGCCTCCTCCCTGCCCCTCCATTTCAATTTATGAGGTAAATGTATGGACTGCCTAGTGACATTGCTCCAAATGATGTAGTTAGTGATAGATGACTGTGATCATATGGCATGCAAGATAAGCTAACAAAAAACAAGGTGCAGGGGAAAGAAAACTGTAAGTGAATTTCACTTTTAATAAGCACAGCCGTTCAGGGGATAGGTACGCTGAGATCCACAGGGTAGGCCCTGAGTAGTCATCTTTTTGGCATAATAGGTAGTAAAGGAAGCGAGTAATAGAAAAGAAAGAGGAAGAGAAAGTGCATTTGTGGTGTGATTATCAAAGAAGAGCGGAGGAGGGAACCCAGTACCTGAATCAATCGTTGAGGGGAGTCAAGTGGCCCGGATATAGGGGAACCTTGATGTAGCGAGCCCAAGGCTCCCAAGTCACTTCAAACTTGGGCACCCTGTCTAATAATTTTGCAGTGATTTGTTCTTGGGTCATAAGCCAAGAAATTTTCCGCTTAGCGGCTATCAAAGATACCTTGTTTGTTTTCCACGCCCTTGCAACGGTAAGTTTTGCTCCTAGGAGAATAAAGCAAAAAAGATTATTGGTGTGTTTGGGGACACCTTCTATTCCGTGGTTCAGTAATCCAATAGTGGGGGTTTGTGGAATTCCAATTCCTGTAACTTTCCGTACCAGGTGGAAGAATCTGTTCCAGAAGCCTCTGATACGTAGGCAAGTTCACCATTATTTTATTCTCTACGATGTCTGCTTTCACAAAATATGCTACACTTGAGCTTAGCCAAAACGCAGAGAAGTGAGTGCTTTCAGAAAATGTATAATGTTTTGGGTTTTTATTTATTCTTCAGACTTAAAATAATTTTTTAAGCATGTTTGCAAAAAAAAAAGCAAAAAATGGCTCTGGCAGCGCAAGGGTTAAACCTTCTGAAAGATCTGTCCCATTCAGCGCAATCAGCTGATACATGTCTGCTTCTGCCAAATACTAGAAAGTTCAGGTCTAAGGAGGATCATATCATGTAAAGTATATAGTTAGTTAAACAGGACAAATGACAAAAAGTTTCAGCCACATTCACAAAGCTTAAGCCTAGTACACACTATGAGTTATTTTTTCATTCCAGTCGGAGCTGCTGTACTAAGTATGTGAAGTTAGTACAGCGATCTCGCCCACTGAGCTGTTGTGTTCTGACAGGGGGGATGCCCCCCCCCGGCCAGAACACTCCGATCAGTGCTCTCCACCATTGGCTGAGAATGCTGATCGGGAGTCAGTTGACTGCTGGTTTTCCTGCATGCTCGTCTGTCAGAAGCCAGCTTCTGTCGGACACGTTGTCGTACACATAGGCCAGAAGTCTTTTTTTTTTTTATCCGGCCGATGTCTTCCCTCATTCGGCCAGCTTCAGCGTTGACACCAAAAAAGGGTTCAACCTGCTGCATGTTTCCTGACAGATTTGATAAAGCTTTCATTAAATTATACTGTTAGTGTTATTGGTTGTTTTAGATACCTTTTTTTTCTTGAGGCCTGTTGAAACTTTTTCGCATTTCCTCTGAGATAATGTAATCCATAATTACACAGTCAAATATACCACATATATTTTCTGCCACAACTACAGAGTTAATGTAGCCATATTTTTCTCAGAAAATGCTCTCTGAATACACAGTTGCTTTGGCTTCATGCGATGTTGTTAAATTATGCACAGTAGGTAGTATCTGATCTCTGTCAGCAACATCCGCAGAGCTATGTTGAGAAGAGGGATTCTGAACTGCAGGCAGCTAGCTCTGTGATTTCACTGAATTATGTGTGCCTTTTATTCTCCCAGTCCATCTCATGCTTACAAGTATATGTGTATATGTACTCACTTATTTTATCATTCTGAAGGCTTAGTGGGCTACCGCTGCTTGTTAAAGGAGACCTCTACTCAGGACAAATAACACCAGCAGACTTGTATAGTATCAGAATATATGTGCCTGGAAATCCTTTTTTCAAATGAGGCACAGAAACCCTTGTGAAAAGAATGAACCAAAACACCCATTGGAAGCCTGATTTCAGCTAGTATGCTGCAACTATTAAAGGAATGCTTAAAAAATTTAGTTTTTTTTTAGCTTTAGCAATTTTCCTGGAGTTCTGTAAATTTCCAGTGAACACCATCATAGAAGTGATGGCTATTGGACTGAATAATATTGAGTCTCATTTATTGAGCTTCCTATTATTTATCTTTTTTACTTTTCTACTTTTCTTCTTTCTTTTCTTTTTCTAATAGATAAAGTCATGCGGTGTGCAATATAAAACTGTGTATAAAATACGGTGGTTTTAGAAAAATGCTTTCAAAGTTGTTATAGGCACAAAAATACAGTATGTCTATACAGCTTTTTTATTACTTTATATGTTAAAAATTCTCTTTCACACATATGAGTCAATGACTCGTATTTTACCATTATATGAGCTCCTGTCAAATTACAATATTCTAAAAATATAATTAACATGACATAAAAACAGATGAGCCAGCTGACTTCTCACCTTAATACATAGGTCTTCAAACTACGGCCCTCCAGTTGTTCAGGAACTACAATTCCCATCATGCCTAGTCATGTCTGTGAGTGTCAGAGTTTTACAATGCCTCATGGGATGTGTAGTTTCGCAACAGCTGGAGGGCCATAGTTTGAGGATCCCTGCCTTAATATCTTAGAATTTTTTTTTTTTTCCTGTTAAATAAATGCAAATTTTACTATTATTATTATTATGGTATTATTATATTATTGTCATACTCAGTAAATTATTAATTCCTGTGATAAAGGAAAGTCACATATACTGGAGAAGAAGTCAGTTCCATATAAGTTATTTTTATACATTTGTTAAACAATTACAATGGTTCACATACAAGTAAAATTCACAGCTTAGGACTTTTTGAACAATACGCCATTTTTCTTTCTCATTTCTGATGTAAAAACAAATTCACTTCCAGTGCACTGTTTTTATATCCTGGATCATGAACGTTAAAAAAATGAATAATTATTGGATTTTCAAGCTAGTTACAAACAGTCATCTCAATCTGTTAAACCGGCCATAGATGGTTCGAATTTTGGCCGATTCAGCAGGGACCGGACAAGATTTGAACCATGAAAATGTGGCTGTTTACTTAACACTCACAGCAGTTTTGTTCTGCCAGTACTGGCTGATGTTTGCCATCTCAGAAAAAGCTACGTTTGAAAAAATTACTTATTTAAAAAAAAAAACCCATCCTAATATCATAGCTCTCTGTTATTCAGCTAAAATTTCTAGGCATAGGTGCAAGTTAAGGTCGATCTTCAATCATTAAAAAAAAATGTATTGAGACATTTCAGAGAGCTCTTCCATCTATGAACAGGAGTGCTGCACACCAGACACACGTCTGTAAGTCTCTTAGTGTTTATGTCTCCTTCAGGCTGCAAAAGTATACACATTACGCCAAAAAAAACACAGAGACATTAAAAAAGATCTCAGGTTCCTGTAACGTATTCAGATGGCTCAACTGTGTTCTAGGACTTCTCAGATAGCAGTGAACCGCTCTGTAACCACTCTCATGTTACACATGCATTGTTTTTTGCTGTCCTTTAAATAATTTTGTCCTTTACGCACTCAGTAGCTAGGGATGGCTCTGTGTAGTTAGTCCCACCCTTCTTTTTCATGCTTTGCCTTCATTCACCACATGTGCTGTATTCTGCTGGCATTAGACGCTCTATACTTTGATCCGATGTTCATCTGTTATGATCTGCACAAGTTTTTGGGTGAATGCTTTTCTTCAATCTGCAGGATGTCATTTGGATCAAGTCACTGTCTGTCAAGTTACTAGACTGTAAGTTAAGCAACTGGACCAGTTATAGAGATCACACTTTCAGTGTTTAGAAGCAGAACAACCAACTTTTGAAATCTGAACCTGCTTTTACCTTCAACCTGATCCCCGAATCAGCACTCATAACCTGCTTTTATCACTACTATGTTACCAGGGAATGGTGCTACATTTATAGAGTATGTCACATGTTATAAAGGCTTGCTGCATATCACAAGACAATCTTAGACATGTTACCAAAGAGAGGAGACTTTCATGTTATGAGAGACTGCTACACATTACAAGGGATTTCTGTCTTGTTTCCAGAAAGCTACTTTGTTAGCAAACTGCACTTTTTTTTAAACTCTGCAAGACAATGGCATAACCTGCTAGTATGCATCGCATACTAGCACATTATGAAGTACTTACCTTAGAAGCCCTCCAGCAGTGCGCTGTCACCACTGGCAGGGCTTCCATCTTCCCCCAGATTTCCCTCTAGGTTCGCCTTCTCCAGCTGTCTGATTGGCCACGCCCGGATGACATCACGCAGCATGTGTGCGGGAGTCAGGGACAGCGGCACAGAGCTCTGAAGGGAAGGCATGGGTATGCCGTCCCTTCAGAGCACATGCTCCAGTGACATCACCAGCTGCATGCAGTATGAATATCTCCTAAACAGTGCAAGTTTAACCACTTGCCAACTGGCTCACACGATATACGCCAGCAGAATGGCACCGCTGTGCAAAACTAAGTACCCATACGTTACTCGTGCCCACAGGCAGGGGGCACAAGTGCGCCCCCACCGTGCACGCACGCGCCCCCACCATGCTCGTGGAAATCAGATTAGTTGCAGAACCAATCAGTCTTCAGTCTTCAGACCAACGAAATGCCGCCTCTGCCTGTGAATTGTAAACACAGGCAGAGGAAGTGATGTCACCTCCCCTCGTGGAATCCTTTTCGGTTCCAGAGAGAGGAGAGAGGACATCCAAACGTGAGTTCACCAACACTACCAACCCCCCCAGTTAACCCCTTCACTCCCTGTCACAGTGTCACCAATTGCAGTTTTCAGATTTTTCACTGATCACTGCATTGGTGTCACTTGTGACACTAAGCAGCATTAGGGCAGCTAGTAGTAGGCCCAGGTAGCTTTAAGGTACCCCCCTAATAAAGGATTAACCCCTTGATCACCCCCCAGTTAACCCTTTCACCCCCTGCCACCAGTGTCACTAGTAGATCTATTTTCTTATCGCCGTATTAGTATCACAGGTGATGCTAGTTAGCCAGTTAGTTGGTTAGTTTCACTGTCAGGTTTTTATAACATCAGGGTACCCCCATGTATTACCTAATAAAGGTTTTAACCCCCTGATTGCCCCCTAGTTAACCCTTTCACCCCTGTCACCAGTGATCACGTATTAGTGTCACGGGTGACACTGGTTAATTTGTTAGTTTTTCATAGCGTCGGGATACCCGTCGTATATTATCTAATAAAGGTTTAACCCCCTGACCCCTCACCCATCAGTTAGGTATTAGCGTCAGTTAGGATCAGCATCAGTCCCAGGCAGCATCAGATTAGTACCAGTAGCGCTAACACCCCCGCATGCACCATACACCTCCCTTACTAGTATAGTGTCTGAACAGATGAATACATTTGATCTAATTGGATCTATACTAGCGTCCCCAGTAGTTTAGGGTTCCCAAAAATGCAGCGTTAGCGGGATCAGCCCAGATACCTGCTAGCACCTGCGCTTAGCCCCTCTGCCCAGCCCAGCCCACCCAAGTGCAGTATCAATGGATCACTGTCACTTACAAAACACAACACACATAACTGCAGTGCTCGCAGAGTGATGCCTGATCCCTGCGAACGCTAACAGTTTTTTGGTAGCGATTGAAACAGTCGCTGACAATCAGGTGTTCTTTTTGCCTGTGAGTCACACTAGTTGTACCTATAAATGTAGAGGCCAAAATGTCCAAACAGAGGTACACTAGCAAAGATGCCTACACGTTGCTGAGCAGGACAGATGCGAAGGGGAAGCCGCCCATCAAACGCAGCCACTGTACCAAACGCAGCCACTGTGCCCATTAAAACGCAGCCACTGTACCAAACGCAGCCACTGTGCCCATTAAAATGCAGCTACTGTGCCCATCAAACGCAGCCACTGTGCCCATCAAAACGCAGCCACTGTGCCCATCAAAATGCAGCCACTGTGCCCATTAAACACAGCCACTGTGCCCATTAAAACGCAGCTACTGTGCCCATTAAAACGCAGCCACTGTGCCCATCAAACGCAGCCACTTTGCCACTGTGACATCAAACGCAGCCACTTTGCCATCAAACACAGCCACTTTGCCATCAAACACAGCCACTTTGCCACTTTGCCATCAAACACAGCCACTTTGCCACTTTGCCATCAAACACAGCCACTTTGCCATCAAACACAGCCACTTTGCCACTTTGCCATCAAACACAGCCACTTTGCCACTTTGCCATAAAACGCAGTCGCTTCAAAATAAAGCTGTCCCTGCAAAGAAGCTGCCACTGTGCCCGCCCTGCACTTACCTTGCTCCATCCTCTGCTATGATTGGACACCTGATAGGCGCCCAATCACAGTGCCTGTCGTTTCAGCCAATCAGGGCACAGGTAACACAGACCTGTGCTCCTGATTGGCTAAGGGGCCATACAATGTTAGCAAACCGAATTCCTTCGGTTTGCTAACATGCTGCTAAGTGACAAGGAACGCACAGCGTTGCGCCCACTTGTCACCTTTTTGGACGCCTATTAGCGCCTATGGCGCTAATCAGGTGTTTCCAAAAAACACCCCCACCACTGTAATTCAGGTGCCCGGTGACCGAAATGGGGGGTATAGGGGGTGTCAGCAGTGACCATAGATAGATTCATGCAATGCATGAATCTATCTATGGAGTATAGAGAGTGACAGGAGAGGGGGGGGCGGCGCTCCTGCGCCTTTTATGGACGCACCGACGCTGGGCACCCTGACAGATAGCCATGACAACGGAGTAGTGGTCCCTGCTAAGTTCAGGCGTACCCGACCCCATTCTTCTGTTGTTGAGGTGCAAGAAGCAGGGCTCTCGTATGGAGCAGAGAGCTAGTATGAGTGCCACTCATCCTTCTGGTAAACTGGCAAGCACCAGCAGCCTATTACACCCTGGTCGTACATCCAGCACTGCAGTATCACATGGCTACATGGCGAGTCCCATAAGTGCAGTTCAAGCTGGTGCAGTGGCTAGCACAAGTAGTGTTCCGCAGACACCAAGAAGACAAAAACAGGCCTGTTGAGCCCATAGTTCCCTTCCTGCAGAATATGCCAACTCTGATTGGGAGAACACCCCTTCTGCAGCACCCGTACTTCCCCCATTCCCTGGCCAACCCGGAAGTCAGGTGGAAACAGTTGATTTTACGTCACTTGATTTTTATTCACTGTTTTTCGCAGAAGATTTCTAAAGATCTATTGTGGACCAAAGCAATTTGTATGCTGGTCAATTCTTTTCCGCTAATCCCCAGTTGACCCTTGCCAGAGATTGGAAACCTATTACGGTTTCCGAATTTAAGATCTTTCTGGGCCTATCCCTCCTCATGGGCATAACTAAAAAAAAGTGAGTTGCGGTCATATTGGTCCACTGACCCAATTCACCATATGCCCGTGTTCTCTGCTTCCATGACCAGGGCTAGATACAAGCAGATCTTGCGGTTCATGCATTTTAATGACAATGAACTCTGTTGTCCTCGAGGTGACCCTGGATATGATCGGCTCCACAAAATTTGGACCCTCGTAAACCACTTCAACCAACAGTTTGCAGCCTTGTTTATTCCCGATCAAGTTGTCTGCGTTGATGAGTTCCTGATTACATTTTCTGTCCGCTTGTCTTTCAAACGGTATCTTCACAGCAAGCGTGACAGATATGGGGTCAAGATGTATAAGCTCAGGGCAACAGGCTATGCATATAGTTTTACGGTTTACGAGGGAAGAGATAGTCACGTGGAGCCGGAGAACTGCCCAGACTTCATAGGGAGTGCTGGCAAGATTGTTTGGGACTTGGTGTCATCCTTATTCGGAAAGGGGTACCATTTGTACGTGGACAAATATTACACAAGTGTGCCACTGTTTAGTCCCTTGTTTGATCATGGAATTGGCGCATGTGGCACCGTGCGATCTAATCGAAAGTGGTGTGTGGCATAAGCTTCTAATGTTGTGCATTTTTTTTTTTTTTTTTACACAAAGTTGTCACTAAATTATATATTTATCACACATGCCATGGGTATATGTAGAATTACACACCAAAATACATTCTGCTGCTTCTCCTGAGTACTGGGATACCACATGTGTGGGATTTTTTGGGAGCCTAGCCGCATACGGGACCCCGAAAACCAATCACCGCCTTTAGAATTTCTAAGGGCCTAAAATGGTGATTTCACTTACTCACTACCTATCACAGTTTTGGAGGCCCTGAAATGTCCAGATAGCACAAAACCCCCCTAAATGACCCCATTTTGGAAAGTAGACACCCCAAGGTATGAGTATTTTGCAGCTCTTATTTGTTTTTGAAAATGAAATGCCAAGATAGCACGAAACCCCCCAAATGACCCCATTTTGGAAAGTAGACACCTCAAGCTATGTTATGTATATTTTGTCACAAGTTTTGGGAATATTACAAACTTTTTTTTTTTTTTTTGCTCAAAGTTGTCACTAAATGATATATACCTCGGACATTCCATGGGTATATGTGAAATTACACACCACAATATATTCTGCTGCTTCTCCTGAGTATGGGGATACCACATGTGTGAGACTTTTTGGGAGCCTAGCCGCGTACAGGACCCTCAGAAAACAATCATCGCCTTCAGGCTTTCTAAGGGCGTAAAATGGTGATTTTACTCCTCACTACCTATTACAGTTTCGGAGGCCCTGAAATGTCCAGATAGCACAAAACCCCCCTAAATGACCCCATTTTGGAAAGTAGACACCCCAAGGTATGAGTATTTTGCAGCTCTTATTTGTTTTTGAAAATGAAGAAAGAAAAGGTCATATTTTTTTTTCATGGCCTCCGAAACTGTGATAGGTAGTGAGGAGTGAAATTATAATTTTACGCCCTTAGAAATCCTGAAGGCAATGATTGGTTTTTGGGGTTCTGTACATGGCTAGGCTCCCAAAAAGTCTCACACGTGTGGTACTCAATCACTTGTGACAAAAAATAAAATATTCAATGTGCTCAACATGCCTCTCAGCAAATTCCTTGGGGTGTCTACTTTGGGGGGGGGGGGGTTGTACTGCCCTGCCATTATAGCACCTCAATAAATGAGATAGGCAGTCATAAACTAAAAGCTGAAAATGTACCCTAGTTTGTAGATGCGATAACTTTTGCGCAAACCAATAAATATACGCTTATTGCATTTTTATTTTACCTGAGAAATGTGGTTGAATGCATTTTGGCCTAAATGTATGACTAAAATTTCGTTTATTGTATTTTTTTTTATAGCAAAATGTAGAAAATAGTAGAAAATATAATTTATTTTTTCAAAATTTGCAGTCTTCTTTCATTTATATTGCAAAAAATAA
Source organism: Lithobates sylvaticus (assembly GCA_028564925.1). Classification (NCBI taxonomy): domain Eukaryota; kingdom Metazoa; phylum Chordata; class Amphibia; order Anura; family Ranidae; genus Lithobates; species Lithobates sylvaticus. The sequence continues at coordinate 385,471,054 of CM053027.1, read as the reverse complement.
AAAACGCAGAGGTGATCAAATACCACCAAAAGAAAGCTCTATTTGTGGGAAAAAAAGGACGCAAATTTAATTTGGGTACAGGATTGCATGATCACGCAATTCGCAGTTAAAGCAACGCAGTGCCAAATTGTAAAAAGTGCTCTGGTCAGGAAGGGGGTAAAATCTTCTGGGGCTTAAGTGGTTAAGAGATATTCACTGTACCTACCGGTAAGCCTCATTATAGGCTTACCTGTAGGTACAAGTAAAAAAAAAGGGGTTTACTTCCACTGTAAAAGTGACCAGGGGAGAACTGCAGCTTATAGGAGATGGCTGAGTCACAAGAGACTGTTCTCACATTACAATACGGTGCTTCATATTATAAATTAACCACAGCGCTGTCACTTTAAGAACATGAATGTTAATCTGAGGCTGCCAGCTGCTCATCAAATGCCCAAGCTAAGAACTATAGGCAATTGTTATAACTGTAAATCACTATTCACAGCGCTGTCCCAATCATGCTGCCACAAACACAATATACCTCGAATGGACAAAAAAGAAATAATTTGTGCAAAATAATCCACAAAACAAATGTCCCAATGCAGTCCAAAAAAATATTAGGATAATATATCTGTCTTGCAAAGTGTCATTGTGCTTAAAGTGCTCCCAGATATGACTTCATAAGGTGCATCCAATAGAAAGTGCTTGTGTGCTGCTATTCCTGCTTCACAGTGCTGCATGCATTGCTCTGTGCCCAGAGTCACTCACCACCAGATTCTTTTGACTTTGTGCTTTTCAGCAACAAAGTCTCCCAGGTTTGTGGATTTTCCCCTCCTGGGTCTTTTACAGGATGATACACAGCACCTCTCTTTCACCACTCCACCAGCAATCTCAACTCCTGATGCCACATCCACCATGTATAGGAGCAGAAGTTGGGGCTCGCATAGTGTAAAAACATTTTTTTTATTACAATAAAAACATTCCTTTACTACATTACACTTACTTGCTTAAAGATAAAAAACATGCAGTAAAACCAGGAAACGTTCCACAGACCGGAAATGATGTCACCTTGTAGTCCCGCCCAACATGTTTCGCCAGCCAATCAGGCGTCTTCAGGGGCATGCGTCATGGAGCTCTGAAGGAAAGGCATGGGTAAGCCGTCCCTTCAGAGCGCATGCTCCAGTGACATCACCAGCTGCGTGCAGTGTGAATATCTCCTAAACAGTGCAAGTTTTAAGCCCCATACACACGGTCGGATTTTCCGATGGATTCTGTCCTATCGGACAATGTTGTCGGAAATTCCGACCGTGTGTAGGCACCATCGGACAGTTTCCATCGGATTGTCCGACGAACAAAGTTCTATCTCCTGCTGGATAGATTTTTCGACAACAAAGTCTGATCACACCAATTCCGATCGTGTGTAGCGAATTCCGACGGACAAAGTGCTACGCATGCTCAGATCACATTACAAGACCAAAGCTATTGGCTACTAGCCTCTACGTAGTCCCGTCATAGGCAACAAACGTCACCACGTTCAGAATGATCGGATTTTCCGACAACTTTGTCCGACCGTGTGTACGCAAAACCAACATCGGACAAAGTACGACGGACATGATCCGACGGACCTGGTCCTTAGGATAATCCGAGCGTGTGTATGGGGCTTAAGAGGTATTCACTGTATCTACAGGTAAGCCTTATTATAGGCTTACCTGTAGGTTCAATTACAAAAAAGTGACCAGGGGAAAACTGCAGCTTAAAGGAGATGGTCGAGTCACAAGAGACTGTTCTCACATTACAATACAGGGCTTCAAATTATTACAATAATTACAATTACAATAATTATTACGCTTAACAGGAAACTGTCATATTTCAAAAAACAAGAGGCCACAGGTCGCACTAGACTGCTGCAATTGTACATTTCATTAGATATATTCCAATGGTAAAACAAGCCGTACATCCCAATATTTCTTTTTTTTGATCGGTTTTACATTTAACTGGAATCTATTTATTTTTTGTAGCATTCAACCAAACTTTGTAGGTTGTACATTCAAGTTGTAATGTGTGCAGTCATATAAAAAAACCTTCATCCTCCTGGGCTGTTGTTTTTACCTTGTCATTTGTTGCAATCTGATTGTACAAACTTTGTAAGATCTCATAAAGCTTTACCAACAACTATGAAGTAACAGGGTCTACCTGCACAAACCATTCATTTTACATTCAATTAAGTAATCTCTAGTGCTACATTTTCAAACTATGTAATGCCTAATACATTATATTACCAAAAGTTTTGGGAAACCTGCCTTTACACGCACATGAACTTTAAAGCGGGGCTCCACTGCCCCTGACGTTTTTTTTTTCAATGGTCCTTAATAAAGAATCTATTTTGTAATTGAGTAACTCCGTCCGGTTTATAGCACTTGTGCCTTTCGTTATTTATCTTCAAAAAAGACTTTATAAAAATTCTCGGTCCGTTCTCCATCTTGCCTGTGGGCATGTGAAACCTCCATGCATTCTCTTCCTGGATTTCATTGACGCCCATTCATTGTAATCTCGCGCATGCGCAGTAAAAACAGCATAGGAGCGCCATCACAACGGCGGCGGCGGCGTCGAAAGTCCCGCCTCGTTGTGATAGCAGAGACCGAACGTGACTGTCGTGATGACGTCACGTTCGGTTTCAAGTCTCGCGCTATCTCGGGCCAGGCCACCGCACTGACTCCTGGGAGCTATGACACAAGCTCCCAGGAGACAGTGCGGGCTAGGGGATATTACGATATAGCCGTAATATCCCCGCCCATATCCGAGGGAAGGAGAACCGGAAGTGATGGATGGCAAGAAGAAAACAACTAAAGGTAAGTAAAAAAAATAAAAAAAAACTACCGTTTCGGATCGAGGAAGGTGAGTATTATTTTTTTAGATCTATGTCTTAAAAACGGGTGGAGCTCCGCTTTAATGGCATCCCATCAAGTTCCTCCACCCCAAACTCACTAATACATTATGGACCTTGCTTTGTGCACTGGTCCAAATCATGGCACAGTACAAAGTAGAAAATAATAAAATAACTGAGACTGACACCAAAATATATTTAAATGGTCATATAATGGCCACGGTGTTTATTCAAGGGGTAACCCAAATGTATCAAATAAATTTTAACCAAAACCAGCTTTCAGCATAACATTACATTTCAAAATGATCCAATACCAGATCTCAATCGACATGTCCCTCCAGACATATACTGGAAGACGAACCCCCACTAAATAGCACCGTGACATTTATAAAATAATACATAAGGGGGGGGGGGGGATGGGAGCGCAGACTTTTAGTAATATAGTGTATATTGAATGTATTCTGAAGTGAGCTGCACATCCTTGCAAATGGGGAAAGGTGAATTATTTAAGTAAACTCTGTAATCTACTTCCATTCATTCAATGTTACTGTAGTTTTCATTTAATTATATGAGTTTTGGATCAATATAAATTATAGCGCTTTGTGCATGAATCCATACTTATACAGCATGCCACAATTAAGATAGGCTTCCATAAACCTTCACCGACCAACTCCACTGGCTGTTGGTTTCTCATGTGACATAGGTAAATTATTTCTTGGATCTAGCTAAGTGAGCTGGATTTTGAATTAAATAATAGTTTCAATTAAAATCAAATAAAACCAGGTCAATAAACAGTTGTCTTGGTTCCATTCCAAACACTATAGAGGAGTCCAGAAATAAGCTGATAAAATGCACAACTCCTATGGCTTGCCTTATTAACACAAGTAAAGCAAACTATCAGTAAGGTATCTGGAATCTTATTCAGTAAGGCAGTGGTGCAAAACCGCAGCAGCCAACTAGATTTCAGCCCATAGTGCTAATATCAGTGATTAATGAATATTTAGGAATGGTTACTATATTTGCACTTCACAATCACTGTGCTGCACTACTAAGCAGGATACCTAACAGTGGCGGCTGGTGCTCAAAATTTTTGGGGAGGCGCAAACAAACTGAAAAATTCTGAAAAATACTGAAAAAAACCCATCAATTGCTGCCTCACTGTGCCATCAATTGCAGCCACTGTGCCCATCAAATGCAGCCACTGTGTCCATCAAATTCAGCCACTGTGCCCCATCAAATACAGCCACTGTGCCCATCATATGCAGCCACTGTGCCCCATCACATGCAGCCACTGTGCCCCATCACATGCAGCCACTGTGCCCATCAATTGCAGCCAATGTGCCCATCAAATGCAGCCACTGTGTCCATCAAATTCAGCCACTGTGCCCCATCAAATACAGCCACTGTGCCCATCATATGCAGCCACTGTGCCCCATCACATGCAGCCACTGTGCCCCATCAAATGCAGCCACTGTGCCCATCAATTGCAGCCACTGTGTCCCATTGAATGCAGCCTCACTGGGACCCAGCCCATCCAAACACTTACCCCATCTTGGTGGCGGGTCAGGCAGTGGGGTGACGGCGGCGAGCTGTGGGACAGGCAGTGGGTCAGGCGACAGCTCCTGTGTCCTGCATGCTTCCCATGCGTCTCCTCTTCCCTTCTACTAGGCGTCCAATAGGATCGCCTGTGCCTTCAGCCAATCAGGTGACGGGTATTAGACCCGCATGTCCTGATTGGCAGAGAGGCGGTTCAGTGTTAGAAAAACAAATATTCATACCTGGGTGGGCTTCGAGCGCAATGCTCTGCGCTCTGAGTCCACCTCTTTTGAAGCCTTTTAAAGCCTATGGCTCTAATCAGGTGCTTAAAAAAAACACCCACGTCACTGTAATTCAGGCGCCCGGCATCCGAAAAGGGGCCGAACGCCTGAATAGAGGGTGGCCAGGGCAGCCATGGATAGATTCACGCTATGCATGCCTGTGCGCTCTTAATGGAATGCTGCCCCTGATACCTAACATGTAAATATAATTATAAACTTTACACAGAAAGCCTAAATATTTGATACACTTTATATGTCAGCACACAAACCTAATAGACTGCACTAAATTGATCCTATGGTCACTTTAAGAGGGGAACAAAGGCAGCGGATATAGATAGCAGGGCACTTAGAGGTCCCTGCATGTAGCTTTACATATTTTGCACAGTACCCTGGGAGTTCCAAAGCTCCCTATGATGCAATTTCCAAGCAGCTTCTCTGTTTGAAAGCTCTATGACATAATCCAACTATGATGGATGGCCTCTGACCACCAACATGTTATATATTGCTTTATCTTTTCATGAACAAAGGTTTAAACAATCATAGTCACCGACAGAAAGAGTATGTTGTTCTCTAGAAAAGTTTTTCTCTAGGAAAAGAGGGGTTCTAGTCAGTTCATGAATGGCTTTAAACTGTCCGAGCATATAAAAAAAATCAAAGTGTTACTAAACCCAGGACCCTGTATTCACTATATCTGGTCTCCCACAGTACACAGAACAAGGAAATGCAATAGCTTTTGTAAATATAAACTGCTAAATACCTTTTCTCATCAGCAGTATATAGCAGTCTTGTGACTTCTGTCAGTTTATGATTAAAGCTTGTAGGAGGAGTTTTCATTCTATTCTGACTATCCTATGAGGCTGCAGGACCCTTGACCCTTTGTCTGGACAGTGCTGATTGGTCCTGTGCTGATCACATGCACTCTCACTAGGAAAAAAAACTCCCTAGCAGTACACACCAAACTGAACATGTACATCTTGTCTCACAGCCTCTGTTCTATCAGGAGATAGTTTGGGGACAGTGGAAGAAGGGGAGGAACAGAGAAGATAGGATCTAACAGCCTTTTTAGACAATGCAGGGGATTAACCTTTTAGGTTCCACAGTGAGTGTAACAAGCATACTTTACTGCATATACAGACTGATTTTACTGTTGTGGGTATAGTAACACTTTAAAGTGGATGTAAACACGAAATATTTTCTTTTTTTTTTTGTCTGGCACAATATAGAGTATGGGATTTCAGATCAGCTGTGCCCAGTCTTGCCGCAAAGAGTTAATCCAGCTCTGAGCAATCCTCATATCTTTTTTCAGTAAAATAAAAGGGACAAACTGTGAAAACTTTGTCCGTTCTTCCCCCTTGCTGTGATTGACAGGTGATTTACATATCTCGTGCACTAGCCTAAGACATGCATTATTTTTGATGCATCCGAATGTCCGAATAAAAAAAATAACGAATTTGAACTAAATCGAAAGAAATTATAGTGGATTTAAGGAATGAATTCAACATGATTCGATAATTCGTTAAAGATCTAATGAAACAAAAGGTCAGCTCAAAGTAAATCTTACAGTCCAATCAGCTGATTCATTTTGTGCTGGAGGTTGGATTACTGGCAAAGTGCATTCCTGAGAACTGAGTGAGAAGGGTGTTGTATTGTATTTGAGCAGAGGAGAAGAGATATTGTCATTGTGTGTGTTAAAAGATTCAATAAACTAACGACTTTCCAAACTACGAATCATTATCACGAATATATATACATACATAAATACCGAATTTCAGCGAATAAGAACAAAATTATAACGCATATAACGAATGAATTCGACATGATTCGAGATTCAGTATAACGAATTTCGACACTCTACAGAAAAAATAATTATCCGAAAACGTATTAACGTAACATAATGAATATAACAGAAAGAAATTATGTTTTTTTACAAATGACAATGAACCGAAACTACAAGCTTAACTGCAGACAGTAAACAGGAACTTGTATTCAGGGTAAAGGCATAGAGCGTACCATAGATGCAGCTACAAACTTATAAACATTGCCATCTGCTGGTTGACGAATATATCTCTACTAAATACTGATGTACAGTAGTTGTTGCACAAAATACAATTCTGTACCATGAATAATTCAAGCAGCAAAGCAACCCCCAAATCATACTCTTTTCACCACCTTGCTTCACAGTTGGTACTTCTGAAATGATGTATTTGTGTCAGGACTTGTGTCAGTACCTGGGTCACCTGCTGGTGGCACAGTTGTTCCCAAAAGTCAAGGGGCGCAGTTCTGGTGGCCACCAGCGGGTGTCTCCCAGCAGTCAGTTTATCCGAGTAATTATGCTGCACCTAACCCTGGTTGCTGGGAGGTATATAATCCTGCTTCAGTGTTCTTCCTGTAAGCCGAGTCCCTACCTGACCCTGATCCTGTGCCTTGTTCCCATACCTGCACCCGATCCTGTGCCCTGTTCCTGTGACCTGCTCCCAGTACCCTGCTACCTGTATCCAGTACTTCGTACCCTGCTCTGCTCCCCTTGTTTCTTGTCTTAGTCCTGATCTTGGTCATGTTTGCTTCCTCCATTTGTACATAGGTTGTTGTTTTAGTTGCTGCACTATCACGTTTATTTTGTCACTTTACATGTTTATGATTTACTGGTGTTGGGATTGGAAAATTATATTTATGTCAATAAACTTAATTTAACCTTATTCAGCCTGGTTCCTGATTTCTTAAGGTACAGCCCACTTATCTGGTCATCCTTGCTGGATACTTGCATTTGGTATCCCTTGGTATCTAGTAACTATGACCAAACAATTCTGTCTTTGATTCACCAGTCCACAGCACATTGTTCACAAAGGCCTACTTTTATGTTCCATATTAAATTAAATTCTCACTGTAATATTCTTTTCAGACAGTAAAGGCTTTTTACCTTCCAAGGCAGGTTAAATTGGCGCAATCTCTTTCTGATTGTAGATGCGTGCACTTTGACATTGACTGTTGTAAGAGTTACCTGTAGATCCTGTAATTAAATTTTGGGGTTCTTGAAGGCTTTTTTTTGTATCAAATGGTCAACACTTTGGATTGAATTTCCTGGACAAATCAGCAATCATTTGAAATCTGCACCACTGGTAGATTAGTTTCCTTACAGTGGAATTATGAATTTTAAATAATTTGGTGGAAATTTCAAATCCCTTTCCGTAATCATAAGCATTCACTAACTTCATCCTGAGGGCCTTAGAAAGTTATTTTGGTGTTGGTATGATGACACGGCACCCATCAATAGCAAAAAGAATACCAGACCCTAGATACAGTGGTGTGAAAAAGTGTTTGCCCCCTTCCTCATTTCCTGTTCCTTTGCATGTTTGTCACACTTAAGTGTTTCGGAACATCAAACCAATTTAAACAATAGTCAAGGACAACACAAGTAAACACAAAATGCAATTTGTAAATGAAGGTGTTTATTATTAAAGGTGAAAAAAAATCCAAACCATCATGGCCCTGTGTGAAAAAGTGATTGCCCCCTAAACCTAATAACTGGTTGGGCCACCCTTAGCAGCAACAACTGCAACCAAGCGTTTGCGATAACGTGCAATGAGGCTTTTACAGCGTCCTGGAGGAATTTTGGCCCACTCATCTTTGCAGAATTGTCCTAATTCAGTTACATTAGAGGGTTTTCGAGCATGAACGGCCTTTTTAAGGTCATACCACAACATCTCAATAGGATTCAGGTCAGGACTTCAAAGTCTCCAAAGTCTTCATCTTGTTTTTCTTCAGCCATTCGGTGGTGGACTTGCTGGTGTGTTTAGGATCATTGTCCTGCTGCAGAACCCAAGTTCGTTTCAGCTTGAGTACACGAACAGATGGTCGGACATTCTCCTTCAGGATCTCTTGGTAGACAGCAGAATTCATAGTTCCTTTTATTACGGCAAGTCTTCCAGGTCCTGAAGCAGCAAAACAGCCCCAGACCATCACACTACCACCACCATATTTTACTGTTGGTATAATGTTCTTTTTCTGAAATGCAGTGTTCCTTCTACGCCAGATATACTTGGACACACACCTTCCAAAGAGTTCCACTTTTGTCTCATCGGTCCACAGAATGTTGTCCCAAAAGTCTTGGGGATCATCAAGATGTGTTGTGGAGAAATTGAGACGAGCTTTGATGTTCTTTTTGCTCAGCAGTGGTTTTCTCCTTGGAACTCTGCCATGCAGGCCATTTTTGCCCAGTCTTTTTCTGATGGTGGAGGCATGAACGCTGACCTTAACTGAGGCAAGTGAGGCCTGCAGTTCCTTGGACGTTGTTGTGGGGTCTTTTGTGACCTCTTGGATGAGTCGTCGCTGCGCTCTTGGGGTAATTTTGGGCGGCCGGCCACTCCTGGGAAGGTTCACCACTGTTCCATGTCTTCGCCATTTGTGGATAATGGCTCTCACTGTGGTTCGCTGGATTCCCAAAGCTTTGGAAATGGCTTTATAACCCTTTCCAGACTGATAGATCTCAATTACTTTCTTTCTCAATTGTTCCTGAATTTCTTTGGGTCTCGGCATGATGTGTAGCTTTTAAGGATCTTCTGGTGGACCTTACTGTGTCAAGCAGCTCCTATTTAAGTGATGCCTTGATTGTGAACAGGTGTGGCAATAATCAGGCCTGGGTGTGGCTAGAGAAATTGAACTCAGGTGTGGACAACCACAGTTATAGTATGTTTTAACAAGGGGGGCAATCACTTTTTCACACAGGGCCATGATGGTTTGGATTTTTTTTCACCTTTAATAATAAACACCTTCATTTACAAATTGCATTTTGTGTTTACTTGTGTTGTCCTTGACTATTGTTTAAATTGGTTTGATGTTCCGAAACACTTAAGTGTGACAAACATGCAAAGGAACAGGAAATGAGGAAGGGGGCAAACACTTTTTCACACCACTGTATCTGTGTTTTAAACAAGTCAGGTTCTACCTGCATACTCTCTAAGGAGGTTCTAATCTGGAACACATCATTTTAATTTTCACATATTGGTGGTGAATGTAGGGGTGTACGTACTTATGACAAATCTGCATTTTTAATATTTTAGATTATGAGAACACATGAAAGACATGCTTATAGTTTAATTGGTTCTTGTCTAAACTAGCCAGCGTATGTGTATGTATAAATGTGAGTTAGGGACCTTAGATTGCAAGCTCTGTGAGGGCAGGGGCTGTAATAAATAAATGAGAATGAATACACCTTGGAAATTGCATCTGTCATTATTCAAATATATCACCTTTATCTGCAGGCACTGTTTGAATGATGATCCCGTGTTTACTGTTTAAAATATGTTGAAAATTGGCCTACTTAATGTGAAATTTCAGGTTAATACCGTATTTTCCCTCTATAAGACGCACCTAACCAAAAGACGCACCTAGGTTTTAGAGGAGGAAAACAAGAAAAAAAATATTCTGAACCAAGTGGTGTATTTACCAGCGCCCAAAAAATGCAGCCTGACCAGTGCCAAAGAAATGCAGCCTTACCAGTGGCATAAATGCAGCCTGACCTCTACCAAAGAAATTCAGTCTGACCTGTGCCAAAGAAATGCAGCCTGACCAGTGCCAAATAAATGCAGCCTGACCAGTGCCAAAGAAATGCAGCCTTACCAGTGCCATAAATGCAGCCTTACAAGTGCCATAAATGCAGCCATACAAGTGTCATAAATGCAGCCTTACTAATGCCATAAATGCAGCCTTACCAGTGCCATAAATGCAGCCTGACCTGTGCCAAAGAAATGCAGTCTGACCTGTGCCAAATAAATGCAGCCTTACCAGTGCCATAAATGCTGCCTGACCTGTGCCAAAGAAATCAGCCTTACCAGTGCCATAAATGCAGCCATACAAGTTCCATAAATGCAGCCTTACAAGTGCCATAAATGCAGCCTTACTAGTGCCATAAATGCAGACTTACAAGTGCCATAAATGCAACATTACTAGTGCCATAAATGCAGCCTTACAAGTGCCATAAATGCAACCTTACTAGTACCATAAATGCAGCCTTACAAGTGCCATAAATGCAACCTTACTAGTGTCATAAATGCAGTCTTACTAGTGCCATAACAGCAGCCTTACCTGACGTCATCACATCCGCCTGACAGAAGACAGAGCAGCCGCGGCTCCATACTCCATCTGGCCACTCAGGCTGTTCTGTCTTCTGGTGCAGCCACAGTGTCAGGCCTAGCCGGGAGAACGCCGAGAGCTCGGAGGGCTTGGGATGTCTGTCCTCCGTTCTCCTGCCTCTCTTCCAGTACTAACATGATGGCTGTCAGTGCCGGCGGCGGCGGGGAGCTGTGCCGGGAGTGGCAGGGGGCAGTGCCTGGTGTATATTCACTCCACAAGACGCAGAGACCTTTTCCCCCATATTTTTTTGGGGAAAAAAGTGCATCTTATGGAGCGAAAAATATTGAATGATGATCCCGTGTTTACTCTTTAAAATATGTTGAAAATTGGCCTACTTAATGTGAAATTTCAGGTTAGTACCGTATTTTCGCTCTATAAGATGCACCTGACCAAAAGACGCACCTAGGTTTTAGAAAAGGAAAACAAGAAAAAAAATATTCTGAACCAAATGGTGTATTTACCAGCGCCCATGAAATGCAGCCTTACCAGTGGCATAAAAGAAACCAAAGAAATCAGCCTTACCAGTGCCATAAATGCAGCCTTATAAGTGCCATAAATGCAGCCATACAAGTTCCATAAATGCAGCCTTACAAGTGCCATAAATGCAGCCTCTCTTCCAGTACTAACATGATGGCGGTCAGTGCCGGCGGCGGCGGGGAGCTGTGCCGGCGGCGGCGGGGAGCTGTGCCGGCAGTGGCAGGGGGCGGTGCCTGGTGAATATTCACTCAACATCTTATGGATCGAAAAATACGGTAAATTAGAGATCTTGGTATCTCAGTCGGGTCACCTAAATCTCATTGGGAATAAGATGTTTCAAAACTATCAGATGGTGTCTGGCAAGAAATTTCTGCTTTTACAGGTATTTGCAGTCATCTCCATTAGATATAGGGTTATACACAGTTCCAAAATCATGCAAGTTATACTCCATATGTTCTATTCAAAATAGGCAAATGACCCTCTCCTTTTTGACCTAAATACCCTTCTGACAATGGCACGAATTACCACATGATCTGGACGTGCCCAGTTATATGGGCATTTTAGTCTTCCATAACCTTATGAGCTCCATCATTCAAATACCTAAAATATGAAACCCCTGTAGATGTTTGTTGGGTTATTTGGAGGACTCTGACCTACCTAATTGCACAAAATCCTTATTATTACCGTAGCACTGACCCCCAGAGGTGACGTTGAGAATATGCCTGTGTTTACCTTGCTAGTACAGAGGCTGCTAGGCACAAGCACAGTTCTATGCACAGTGACAATACAGGCTAAACCTAGGGGATGTCTTTTTAGAATTTATTGCAGAATAACTTGAATGAAGAAAGGGTTTTAAGACTCAGGATACTGCAAGCAATAGCAGATATAACAGAAGGACCAGCTTCTCACTAATTTTCTTTAAGCAAGCTTCCCTGGATGTAGCAGGGGTGGCCAGTACATCTAGGACTCTATAGGAACAGTCAGTCCAAATCCATATAGCATCCTCTGGAACTTAGTTGCCTTCGAGCATTTGCACACCCAAGAGTCCACAGCAAGGTCCTTACTCACAATGTCCCAGGAGCTGTCTGCCACCCATCATCCACAGGTAGTTCCTCAGTGGGGGAGACAAAAGGTCCTTCACCAGACCAGGACGCCGGGATGATGTCCTCCAGCAAATAATTCTTTAGCAACCTTCTCTAGGCCCTCAGCCCAGCACCTGTTGAGGCCTAGACTGCAATTTCTTGTCTCATTAGCTATCTCCCAGGGGCAACAGCCCCAGGAGAACTGGAACCCTCCCTGGAAAGGAAAATATACTCTGGAAAGGCCTCCCAAACATTGATCACCTCCCCAGCCACCTTCTGGATGCGTTCTTCCAGGGATTAGCTGGGTCAAGATAAATGTTTATATTGGTCATCCGACTCTCCCTGACGTATATTCTGGAAGCTTTTTTCAGAAGCAGGTGAGAGAAATCAAACACCCAGCTAGGAAACCCTGACCAGACAAAAATAATAGATCACTGCTCCACTAACTGCAGTGAAACCAAAAATCTACATTTTGAAAAGCAGCCAACTAGAGGAGGGTGCTACATGACTATTACTTTTCTATGCCACAAAAGGTATTGCAATGCAATAGAAATACCATGATTCTCCTACCCTAGCTCAGTGGCTCAGACTTAGTAACCAAGTAATTCCTATGTATAAGTTAACATATGAGGCTCAAGGATGCACAAAATAAATTTGAAAAACTCTGGTCTCCCTGGCTGGAATCACAGTCCACAATACCGCTTGATTAACCCGTTAAATCACCTATGAATGAATAGGAGTGAAAGTCTAGGTATTTGGTCTTTAGCCACTTGCCTACTGGGCACTTTTGCCCCCCAATTTTCAGCTTCCAGCGCTGTCACACTATGAATGACAATTGCATATGCAACACTGTACCCTTATGAAATGTTTATCATTTTTTTCACACAAATAGAGCTTTCTTTTGGTGGTATGTTATCACCACTACTGAAAATTAAAAAAAACATTTTTTTAGTTTGTTATAAAATTTTACAGGTAATTTTTCTTCTTCACTGATGAAGCTGCACTGATGGGCAGTAATAGGCAGCACTGATGAGGCTGCACTAATAGGTAACGATGAGGTGGCACTGATGGACACTGATAGCTGGCACTGATAGGGGGCACTAATGGGCACTAATGAGGTGGCACTGGTTGCCACTGATCAGGAGGCACTGATAAGGCTGCACTGATGGGCACTGATAGGTTACACTGATGGGCACTGAGAGGCAGCACTGAAGGGCACTGAGAGGTGGCACTGATAGGTAACACTGATAGGCTGCACTGATGGGCACTAATAGATGGCACTAATGGGCACTGAGAAAGCAAAGAGAAGCTGCCACTACCCGCCACCCACTTGATGGGGTAAGTGCGGCCCCCGACTACTGACTGACCGACCGAGGGGGTGCTGCCCGTAAACCTATGTGACCCGACCGATAAACCGGGTGGCGGGGGGATTAGGTAGGTGTTGTCCATGACCCAACCAACTGGGGGGGTTGTGGCAACAGGTGGATTGTTTTCTGCCCCCCTCCCCACAAAAAAAACACCAGTCACCACTAGTGATGAGCTGTCTTTGGCTGACAGCTGATCACATGGTAAAGGGTGTGATTGGCCCTTTACCCAGAACTTTGATCAGATGAGTCTGAAGGAGTTGCGGGCAGCACGAGCATGGGAGGACATCCTTGGGAGGCCTGTTCTGAGTGGAACCTGTCCTTTTAAATCGCTATATGGTCTTGGCCACCGTGCTGCAGCTCAGTTTCAGGGTCTTGGCATTCTTCTAATAGCCTAGGCCATCTTTATGTAGAGCAACAATAATTTTTTTCAGATCCTCCAAGAGTTCTTTGCCATGAGGTGCCATGTTAAACTTCCAGTGACCAGTATGTGAGAGTGAGAGCGATGACACCAAATTTAACACACCTGCCCCCTATTCACACCTGAGACCTTGTAACACTAACGAGTCACATGACACTGGGGAGGGAAAATGGCTAATTGGGTCCAATTTGGACATTTTCACTTAGGGGTGTACTCACTTTTGTTGCCAGTGGTTTAGACATTAATGGCTGTGTTGAGTTATTTTGAAGTGACAGCAAATTTACACTGTTCTACGAGCTGTACACTCACTACTTTACATTGTAACAAAGTGTAATTTCTTCAGTGTTGTCACATGAAAAGCTATAATAAAATATTTACAAAAATGTGAGGGGTGTACTCACTTTTGAGAGATACTGTATATATATGTATATATATATATATATATATATATATATATATATATATATACACAAACACACACACACATACATATACATATACATACAGTGTATATACACTGTATATATATATTGTGGGAACTAGCATCAAATGATAGAGGTTTAAAGGACACCACCACTCGCTTTTTTCTTTTTAAGGGTTTTCCTTGCCCAATTTTCTTAAAAAGAAAGTTCAAAAATTTTACTTAACATTATTATTATTTTTTGTGCAACAGGCATTTTATATCCTATGTTTTTTCATTATAGCCCTGTTTATTTTAGGTGGAGCAGAGATGTTTTATGGCAATCCTTGTGCTGTCTATCTATGGTGGATGACCTGTGCAAGGTTATCGCTGACTTCCAGACCTCTATATATTTATATTAACTGAGTGTATCTGTATTGCAATGAACTGATGGACAAGGTATATGTAAGTGGTTCTCTTCATATCACCATCATATGGTGATTTATAGAATTCTTTTTTTACACTACTTTCTTTTTATTATATTTTTCTTTCTTTCATACATATAATACAAGTACAACGCCTCTCCAGAGGCTCATAAAATTTGATACAAATACATACAGAAAAAGAAACATTTAACCATGGCATTTTTGCCTCACTTCATCAGTCGACGGAGTCGGGCAGACCCTCTATAGCTTATAGTAGCGCTTCAACTCTTTGCCCGCCCTAACTCAACTGATGCTAGAATTCAGTTGGTCCCTATTGCTAATATCATGCTTTTTGTAGATGCATTTCCTCTTATCTCCCCCTGTGAAAGATTGCGTGTAATTGAAACACATTGGGGCTTAGTATCTACTGTGATCCTATATTGGGCATCCATCATGTAATATTCATCTCATATGACATCATGTTACATCACACACATTATACCTGTACCTATAGCTGATTAGTCAGTGGATCAGTGATGTTTATATAGTTTTTTTCCATGCAATAGTGGTTCATTTTGATGGTCAGGTGTACCCATCAGTGATCTACAGGGTTACAGTGTGAAATTCTGCATATTCTGTTTATGTATTGCGAGATCATTATGGTCCATCTTTGACCCAACACTTAATGATCAGCCATTACACTACTTTTAATCATTTTTATAGTCTTTGCAATAAAGTTTGTAAAAAGTATTTTATAATTATTTTTCTTGTGTCTTTGTTGGGTGCCTAAAAAAAGTCCTCTACAATTTACAATAAAAAAATGTATATGATTTCTCTGGATGTGGCACACCATGTTGAAGCAGATCATATAGTCTTTCTGCTTTAGAGTTTATTTCTTGTTATTCATTTGGGTGGATATCTGTGCAGATATCCTTCCTGTCCCTGTGTCTTGCCAGTACAAGAAATAGGGGTGCGTTTGTCTCTGGGACACGGGTATTTATCGAGCATTCTCGAATAGGGTTGAGCGAACCCGAACTGCAAAGTTTGGGTTCGTACCGGACCTTTGGGTTTTTGGGTCCCGGACCCGCACAATTTACTGTATGTTCGGGTTAGAGTTCGGTGTTCGGTGCTTTTTAAAAAGTTATTGTCATAAAAAGTGTTTGGGGACCTGGGTCCTGCCCCAGGGGACATGCATCAATGCAAAAAAAAGTTTTAAAAACTGCAGTTTTTTCGGGAGCAGTAATTTTAATAATGCTTAAAGTGAAACAATAAAATTGTAATATTCCTTTAAATTTTGTACCTGGGGGGTGTGTATAGTATGCCTGTAAAGGGGCGCATGTTTCCTGTGCTTAGAACTGTCCCTGCACAAAGTGTAATTTCCGAAAGGAAAAAAGTCATTTAAAAGCACTCGTGGCTATAATGAATTGTCGGCTCCCATAATACAGAGAACAGTCATTGAAAGTCATTGATAAAAAAAAAAAAAAGCGTGGGGTTCCTCCTAAATTCAATTACCAGGCCCTTCAGGTCTGGTATGGATATTAAGGGGAACCCCCGCGTCAAATTAAAAAAAAATGACGTGGGGTTCCCCCCAAATATCCATACCAGACCTTTCAGGTCTGGTATGGATTTTAATGGGAACTCCACACCAAATAAAAAGAAAATGGAGTGGAGTTCCCCCAAAAATCTATACCAGACCCAGCACGCAACCTGGCAGGCCGCAGGAAAAGAGGGGGGATGAGAGAGCGCCCCCTCCTGAACCATACCAGGCCACATGCCCTCAACATTGGGAGGATGCTTTGGGGGTCTGTGACCCCTCAAAGCACCTTGTCCCCATGTTGATGAGGACAAGGGTCTCATCCCCACAACCCCGGCCGGTGGTTGTGGGGGTCTGCAGGCGGGGGGCTTATCGGAATCTGGAAGTCCCCTTTAACAAGGGGACCCCCAGATCCCGCCCCCCCCTGTGTGAAATAGTAATGGGGTACAAAAGAGAGGGCGGGGTCACCAGGTGGCCCTGCCCTCCGTTATATAAGAACTGTCAGAAGAAGGGTAGTGTCATTGCGCGAAGGGGCCCGAGAACAAAGAGGGAAGAAGAGACGCAGTGGAGGAAGATGCCGGACGAGAACACCGGAACAAGAAGCAGAGGATCGGAGGAAGAAGAAGATGGAGGAAGAAGAAGATGGAGGAAGAAACCGAAGGATGAAGGAAAGAAGAAGGAAGAAGATGGAAAGAAGAAGACTTAAATAAAGGAATTGTCAAAAACCCTTGTCCTCATCAACATGGGGACAAGGTGCTTTGAGGGGTCACAGACCCCCAAAGCATCCTCCCAATGTTGAGGGCATATGGCCTGGTACGGTTCAGGAGGGGCGCTCTCTCGTCCCCCTCTTTTCCTGTGGCCTGCCAAGTTGCGTGCTTGGAAAAAGGGTCTGGTATGGATTTTTGGGGGAACTCCACGCCATTTTTTTTTAAATTTGGCGTGGAGTTCCCCTTAAAATCCATACCAGACCCTGGTATGGATATTTGGGGGGAACCCCACGTAATTTTTTTAAATTGACGCGGGGTTCCCCTTAATATCCATACCAGATCTGAAGGGTCTGGTAATTGAATTTAGGGGGAACCCCACGCTTTTTTTTTTTTTTTTTTATCAATGACTTACAATGACTGTTCTCTGTATTACGGGAGCCGACAATTCATTATAGCCACGAGTGCTTTTAAATGACTTTTTTTCTTTCAGAAATTACACTTTGTGCAGGGACAGTTCTAAGCACGGGAAACATGCGCCCCTTTATTGTTAACAACATTGCTGCCATTTGTTGCCCTCTCCATTACTTTTTTAGAGCCATTTTAGTCCTCAAAAGTTTGGGTCCCCATTAACTTCAATGGGGTTCAGGTTCGGGGTCAAGTTCGGGTCACGTTCAGTCACGAACTCAAACTTTTTTGCGAATTTTGGCCGAACCCGTCGAACCCGAACATCCAGGTGTCCGCTCAACTCTATTTTTGAAGCATTTTCATCGCTTCACAGACGCAATGAAAACACGGCATAAACACATCCTAAATGCCATATGAGCATTTAGTGAGCATTTCTTTATTCCTCATAATCAATACACAAGTGAATGAGCCCTTAGAGGCAAGCATTGTGAAGAGCACATAGGGAGATGCTTGGCAAGGGGTTTGGTGAACTCGCAGTTATTTTTAGGTCACTATTTCCTCTAGCACATGAGTGTTCTGTATGTATGTGTTGTGTGGTTTTTAGTTCACAGTGAGCACTATGGTTTCTGTTTTTAATCTGAGCCACACCGAATAAGAGGATAGATTGAGGGATTTTCCAAGCCAGTAACTCTGTGGATGTGGAGGCCTTTTATAAACAAATGTGTAATTGACCTCCTGCCACCTAAGAGGTGTGAATTTAAAGGTAGGCAGACTGGGAGACATGGGCATATGGAGCTTGGTGAAAGCTATTTGGGAACACACGTATTGATTATTTTACAAAATGTTTTCTTATTATCATTTTATATACATGTTTGAGGTCCGGACTGCGACAAAAAATAGGCCCAGGTATTTTAGACTGAGCAGCCAACTTTTCCAGGGGGGGTGTCTATAGACATTCGTGGGGGTGCCTGGTGTCGGTCCTCCACACTGTAATGTGCAGGGATACTGTGATATAAAGGGGACAGCACTGATTACAGTGCCCCTGTACAGTGCAGTCCCCTTTATATTACAGTGTCCACAGTGTGGCCATACAATGCTAGTACGGTCTGTCTCCTATTGTGCCCACACTACCCATGGACACTGACCTGCTCTCTCTCTGGTGGTGCTGGACAGTGTGGCTCTCTTTCTGGTGGTGCAGTACAGCGTGGCTCTCTCTGGTGGTACAGCATGGATCTCTGGTGGTGTGGGTACAGCGTGGATCATGCTCCCTGGTGGTGTGGGTACAGCGTGTCTCTTGTGGCTATCTCTGGTGGTGTGGTACAGCGTGGCTCTCTCTGGTGGTGTGGGTACAGCGTGGTTTTCTCTGGTGGTGTGGGTACAGCATGGCTCTCTCTGGTGGTGTGGGTACAGCGTGGCTCTCTCTGGTGGTGTGGGTACAGCGTGGTTCTCTCTCTCTCTGGTGGTGTGGGTACAGCATGGCTCTATATCTATAGTGGTGCGGGTACAGCGTGGCTCTCTCTGGTGGTGCGGGTACAGCGTGGCTCTCTCTGGTGGTGAAGGTAAAGCATGGCTCTTTCACTGGTGGTGTGGGTACAGCATGGCTCGTGTGGCTCTATCTGGTGGTGTGGGTACAGCGTGGCTCTTTCTGGTGGTGTGGGTACAGCATGGCTCTCTCTGATGGTGCGGGTACAGTGTGGCTCTTTCTAGTGGTGTGGGTACAGCGTGGATCTCTCTGGTGGTGCTGGGGCTATTAGTTCCCCCAGCACAGTCCTCTTTTTCTTTTTTCATGTCTCCTATAGTAGCTGCTGAAGTGTAGCACTCCTCTGCTTGTTTCTGGGTTTTCTCTTTTACCCCCAACAGAGTACATGCTGGAGACTGTAGCCGGCTCCCTGCTGAGAACAATTGGGCCACCAATCTCTGGGACTACATTTCCCATGATGCCCCCCTAGTTTCTGTGGCCAATGGGGAGGGAAGAACAGTCAGGAAGTTTTCTCTTCTCCCGTGCTGCTGACATGAGAAAGGAGGGAGGTGAGCGGGGGAAACATCCTGACAGCAGCCCACAGTGGCCCACAGCTCTCCCCCCTTGCCCCACCATGCGGACGCCCATGGCTGGAGGAGAAGGAGCAGTCCATAAGAGCGGAGAGCAGAACTGTCAGCATCGGCTCTGAGGCTGAGCTGTGTGTGAGAGAGACACACAGCTCAGCCCATGCAGCCGCTAGTTCTGCCAGAGAAGACACAGGCATGGCCGCATAGCGATAGGCGAGCGACGGCCTGTGTTAACCCTGTCCAGGCCACGGTCACCGCTTGCCTCCCACTGTGCAGCCTGATCATCAACATATCACAGAGTGGGCGGCCCCAGCCCACTGGGCAAATGCTCGCCTGCTCTATGGCCAGTCCGAGCCACATGTTGAACTATGTTTTGCAGTTTGGAAGAAATTGGATTTTTATTCTTGTTTTGTTTTGTTCACTCTTCAGTATTTTTTGGGTAATTTGGGGGGTGGGGGGGCTATATTTACATTTCACATTGGGTTATTTTTAGCACCACTCCATATTTTGTATTTATAATTTTTTAGAGGTGTGAATCATTTTTGGGTGCTAGCAGGCTAGTTTTTTTCTATAGGGGGTAGACATAATTGTGCGCACAGCCATTTTGGTATATCTGCTGCCAAATTCAGCCTATTTGTTATGGCTTATTGTTATGTTTTGGTGCTGTAGTACATTCAACTGTTTCCTCTCCTTCTATTCAATAGTTAGCCCTGCACTTAATTGCCACTCCCTGGTTTGCTGTGCTCTTTTTACTTTTGTATGTGTCCTCATAAAGTGAAGAGCTCTCACCTAAGGCTTATTGTTCCATCATGCACTTACACCTTTCAATAAATGTTCATAAAACATTCTTGTAACCTGCAAAGACTGGAAAAAAAACTGCAGTAGATTTCATTCAAAGTCTTTCTGGTGAGTTGACACTGCTTGTGGTTTTCTGCAAAGTAAACAAGTTTCCACACTGTCTGCATAGTTTGGGTCTTAAAAGGTATGTTCAGTTGCATAGAGCTACATTTGAAACATGACATTTCAAAACATTTCAAAAACCACAACCCTCTATTAGGTAAACCCTCTTCCTATTCTCATATCCCTGAGTATTCACAAAATAGTCTAAATATAGACTTGAGTTATGTGTGGGTTAGAAAATGGCCAGCTTCAGGACAGTGTGTGAACACTTGAATAGGCAGCAATTACAAATAGAAAAAGCTCTGCAATGTGTGCCTTTTTATATACCTTCTGTGGCCTGTGGTCTGCAGCATGTCAGCCATGGTAAAAGAAGCATCCATCTGGGTACCACATTGTGGTGATTTTTTTTAAGACACAACAAACTTCAGTTTACAATGAGAACACCTCCTTTAAATTCCCTATGTTAGCTGTCTTTTAAAACATTAGGAAAATTAGAAACTATTATGGTATATGTGTATCTACAGTAAACCGTTTGCTGAAAAAGTATTTGTCATATACTGGACCCAAGCTTTATGGTAATGTCGATAAGAATCAAAAAATGTTTGACCCTTTAACAAAGCTTGAGCTATGGTATTTACGATATGGTGCTGCCATCTAGAGCTTGCAGGCACAACTGCTTCCCTAATAGAAACTGACGTAGAAGGAAGTAGAAAAGTCCATGTGCGAAGGACTGCAAACTTTCCAAAGTATAAAAAGGCTTGCAATTTAAACTCAGAGGAGGATTCTGAGCCAAGGGTCAACACTAGAAGCTATACTACAAAACTGAGGGAGGCTGCCTGCATTTGCTTACTAGAGAATCATGAACAAGCTATAATGGAAGCTAAGTGACCTTTTAGTGTATCCCTATCACACATACTGTATATACTGTTTCATTTGCTAGCAAAGGATAGATGGTGCGTGAATGTTTGTACGTAAGCCTAGATGTAGGACTCTATCCCTGGAATTCATAAAGACTGGTGCAGGCAGATTTTGCAAAGGTGTCTTTCATAGATTCTAAAAGTGTTGAAGAATGTACCAAATTCAAGTACCTGTCTAGAACTTGTACTTGAATTTGACTCACACCGTGCTACTTTTAGAATAAATTTCTCTCACAAAATCTGTCTGACCCAGTTTTTCTTTCTGTACACCAAAAGAGAGTTGGTCTTAACTAGCTCCACTTTTACATTTGGCACATTTAATGCAACACAATGTACATGTGGAGCATCTTAGAACTGAATTTGAATTTGGTTCACAAGTTACTGTCAGAACCAAAAGTGTTGCAAATACTTCTTGAATTTGGCGCAATACGTTACCAAGAGGGATTAATGCGTCTCGGCTTTACTGAATTCTGCCCTATATGTCTTGTATTGCTTTCCTGTAACTGTAAGTAGTTTGTATATGTAGCATTCTTGTATACTAAAAGCAAATTACGTTCTTGCCAAACCAATCTATTAACCTTCTATGAGGAGGTGATTTGCCATATAGATAAAGGAAGGCCCATAGACGTGGTGTATCTGGATATTGCAAAAGCATTTGACACAGTTCCCTATAAACGTTTATTGTACAAAATAAGGTCCATTGGCATGACCCTAGGGTGAGTACATGGATTGAAAACTGGCTACAAGGGTGAGTTCAGAGGGTGGTGATAAATGGGGAGTACTCGGAATGGTCAGGAGTGGGTAGTGGGGTCCCCCAGGGTTCTGTGCTGGGATCAATCCTATTTAATTTAGGGATTTGTTTTAAACATTATTTAGTATTAAGAGATGTATTTTGTTTTAACGTAATCTCTTAACGTTGGCCACGCACATATATGCAGCCTCTCAGCGTGTGGGCCTTCATGCCGAGTGGCCGCATATATGCGTTCCAGTGTAAACCACTTACCGTGCTGAGAGAGCACGGCAACTGGTGGTTATCGGAAAGCTGTAGATCGGGAGCTTTCTGATCACCCCAATGCCCGCCTCCACCTCCCAGCATTTAGAACCTTTAAAGGTCTGGAAGGTGGCTGGCGGAAAGGGATTACCTTTTTTTATTGTAAGACTATGCCTATGTTCTATCAGAAACCCGCTGCCCATCAGAATATACAATGGTAGTGACGTTCCGTCGCAGTCATCTTGGTACACCCGCACTCGTTCACAGTAAGCCTACATTTAGAAGGCGGCAAGCAGACATCTTGTTACACCCACCGGAGTGTTGCAGTTCACACTTATTTTTACCAGTAAACTGAGCTTATATAGTGAAATACCGTATTTGGAAGTCCGTAACACTGTTTTGATGTTGAATTTTAAAAACATTGGCAAGCCTGCTGATCTCACATTTTTGCTAATCTGACAGAACACCTCTGATTTTAAAAATCAACATCAAAACAGTCTGACGGATTTCAAAATACTGTATTTCGCTATATAAGCTTAGTATACTGGTAACAATAAGTGTGAAATGCAAGACTTCGGGTGGGTGTAACAAGATGTCCGCTTGCCGCCTTCTGACTGTAGCAGAGGCATAACTAGAATCTTCAGGGCCCCGGTGCAAGAAACCAAGAAGGGCCCCCACCAGGGGCATTGCTAGGTCTACAAAAGATCTGGGGATAGAACCCATAGAAGAAAAGTAAAGAAAGTCACATGCTTGGGCGGCATACACATGTATATAATATACATGTGTGTGTATGTATTTATATATATTATATAAAAAATATCATTACATATCTGAGTGAGGATCCCCCCTTACATCTGGGTCCCCAGAGATCCCTCACTTACATCAGGGCCCCCAGAGCCCCCCTCATTACATCAGGCTCCCCAGAGAGCCTCCCCATACATCAGGGTTCCCAGAGAGACCCCCCCTTACATCAGGGTCCCCAGAGAGCCTCCCCACTTACATCAGGGTCCCCCAGAGAGCCTCCACCTTACATCAGGGTCCCCAGAGCCCCCTCATTACATCAGGGTCCCCAGAGAGCCCCCTACATCAGTGTCCCCAGAGAGCCTCCCTTTACATCAGGGTCCCCAGAGAGCCCCCCTTGCATCAGGGTCCCCAGAGAGCCCCCTTACATCAGGGTCCCCAGAGAGCCCCCTTACATCAGGGTCCCCAGAGAGCCCCCCCTTACATCAGGGTCCCCAGAGAGCCCCCCTTACATCAGGGTCCCCAAAGAACCCCCCCTTACATCAGGGTTCCCTGAGAGCCCCCCCCCTTACATCAGAGTCCCCAGAGAGCCTCCCCTTACACCAGGGTCCCCAGAGAGCCTCCCCTTACACCAGGGTCCCCAGAGAGCCTCCCCTTACATCAGGGTCCCCAGAGAGCCCCTCTTACATCAGGGTTCCTAGAGGTCCCCCTTACATCGGGGTCCCCATACAACTGTTTCCCTCTTCCAGAGGTTCCCCTGCACCTGGCTGGTCTCCGCCATGCACCTCCAACCCCCAGCACATCTCTGTGGGAGGAGGCAATCGGCAGCTGTATGGTGCCTGCGGATGTTTTTTAGAAATTCGTGTGAGACGTTACTGAAGCATTATAGCTCCATCTAAACAGTGTGCTGAGAGCACGCCTGATTGCATGTAAACCTACAGCAAGATCTTACCACTAGAACAGGTGATCAGTTGCAGCGGGGAGATGTAAAGATGTGAATATCCAGGCAGAAAAGAATGGTATGCAAGGAATCTTTGTTATTTGTGTGAGGATTTGTATCTGAAATAAATCCACAGTAAAGATATAGATAGATAATAAACCAGCCAATAAAACTATATATATATATATATATATATATATATATATATATATATATATATATATATATATATATATATATATATATATATATATATATATATATATATATATATATATATATATATATTTACATAGATATAAACATATCTATCTATATATCTGTATACATCTATCTATCTGTCTATATATATATATATATATATATATATATATATATATATATATATATGTATATATATATATATATATATATATATATATATATATATATATATATATATATATATATATATATAAACACACACATTTTGGACATTTTAGGAGGCAATATAATACCCATAGATAAAATAAAAGTGTCCCTTTACA
This sequence comes from Lithobates sylvaticus, assembly GCA_028564925.1. NCBI lineage: Eukaryota > Metazoa > Chordata > Amphibia > Anura > Ranidae > Lithobates > Lithobates sylvaticus. Next base: position 385,446,371 of record CM053027.1, on the reverse strand, counting down.
GTATTTTCAGCAAAATGACTGTGAAAGTGCAGCCTCTCACTTGTTAAACCTATACCGCCACCTAGTGACCATATTTATAATTTAAGTAAATGCATCTAGAGGAAAAACACACCCGAGTTACTGGTAATATGCTGAAATTGATTGAACATTGTGCATATACAATACCTGTTTAGAGCTTCAGCAATAACAGATTTCATTAGTATTTCTTAACCATATACTCTGATTTATATTACCATACAGTAGAGGTGCCTTCCAGGACCACATATAGACCAGGATTCTGTGATAGACAGAATAATTTTACATTGTAAACCCATCTCACTTAATTCACTGGTGACTGTTAATTAGAGAAAAACTGAAACATAGGGGGTTATTTACTAAAGGCAAATCCACTTTGCACTGCAAGTGCACTTGAAAGCGCAGACGCTGTAGATCCGAGAGGGACATGCAAGGAAAATAAAAAAACAGCATATGATTCGATAATAAAATCAGCAGAGCTTCCCCTCATTTCAGATCTACCCTTAAGATTTACAGCGACTGCACTTCCAAGTGCACTTGTAGTGCAAAGTGGATTTGCCTTTCATAAATAACCCCCCATTGTGTTTCCCAAAGACTAAAGTTGTATACCACACTTATATACTGATTGTTTGCTTTGTGTATGTTAGAGTTCTGGTCACCAGGAACCACTGCACCTTTTCCAGATTTACAGATTAAAGCAAACAGGTGTAACAAATTATTTTCACTAATTGAGTTTGTGAGTCTCTAAAGAAACTGGAAATCATGCACTTTTAATTGATCTCTGATGACAGGTTAAGTAAATGCTTGTTTATAAATATTACAAATGTTTTTACACTTTATGAAACTTATATATTTTCTCTTGCAAAATACATAAAGTTATCAAATTCAATTAAGAAAATGTGCATATCAAAATAGTAAATACATGGAAAGTTTGCATTTGAAGTTTGCAGAGTTTTTACAAATGTACCCAACCTATTCTGCAATAATGTGTTTGTCTGTCTGTATATCTGCAATTTCTCTGTTTATTAGTGTAACTCACATTTTCTCAACCTGATACCTGTTGTATATCTGTTAATAAATGTTTTTATTAATAATTTCAGGTATTGCAAACTCTATCCCTCTCGTCATTCATACAAAAATGTGTGTGTATTAGTATACACAAATAAATAGCCATGTAAATAGCTTACTTTCAATAAACAACTGAAATATATACACTTGGAGCGTACATCTGCAGAATGCAAAACATCTCCAAATAGTACCTAATAAGAGCTGGATTTGGTTTATACCAGCTATTAAACTTGGAATAAGTACAGACACAGTGTGTAACTGTGACCTTATACTTAGTGCAAGAATAATTTCAAACACTTGGCTCTATCTTTTCATATGCAAAGTAATATATCATAATATATTCTGTCAGTTCAACTAAGTTAAAAAATCTGTAGTAATCAAAGTAATTAAGACGAACAAAACTGATACAGCCTCTTCTCTCCCCATTATTCAGTAACACTTACATTGCTCAAACCAGTAATAAATTATGGCATTATACTGTTGTTTTAAGCCATTTTAAGCCATAGATACTGTATATAACGCAAAGGATGCCTGCAATGTATCTTCTTTGTTCCTTTTAGTTGGAAGAAATAAAGCAAAACTTAAATCCCTAATCCATCTAAGATATCCTCTGAAATGTGCACTTTTTTCACAAGTCACAAAAGATTTTCATCATTATTGTGTAGTGGAACGTTAAAGGCATATTGCCCTCTTACTAATTGTAAAACTCTGTAATCCTAATAAACCTCCTACCCCAATCAAATTAAGGATGTGGTACACTAAAATGTTATTATTTTATAATAAAACTTTGAAATCCTAATTATCCTCCTACCCTAAAAAATTTAGGAAGTGACCTACCAAAATGGTCATCTTAATGCAGGTCAAACATGTGTTTGCCTCAGTTATCCAATCATTTGCAAGAAAGTTTCAGATGTGAAAAAAATGCCCCTGCATGTGTTTAAATAGTTAACATGACCACTGAATTACAGATTTTTGCAAATTAAATATGTGGACCTGACAATCCAAAGTCAATGGTTCATAAATAGGCTATTGTCTTTTGATAATACTACAAAGATACCCTTACCAATATTAGTAAATAAAAAATAAAAAAAACACCTTTGCATCCCTCTCACTCACTTGGGACATGCATAATCTTAAAAAAAAGTCTGGCACTAAATGAAATGGTAAGAAATTCAAACATAATTCAAATACAAGCTTGTTTCTAGTTGGAACTAGATTTATTTATCTACTCGACATTTATAACGTTTACAAATGCTTTGTTTTAATTATATGCAGTTTTTTTTTAGGTTTATAAAGGGTTCTGTATATGTTTACTGTGTTTTACAACCATTTCTTAGAACATTTTTTTGTAAATATTAAAATAGTGTATTTCAGGTTTTTTTTAACCTTAAACTAGTTAATATTTTTTTATTTATAGCTTTTGGAGTGCATATGGCACTTAAAAATATAATATTGGTGTTGTGCAGTACATTTCATGTACAAATCATTTTGTACTGTTTCTTTTTTGTAATAAGACCCTAAAGTGTACAGGTGTATGTAAGTCTGCTGGGAAATCTTGTTTGTTTGTGATAAACATTTAATTAAACATAGGTGCTGATATTTTAATTTATACACTTACCTTAGTTAATAGGATGAATCACTTTAGTTATCTAATCATGTGCATGAAAATCCATTTGTTTTAAATTTCCCTTGCTCGTGATTGGGTATTCAAAGTGGACATAGTTTTAGGTTACTCGCTAGGCTAATTGAAAATTTATCTTAGTAAGGAGAAATTCTTTGCTCCATTAGCAAACCAATTCCAGTGTGTTTATCACTGCTAATGATGCCATGCTTTCCATGTATAAAAATCCCAGCACACAGTTAGGGTTGAACATTTGTGTACCTACATCACATGTTAATTCATAAGTGTCTGATCAGTTTTAGTCTTGTGTCAACTGGATATGTGTATGTATAGGTTTACGTGCAGTCACAATCATCTATGAGCAGCAAACTTGTCATTAATGACAGTCACATTTCTAGAAAATATTCTTGAAAAAAACAGCTACAAGTGAAAAAGAATAGTTGCAAATGGGATAAATTGACTGTGTGCAGTTTGAAACACCTTGTGGGACTGAATAAGTGAATCCAGCAGTAAGGCTTTGTGATTCACTTTGGAACTTGTAAGCAATTTAGCTTAAACACTTTAATATTTTTTAACAATTATTACCATTGTTAATAAATATAGACAACATGTTAAATATGGAAAATGACTATGCACACGTGCACATGCAGCAAAGTCATGTGGAAGGATGTATTACATTGCTGGCGTGCTGACTGAGCTATCCCTAGGGTGATGTTAACCCTTTTAGGATTTAGGGCATACTTACGGCCCATACACACGATCCGAAAATCGGACAAAAAATACCGCTTTCAAAGCAATCGTACAATCATTGGATTATTAGTATAGAGCTTTCGAGAGCCGATCACGACAGTCCATCTGATATTATTGGATCGGACAAACACGAAATTTTCTCGTACGATACCAGTTCATACAATTTTCGATTAATCAGTACAGTTGTCGTCCGAAAATACAATAGAAATACACTACAATACATGACCTCAATTCTTATTTTTTATTCTGTCTTACGAGAATTTTCGTCACTTTAGTAACCTCTCCATTTTCGATATGCGACTAGCATGCAAAAACAACAGACAATATGTTGTCCGATTTTCGGATCGTGTGTACGGGCCATTAGTATAATCTTGAGTCTCTCCCTGCTGGGCCCACGTCCATGCTTGCAGCTGCTGTAACCTGCTGTCAGTTTGACAGCCAATGTCCTAATCTGTGTAGCAGAACTGCTGACAACAGCTCTTTCAGCACTCATAAGCAGAAACAGGTGTTATAATAGAATAATTATAAAGGAATAGAACTTACATTAGGGTTCATATGCTAAAGAAACAAAGACTATTGAATTAGCAAAGTGAATGCTTACTTCCCAAGGGGGATAGTCAATTTACAAAGCAAATATATTTAGTAAAAAAGCTAATAATTTACTAAATAATAATAATAGTTAATTAATAATAATGTTTATTTCAGTCATTCTGTTATATATCCTTTTTTTTAATTTCCCTTGCACATGATTAGGAAATTCAAAGTGAAAATATTGCCATCCTATTTACAAAGCTGAATAAACATCTTTTAGTAAATCAACCCAATTGTATTAGCTACAGCTTTCACGAGTAACTAATTGCAGTTTTTGAAAAAAACCTGACAGTAGGAGAATTCTTTTAATAAGTCTTTCCCATTTAACCCCTTACTGCCCCTAATTATTTCTTTCCTCTGCCTGCTCTTCTAGACAGTTTTTGTCACCAATGTTTTTACTATTTGAGTACTGTTTGTACAATTATTTTTCTAATTCTCTTCATTGTGTTAAAAACACATACAAAACGTATCCTTAATTATTTTTCTAATAATTTTTTACACTTTGTAATAGCAACATAATTTTGGTTCCAAGACAAATTGCAGAATAAAATTAGTGCTTTATAACTATAAGCATTCTAGTTGTCATTTGTTTCTGCCTTTAAATTGTTATACAACTCGTGGGAAACAAATGAAAACAAAGTCTAAACGATATATGTCAAGCTTCTGTATCATGGAAGAAGAAGGTTTTGCCAAATTAACAGGGCCATAGCTGAAATGTAATTTTTTTTTACTGAATTTTGAGATATATATATATATATCTCTCTCTCATATATATATATATATATATATATATATATATATATATATATATATATATAGAGAGAGAGAGAGAGAGAGAGAGAGAGAGAGAGAGAGAGAGAGAGAGAGAGAGAGAGAGATGCTTTTATGTATCCTGTTGGCATGTTCAACATAATATCAACTTTCAAAGTTTACTACTTTCTGTTAATAACGGTGCAACTGTGTATTAGCTAAAATAAAAATGCATCTGTATGTCTATTAAATAAACAACACATGTGCAATTCAGTATGTAATATAAGTATGAAGTGTACTATAGGTTAACATGTGAAACAGCAGCCCACCTGTCAGAATAAGGCAACATTGCTATGATTTGATTTTTACCTTTTAGATTCACTGGAATATGCATAAGGTCACAGAGACTTTTAAATGTATATAGTTCAGAAAATCTATCTATCTATCTATCTATCTATCTATCTATCTATCTATCTATCTATCTATCTATCTATCTATCTATATATCTATCTAAATGTGTATTGGGTGCACTGTGAGTAGTGTGTTTATTAAAACATAGTATATAAAAATATGTACTATTTAAGTCTATAGTCTATGTGAAGCTAAAATAAATACCAGAACACTCATTATGTGATTCAAGTTTCCCAAGAAATCATCTAAATATGTATAAAACGGAGAATTAAATCCAGATGGTATGCTTAGTCAAATAGAGTAATGTTGTGTTAAGTTTTTTCCTTTCCTCCTTTAATGTTGTTGTATTACTATATGGCAATATGTTACAATAGACCACATTCACTGACTATACAGTCACTAAATAGAAACCATCTAGGACTATGAATGTGCTAATCAGCTTTAAGTCATTAAGAAAGTGTTCTTTCACAAGTATGTTCCAGGCTTGGTTTCAATATAAAGTTACTGAAAATTGAAGGATGCATAGATTAGCAAGGGGGAGCTACTGCAACTTACTCATTCAAAAGATTTTTGGAATCAACAATTCCAAATCATCAGGCAGGTACCCTATGCACTAGCTTAGTCTTGTATAAGCCATAAAAGCATATATCAGGTAAATACTTGTAAATTATGCACTATCAAGAAGCTGAGTATAGCAGGTAATCAATTTGAATCTTTATAGAGTACAAGTAGTTCCTTGTTAAGGATTTTAAAGGTATTGTTAGAATCCAGTGATGTCCTTTTTCCAAATATACTATTGGGTTGATTTACTAAAACTGGAGATGGTAAAATCTGTTAAAGCTCGCCATAGACACCAATCAGCTTCCAATTTTATTTGTCAACGCTTAATTGACGAAGATGAAGTTAAAAGCTGATTGGTTACCATGCACAGCTGCACCAGATTTTGCACTCTCCAGTTTCAGTAACTCTACCCCGTTGTTCTTTATTGCTATTATGTGAGAATTCATTATTCAATAGTTTGGACCACTACCCAACTGTGTGCATATGTCCATCTGTGTTGTGCAATTGACAAGTATCAGCTCTTGGTTACAGAGTGATGTTTTATTGTGTGGGTAGAAAAAGTAATATCAAAATAGTATACGGTTCTAAATGGAACATATTCTCATTTAGTGATTGGTAATATGGAGTGTTAGACTACCACTTTTATACATTGTAAGGTGCATATTGCTTACAGGGGTAGTTATAAAAAACAGTAAGGCATGTATATAGATACAAATATCTAGAAAGAATCAAAAATAAGTAAAACAGCTTAAACAAACATATTTCATCAAACTGTGTTAACATTTGCATAGCAACTTTGTATAGCAACCTCATTGTCCCATTTAAGGACTGCAGTCAATTGCAATAGATACAATTGTATGTGTTGCTTTACCGAAAAATTAGGGTGCAGTTCACACTTTTAGGAGAACTTTTTTTTTGCATTTATATATAAAAGTCATACAGATGCATAGCTAATTTTCTGTAAAGCTTTTGTATGAACTAATGTAACTATTGGGTACATGCAATGGTAATCTGTGCAGATGTGCTGTGCACCTACTATCACTGCAGCTGTGTTTTCTAGATGGCCAATTGTCAAATTGAAGCTAGAGACAAGACAAAATCAATTAAGGCATGATGGCTGAAAGAATGAAAATAACCATCACTCTATGAGGCACTGTTTGGAATCTGCACCACTTATTTCCCATATCTCATGCTAATCTTCAAGTTTTTCCCAGAAGTCTTGGCGTGTGCAACAATAAACATAGCACAAAGCTTCCTCTGAAAACTAAATCTAGAATATTCTTTACATATTTAGTGCAGGTAAAAATAAGCGAAAGCACAAGGCTTTTCAGGCTTGATGGTGTGCCTGGTTTTCTATAAAGCGTAAAGTTCCTGCATTTTATAATTTTGTGGCCTGATTAAGTTTGCTGACATCTGGCCATTGCCATAAATTCTGATTCACTGTATATCACTGCATTCGATCTAATACTGGAGAGCTACAGCTTTAACTGTTGTCTTGCCAGTAAGCTTAGAGTGCTAATTGTCTCAAACACATAAAAGATTTAATCTCAGAAAATAATGGCTGCCATTGAGAACTGCGTGTTGCCTTGTGTATTTATAATGACATCAGAAGTATGAGTGCCTGAGTGCTTCAGTTGATTTTCCTACAATCACAACTAATGATTAGTTATTGAATATTTAACTGCCATTGATATCCCACTTGCTAACAAATCCATTACAACACGCTGTTTTGGTAATGTGAGTAACATAATCCTTCCTCATGTAAATGCTAAACTGAAGCTGAAGGGAACAAATTGACTTGTATACATTGTAAAAAGATTGCCTATTGACTCTTCAAACACATATTTTAACATGATTTACCGCCTGTTGTCATTTGAGCATGTAAGCATTAATCTATAGGCAAAAATAGGCTTGATAAAATCAACATAGATTTTTTATATTTTTTTATTTTTACATTCATTTTTTAAACACAGCATCACATTTATAGATTATTTTCTTAGAGATTATTCAAGTGGCTTTCACAATGCTAACACATAGTTTGGCTCCCAATTAACAAGGTTAAAATGTACTAGCCCAAAAGGGGATTTCTAGGAAAACTTAAAAAGTCCTCTGATTGTTTGAGACATCCCCACAAGGTGATAGTAGCCATAATAACACACTTGTAACAACACAGTTAAATGCTGCATATTATACTTGTTTATTTTTACTAAGGGATTAATTTACTAAAGGCCGCTATCCACTTTGCGAGGGAATATGCAAGGTACTTTTCCCCTGAGCTTAGTGAATGTGGTGAAATTTCACTTTGCAAAGAATACCTAATCACATGCAAGGACAATAAAAAACAGCATTTTTGCCTGCACAGGATTGGTTGATGGTAGTCAGTAGAGCTTTACCCCATTTACTAAGCTTTGGAGAAAATTATCTTGCAAAGTCAAACTTGCAAAGTGAATAGGATATTTGCCTTTAGTAAATCAACCCCTAAGGGTTATTTTTTTAGGACAAACTATTTTGAACTTTTCCCCTTATTTCCCAAAAGCTTGTGTTAAAAAAATGAACTGTTAGTGCTATTTAGGGATGAGCCGAACACCCCTCCGGTTTCGGTTCGCAGCAGAACATGCGAACAGGCAAAAAATTTGTTCGAACGCACGGACACAATTAAAGTCTATGTATGAATAACCAAAAGTGCTAATTTTAAAGGCTTATATGCCAGTTATTGTCATAAAAAGTGTTTGGGGACATGTATCAATGCAAAAAAAAGTTTTTAAAAAGGCTGTTTTTTGGGAGCAGTGATTTTAATAATGCTTAAGGTGAAACAATAAAAGTGAAATATTCCTTTAAATTTCATACATGAGGGGTGTCTATAGTATGCCTGTAAAGTGGCAAATTTTTCCCGGGGTTTAGAACAGTCCCTGCACAAAATGACATTTCTAAAGGAAAAAAAGTAATTTAAAAGTACTTGTGGCTATAATGAATTGCCGGTCCCAGCAATACAGATAAAAGAAGTCAATGAAAAAAACAGCATGGGATCCCCCCCAGTCCATTACCAGGCCCTTTGGGTCTGGTATGAATATTTAGGGGAACCACAAACCAAAATAAAAAATAATTGGATGGGGTTCCCCCTAAATTCCATACTGGGCCCCTGATGCCCCGGGAAAGCCACAGGGAAGTCCCCATGCATCCCCCCTCACCCAGGAACATCACGGTGGCCCCGCCCTCAGTTATAAAAGAGCTGTAACCTGTGAGGACACATCATATGGCAGGTGCCTCCCATGGGCTCTCCCGTCGGCACAGCGAGAGAAGAAGATGAATGGATTTTGTGGGACATTTTTATGTCTTTTCATTTGTACCATTTTGACACTTTTTTTGTGAAATGGTAGGGGTACATTTGTACCCCGTTACCATTTCACACGGATCTGGGGGTCCCCTTGTTATAGGGGGGCTTCCAGATTCTGATAAGCCCCCCGCTCGCAGACCCCCACAACCACCGAGTAAGGGTTGTGGGCATGAGGCCCTTGTCTCCATCAACATGGGGACAAGGTGCTTTAAGGGGCTACCCCAAAGCACCCTCCCCATGTTGAGGGCATGTGGCCTGGTACGGTTCAGGAGGGGGGCGCTCTCTTATCGCCCCTCTTTTCCTGCGGTCTGCCAGGTTGCGTGCTCGGATAAGGGTCTTGTATGGATTTTTGGGGGGACCCCCACGCCATTTTTTTTTATTTTGACGTGGGGTTCCCCTTAATATCCACACCAGACCTGAAGGGCCTGGTAATGGACTAGGGGATTCCATGCCGTTTTTCAATGACTTCTTTTATCTGTATTGCTGGGACCGACAATTCATTAAAGCCACAAGTAATTTTAAATTAGTTTTTTTCCTTTAGAAATACAATTTTGTGCAGGGAAAACACGGGAAAAATGCGCCACTTTACAGACATACTATAGACATCCCCGGGTACGAAATTTAAAGGAATATTTCACTTTTATTGTTTCACTTTAAGCATTATTAAAATCACTGCTCCCGAAAAAACTTCAGTTTTTAAAACTTTTTTTGCATTGATACATGTCCCCTGGGGCAGGGCCCAGGTCCCCAAACACTTTTTATGACAATACCAAGCATATAAGCCTTTAAAATTAGCACTTTTGATTTCTCCCATAGACTTTTAAAGGGTGTTCCACGGCTTTTGTATTTGCCGCGAACACCCCAAATTGTTCGCTTGATTCGACCTCAAGGTAGCACATCCGAACCTTACACACAGGTCACTTCTCTGCTGGGAGATTAACTATCCTCTTATGTTGGTAAGGTTGAATAAAGACACCAATCGCAAACCAGTTCAACCTGTGGTGTGTGGATTCCTCTAGTACACTTTTATCCATCTGTTCCTGTGAATCCTGCCTTATCCACTGAGGGATTTCGTTTATGTGGGAAATCGCATCTACCTTCAGCACCATCGCTTCTATACCACTGGGTTCTGGATTTCGTTCATGTGAAATCGCATCAACCTCTGGCATTATATGATAACATCGCTCATATACTACAGGGTTCTGGTAAGCAGATCAAGATCACCATTTTGGATTGTTCACCATTCCTTCTTTTTTTCACATGGAACTATTTATATTGATTTGCCATCACTTCGTTTGATTGAATTTTTATAGATGGATTATCACATGTTTGGTTAATATTCCAATTTTTCCACATAATAAGCGCCACACTATGGATTTTATGTTTTATTAGTTTGCCCATCAACAAACTGTGTTGGCTGCTATTTTTCTTGTTTCACTTTGGATTAGCGCAGATATTTCGGTTGCACCGTTTCTTCCCAAATTGTTCGCTATTCGGCAAACAGGCGAACACCCGATGTTCTCACTCACTATCACGTAAAGTACTTAATTGTGCTGTTAAAAACATACAAATGTATGGAGAGCATAATTTGGCAAACTAATGTAAAGTAATGATAGAAAAAAAAAATACAATTATAGAGTCATGTAGCAAACAGAGCATCAACTTTAAAAGCAGACCCATTAGGGAATTAAAGAGGTTGTAAACCCTCATGTTTTTTCACCTTAATGCATCCTATGCATTAAGGCGAAAAAACTTCTGGCAGTCACCGTCCCCCCAGCCCCCATTTTCCTTACTTGACCCCCGTAATTCCCAAGCCGGAGATGCGCTGTCCCTCTCTGAACAAGGTCCCGGCTCTTGATTGGATAGATTGATAGCAGCGCAGCCATTGGCTACCGCTGCTGTCAATCAAATCAAATAATGTGGGTGCCGGGGGCGGGGCCGAGTCCTGGAATGCCGGACTTGGGAGCACGCCCTCAAGGTAACCCCCCTGGAGAGCGCTTCTACTGGGGGTTATCTGAAGTGAGGAGGAGCCTCGAGAGCCGCCGAGGGACCCCAGAGGTCGAGGATTGGGCAACTCTGTGCAAAACAAGCTGCAAAGTGGAGGTAAGTATGACATGTTTGTTATTTTTTTTTTTAAAAAGCGAGCCTTTACAATCACTTTAAAGAAAATGCACTGCAATATAATTATAAATCAGTGCTAATCCAAACAATAAGAAAAAAAATATTTCAGCACACATATAGGAGAACACACAAATAACTTCCCATTATTAGGATATATGGAATCTGATTTCACTATAATTAAATTGAGTACAATAAAACATCAAGAGAAAAAAAAAAGCAACAGACAATAATTATAATGCTACACCTTAAAATCTGATAAATAAACAACTTAATTAACACAATAGCATGAAACAGTGTTAATCAAGCACATGATTAATTTAAAAATCAGTAAGCAGTACCCAGTAATATACACAAACAAACTGCTGGTATTAATAGTATTATGTATATATAAGTGCTTAGTGCTCTAGTGTTATTGAAACTTACATAAAGTTTTAAAAAGAAAATCAGTAAAACAATTTAACTTGTTTACCTAGTTTACTCAATTTGTTACAGGGGATGCATTGCTATAAGATTAGACATAGAAAGAATTCTACAAAGGAAAATTAATAAAGGCAACAGAGGTAATGTGTAAGTAGGGCAACTGACAGACCCTTATAGAAATATACTGCCTCATGCACGGCTAGTATATGTATGATCTGCTTTAGTACCCACTGCTGGAAGAACACCAAAAGTGTACCAAGCCCAAAAAGTATCCCCACCCCAAATGATCTGCATTTTATGCACAAGAAGCAGAGGCGTAAAGCCCTTTGTAGCACCGTATTACAGGCTTGACATGATGTGGATCCCAGTTGGCCAAGACTGCAATTGCAATATGAAAATCAATAATTTGAAGTAAAACAGATATTAAACTGTATGTTTATTAACACAAGATAAAGGGCTATCTTAACTGGGCGCTGCATGACAATGTAATGGTCCTTAAAACTGGTTTCCAATGTTTCCTGTCACTTTAACCACTTCAGCCCTGGAAGGATTTACCCCCTTCCTAACCAGGCTATTTTTTGCGATATGTCACTTTTTCACTTTAACTGACGATTTTGCGGTTGGTTGGACACTGTACCCAAACAAAATTTATGTCCTTTTTTTCCCACAAATAGATATTTCTTTTGGTGGTATTTGATCACCTCTGCGGTTTTTATTTTTTGCGCTATAAACAAAAAAAAAAAAGATAATAAAAAAAAACAATATTTTTTATTTTCTGCTATAATAAATGTCCAAAAAAATGTAAAAAAAAAGTTTAGGCCAATATGTATTCTTCTACATATTTTGGTAAAAAAAGGCAATAAGAGTATATTGATTGGTTTGCGCAAAAGTTATAGCATCTACAAAATAGGGGATAGATTTATGGCATTTTTATAATAATTTTTTTTTTTACTAGTAATGGCGGCGATCTGTGATTTTTAGTAGGACTGTGACATTGCGGCAGACAGAGCGAACACTTTTGACACTCTTTTGAGACCATTGACATTTATACAGCGACCAGAGCTAAAAAAACACTGATTACTGTATAAATGTCATTGGCAGGGAAGGGGTTAACACTAGGGAACGATCAAGGGGTTAAATGTGTGTCCTAGGGAGTGTTTCTAACTGTGGGGGGATGGGACTGCCTGGAGGAGGAGACCAATCGTTGTTCCTAATCAGTAGGAACAACATATCTGTCTCCATTCTCCTGACAGAACAGAGATCTGTCTGTTTACATTGACAGATCTCCGTTCTGTCTCTCTCAGGAGCGATCGGGGGACACCCAGATCCTGCCCCCCTCTTTCTATTTTTTGGGCCCGTTGGGCGGCGTGATTGATGATAGATGGACATTGTGGGACACTTTTTTTTTATTTTTTAATAAATACTCCTCTCCTGTACATACAGCCCCCATCATACCCTCCGCACTCCTCTCCTATACATAGTGCCCCCCATCATACCCTCTAGAAATGTTATTTAGTCACAAAACTATAAGTATAGTGTATACTACATAAAAAAAATCGTGTTCATTGCATTGTACAGAGGTAATGAATTTAATGTACTGAAGAAAAATATTTGCTGTGTGCTGCTAAAGTGTTTGGGTTTGGCTTGAGGCAACCCTAGGGGTGAGCCAAATTTTTTTTACATTTTGGCATGGAGTTCCCCTTAAAATCCATACCAGACCGGAAGGGCCTGGGGGGACGGGAACCACGCTGATTTTTTTCATTGATTTTTTTATCTATATTGCCTCTAGCCAGCAGTACATTACAGCAGTGAGCAAGTTTGAACTACATTTTTTCCTTTAGAAATTTAATTTTGCTGCAGCACTGCATTGCAGAGATGTGCTACTTTACAGACAGAATAAGGGTACTCCCAGGCACGATATTTAAAGGAATATATTTATTTTTATTGTTTCAGTTTAAGTATTATTAAAATCATTGCTCCTGAAAAAAACGGTTGTTTTTAAAAACTTTTTTTGCATTGATACATGTCCCCTGGGGCAGTACCCGGGTTCCCATACATTTTTATGGCAATAGCTTGCATATAAGCCTTTAAAATGAGCTGAAGCTACATTCAGTTCATACAGCACTTATAGACACTGCAGCAGTTAGTGATAGAAGTAGTTGGTTTGGCTCAGCTTGGTCCAAACAAACTATGTAAAGTGACAGGAAACATTGAAATCAGCTAAAGGGAAAAATAAGTACATCTCCCATATTAGAAAAGTAAAGCACATACGGATTTTATATTGTACTTTAACATAGGGGTCCCCAACCCCAGGGCGTGGACCGATACTGGTCTGTGCCCTGTTTGCAGCTGGGCCACAAAGGCTGCACTGAAAGAGGTTATGCGGGTGAGCAGAGAAATCACATCTTCTCTCCCTGCCTACTTCGCATCACAGCTGCTCTGCCTTTTTACTGTCATAGGATGGCGGTAAATCTACTGCACATGTGCCGGTCTTGAGTGCGGGATGCTCCAGATGTCGTACTGCTGGGGAGAGGCTGCAAGGAGAGGGATACCACGTAAACAAGATTGGACATTCCGACAACAAAATCCCATGTTTTTTTTTCGACGGATGCTGGCTCAAACTTGTCTTGCATACACACGGTCGCACAAAGTTGGCCGGAAATTCCGAACTTCAAGAACGCGGTGACGTACAACACGTACGACGAGCCGAGAAAAATTAAGTTTAATAGCCAGTGCTGCTCTTCTGCTTGATTCGGAGCATGCGTGGCACTTTGTGCGTCGGAATTGTCTACACAATGGATTTTGTTGTCAGAAAATTTGAGAACCAGATCTCAAATATTGTGCAACGGAAATTCTGATGGAAACTGTCCAATAGAGCCTACACACGGTCGGAATTTCCGACAACAAGCTCCGATCGCACATTTGCCATCGGAAAGTCCGGCCGTGTGTATGCGGCATAAGTGTTTTCACTGCAGAAAATCTTTACAAATTGCCATTAAAGTGATAAGCTGAATCTGGTGTTTGTGCTGGCAGGCTACAGTGGAAAGCTGCATCTGGGGCAGGATAGTGACGAGCAGCGACAGTGGCAAGTGACATGCTGCATCTGGTGGCAAGCAACTGTGGCAAGCGACAAGCTGCATCTGGTGGCAAGCTATAGTGGCAAGTGACACACTGCATCTGGTGGCAAGTGACATGCTGCATCTGGTGGCAAGCGATGGTGGCAAGTGACAAGCTTCATCTGGTGGCAAGCGACGGTGGCAAGCGACGCGCTGCATTTGGTGGCAAGTGACACACTGCATCTGGTGGCAAGCAACGGTGGCAAGTGACACTCTGCATCTGGTGACAGGTGACAGTGGCAAGTGACATGCTGCATCTGGTGACAGGCGACAGTGGCAAGTGACACGTGGCATCTGGTGGCAAACAATGGTGGCAAGTGACACGCTGCATCTGGTGGAAAGCAATGGTGGCAAGTGACTTGCTGCATCAGGTGGCAGGCAATGGTGGCAAGTGACATCTGGTGGCAAGAGACGGTGGTAAGTGACACGATGCATCTGAAAGCAGGCGACAGTGGTAAGTGACATCTGGTTGCAAGTGACGCGATGCATCTGAAGGCAGGTGACAGTGGCAAGTGACATGCTGCATCTGGTGGCAGGCGACAGTGGCAAGTGACACACTCAGGGCTCCCACTGATTCTGCATTATGGTGAGTCAAACTATTTCATTTTATATTACAATGCAATAATAGAAATAATGCACTTCAATCATCCTGACACCATATCAACCATGGTGCCGTGATGATTGAAACACCAGCCATTGCCCTAACAAATTGCTCACGGCAAAATTTTCTTCCACTACACCGGTCTCCAGTGCCAAAAAGGTTGGGGACCGCTGCTTTAACATGACAGTTTCAAATCACCTCTGACAATGATGAAGACAGCACACATTTCTAAAACTTAACAGGGGTCTTTCACTAATAATGCTCTGCTATAAATCTGGTAAGGAAAATTAAGGTCTCTGTATTAATCCTTTACTCAACCAAATGTGAACTAAATGCACTGTTTAGACCTCCTAGAATATATACTGTAAATTCTCTTCAGCAGTGGAAACAGATATGTCTTATCACATATTTCTCCTAAAATGTGATCTTCCTGTCACATTATGACTGTGGCTCTAGTGTAGACTATTACTACTTCTGTTTTTCAACTATTATTTGAATTCTTGTCCTGTTTTTTGGACAGAAATTGACAGATCTTTGACTACGGTGGTAGTTATGTCTTCGTATTTCTTGTATCTTCAGGAATCTGTCGAACAATTTCTTTATTAGTTGAGCAGGGGTGACATTTGTACATGAAATGTATGTATTCCATAGATAGGGAATTGCTATTCTGTACAAGAAAAAGTGCTACATGCGGATCAAAATATGTGTTGATTGACTTATCGAAAAACAATATACTGTACATAGTAGTGTGAATCAAACTCTCAGCTTTTCCATTGGATTAGGTGTGTTCAGGATTATACAGCAGTTAACATCTTAACTCCCCACTGGAATGCCAAAAAAGAGAGAGGTGTGTTTTCAAATGTCTTGTAAATACACGTTTTATTTAGAAATGATAATGTGAGAGATTTGATCTAGATAGGTTGAGAATTTTTTGATGATTTTTTAAAAAGTAGTTCACGATCAATGAATGCATGCCTTTGGAAGTCAAATTTGGAAAAGAAAAACTCTTTTTGTGGGACTATGCAGGCACACAGACATTGAAGATAAATGTTTTTATAAAAGTAAACACATTCTATTTATACATAGATATTAAAAAAAAGAATACATGGCTTAAAGGGTGAAATACAAGTGGGGATTAGATGTACAACAACCAATGGGGATTGGGACCCCTGACAATTTTTAAGGATTCTTCTTCAGAGGTGTCTAAGTATAACAGAAAGCAGCTTAAAACATAAGCATATATATAAAGTATATATGTATATGCTTCTTAAGAACACAAGTATATGCTACAAACAATAATCATCATATAGAGAAGATATAGTATAATAACAAAACTATTTTAGTACTGACCCATCGATAAATTAAATGTAAGGAAACATAGCCGCCATATTAAAAAAACAGGAACTTCTACTGTCGCCATCAACATGTTATCTCTGTGGGACACCAGGGGTCAAGATGCCACAGCGGCGCAGCTTCTGAAGTCAAAGTTCTGCATTTCGAACATGCCATGGTAGTTCAGGTACAGTGGTGTGAAAAAGTGTTTGCCCCCTTCCTCATTTCCTGTTCCTTTGCATGTTTGTCACACTTAAGTGTTTCGGAACATCAAACCAATTTAAACAATAGTCAAGGACAACACAAGTAAACACAAAATGCAATTTGTAAATGAAGGTGTTTATTATTAAAGGTGAAAAAAAATCCAAACCATCATGGCCCTGTGTGAAAAAGTGATTGCCCCCCTTGTTAAAACATACTATAACTGTGGTTGTCCACACCTGAGTTCAATTTCTCTAGCCACACCCAGGCCTGATTATTGCCACACCGGTTCACAATCAAGGCATCACTTAAATAGGAGCTGCTTGACACAGTAAGGTCCACCAGAAGATCCTTAAAAGCTACACATCATGCCGAGACCCAAAGAAATTCAGGAACAATTGAGAAAGAAAGTAATTGAGATCTATCAGTCTGGAAAGGGTTATAAAGCCATTTCCAAAGCTTTGGGAATCCAGTGAACCACAGTGAGAGCCATTATCCACAAATGGCGAAGACATGGAACAGTGGTGAACCTTCCCAGGAGTGGCCGGCCGCCCAAAATTACCCCAAGAGCGCAGCGACGACTCATCCAAGAGGTCACAAAAGACCCCACAACAACGTCCAAGAACTGCAGGCCTCACTTGCCTCAGTTAAGGTCAGCGTTCATGCCTCCACCATCAGAAAAGACTGGGCAAAAATGGCCTGCATGGCAGAGTTCCAAGGAGAAAACCACTGCTGAGCAAAAAGAACATCAAAGCTCGTCTCAATTTCTCCACAACACATCTTGATGATCCCCAAGACTTTTGGGACAACATTCTGTGGACCGATGAGACAAAAGTGGAACTCTTTGGAAGGTGTGTGTCCAAGTATATCTGGCGTAGAAGGAACACTGCATTTCAGAAAAAGAACATTATACCAACAGTAAAATATGGTGGTGGTAGTGTGATGGTCTGGGGCTGTTTTTCTGCTTCAGGACCTGGAAGACTTGCCGTGATAAAAGGAACTATGAATTCTGCTGTCTACCAAGAGATCCTGAAGAGAATGTCCGACCATCTGTTCGTGTACTCAAGCTGAAACGAACTTGGGTTCTGCAGCAGGACAATGATCCTAAACACACCAGCAAGTCCACCACCGAATGGCTGAAGAAAAACAAAATGAAGACTTTGGAGTGGCCTAGCCAAAGTCCTGACCTGAATCCTATTGAGATGTTGTGGTATGACCTTAAAAGGCCGTTCATGCTCGAAAACCCTCTAATGTAACTGAATTAGGACAATTCTGCAAAGATGAGTGGGCCAAAATTGCTCCAGGATGCTGTAAAAGCCTCATTGCACGTTATCGCAAACGCTAGGTTGCAGTTGTTGCTGCTAAGGGTGGCCCAACCAGTTATTAGGTTTAGGGGGCAATCACTTTTTCACACAGGGCCATGATGGTTTGGATTTTTTTTCACCTTTAATAATAAACACCTTCATTTACAAATTGCATTTTATGTTTACTTGTGTTGTCCTTGACTATTGTTTAAATTGGTTTGATGTTCCGAAACACTTAAGTGTGACAAACATGCAAAGGAACAGGAAATGGGGAAGGGGGCAAACACTTTTTCACACCACTGTATGTCATGTGATAAAATCAGAGTTGGTACTGGCGCACAGTTACTTCATGTTAATATGGCTCCGAAAAATCTGACAAAATAAATGTAATTATATTTCAGAAAACTACTGTGAAAGGGCTTAAAAAAATATAAAGGGATAGTAAACTTTCATAATGACAAGATCAGTGGTTCATATTCCAAGTGGTCTTATGCTGTATGCAGTGTACCCAAAAAGTCAGTTTAGATTTTTGTTCTTTATTTGCTTATATAAATTAATTGTAATACATAGCTTGGGTTTTAAAAGTACTGTCTCAGTGTTTGCAGAAGACACAAAGCTATGTAGTGAAAAATGTCACCAGTGTACAAGATAACTTCGACACACTGGTTAATTAGGCAGCTACATGGCAAATGTTGTTCACTCTGCATAATTGTAAATTCATGTACTTGTTGGAGGAGGGGGCACTGGGTAAATCAATTATGAAGGAAGATCTTGATGTCCATGTAGATAATAGATTTAACAACAGATTTAACAACAGCGTGCAATAACAATCTTCTCAATCTGGCAAGATATTTTCTTGTACTAAAAGAAGTGTAGACTTGAGAGATTAAAACATTAGTTTGTGCCCCAATACGAAGCTTTAGTACAAACATATCTTAGGTATGCTTAATTTTCAGTTCCAAGTCATAAAAAGGATGTACTAGAATGCAAAAAAGTTGCTGAACCCGACAAGTATAATGTTATACTGGTTTGAATTTATTCACTCTTGAGATGAAGTGATTAAGGCAGGAAATGATCACTTGACATTAATATTTAAATGATCCATATAGAACATTCAGTGGAAAACTATCACTTTGGGGTCATCACAAAAGATAAAGAGAACACATGGAACATATGGTACTGGTTGTGGCATATTCAGTAGATTAATTATAAAATGGTTTGGTTCATATTTGTAGGAAATACATAGCATAATGACGATCCAGGAAGTTATCTGATTGACTTTAGAGGTCATAAAAGACTGTTTTACATGTTAGAAGAGGGGCAGGTAACCTCATGGCACGGGTGCCAAAAGCGGCAGGCGAAGCCTCTTTTGCCAGCACTCAAATCCCTTCCAATCAGCAGAGCAGGGCAAGGCCGGGAAGTGTCAGTGAGACATAGCTTCTGCCACACTAATGCATTCCAATCTCAGAATTTCCCACGCCGCACCTGCACTGAGGTGGAGGCAGTGTGCCCCCACACATTGTAAAATATGGGAAACATTGTTTAGTTCCCTAAGCTTGCTGTAGCTGCGATCATCAGCTCTTGTGATGGCAAAGAGATTGGGTCCAGTTCTGCTATGGGGGGGGGGGGGATTTCTTGTTTCCAGGAGGAGGAAGACTGTGATTGTCCATTGCTAAAGCCAATCACAGTTCTGCTTGTCCCGTCCACCATCTGGAGGAAGATGACTCGCTTGGTTGCCACTACCAATCTCAGAAAAAAGGGATTTCACTGTGATTGAGAAAACCACAATCCGGTGACAGTTTGTGGAATTACTGTTGAGCTTCTGGGAACTTTGTTGAAATATATATATATATATATATATTGTAGAGGGTCAGCCTGGGGCAGGGTTAAGAAGGGGTTAATCAAAGAAGGCAGGTTCTTCCCCCTTGAGACCTGCTTATTATCAGGTGTGCTGAAAGTGTCAGTGAGGAGCTGTTTGAGTAGGAGAGAGAGACATAGCAGGACGCTGTGTGGCAATGTCCATTGCTGGATGGTGAACTTTCTGGGTGAGCTTATAAACCACATAAAGACTGTAGCTCTGATTGGAGCCATGAACTGTTACTTATAAGCTTGTGTGCTGCTGAACTGTGCCGGTGTGCACATCCGTGTGATAAGACAAGTCTGTCTGGCCTTATGTCTACTTTTGGTTTGCTGTTTTGCTGAATAAAGCCATTTTTATTTCACTGGACTGTCTCTGAGCCAGCTCTTCACCCCCTGATCCCCTACAATTGGTGGAGCGTGCATTGGGCAGTTTGAGGGGTCCAGTCTAAATCCTATGTCCTGGGTTAAAGCTGCACAGCAGTGAAATCTTCTGAACAAGCCATGGAGGATGTGGTTAAGCAGCTGGTACTGTCTAATACACAAGTGCAGGCCCGCCATCAGGAGGCCCAGCAGGCCCTGATACAAGCACAGGCTCGGCAGGAACAGATCCTGGTGCAGACAGTCGCTGTACAACAGGAAACAAATCGCTTACTGACTGAACAGATAGTGGGATTGCAAAAGGCGGTGACACAGCAGGCTGAAATGATGAAAGGTGACCCCGCTGTAAGGAGTGACCCCCGGAAGGCAGTGCAGCGGACCCTGCAAAAGAAGACGGCCTTAGATAATGTGGAAGCATACCTAGCGATGTTTGAGCGGGTTGCAGCAAGGGAAGGTCTGCCTGATAAAGACTGGGCAGATGTACT
Source organism: Lithobates sylvaticus (assembly GCA_028564925.1). Classification (NCBI taxonomy): domain Eukaryota; kingdom Metazoa; phylum Chordata; class Amphibia; order Anura; family Ranidae; genus Lithobates; species Lithobates sylvaticus. Next base: position 385,425,452 of record CM053027.1, on the reverse strand, counting down.
GGCTCCTCTCCTGACCGCAGACCCCCAACAAGCATACTGTGACTTGGCCCCTGAATCAGCACAGGATTATAAGCTTCTGAAAGCAGAAATCCTAGCAAGGCTGGGAGTGACTGTTGCTTTAAGGGCGAACCGAGTCCATGACTGGCGCTTTGACAAGGCTAAGCCTGCCCGTGCGCAGCTCTACCACCTGATGCACTTGTTCCAAGATTGGCTGAAACCTGAGGAAAAGACACCCAGTCAGATTATAGAGAGAGTCGCACTAGACCGTTTTCTGCATGCACTACCCAGGGAGCTCCACCGATGGGTGGCTCAGTCCGAGCCTCAGTCCCTGGATGAGATGGCTGCAGCTGTTGAGCGCTACAGTTGTGCAGAAAAGGTCCAGGAGAGTCCCTCTGTTACCAGAGAGTTGGTCCGTTCTAAGGAAGTGCGTTCCAGCGTGAAGATGGCACCAGTTGAACGCATGGTGCATGCTCGTGTGCCTGACACTCCCGCTAGGAGCACCCTAACGACAGACCCTCATGAGAATCATCAGGGAGAACGGGAACCCCGTGAGGTTCGCTGTTGGTCCTGCCAACAACTGGGTCATATGGCGGCCCAGTGTCCAAGACGGGAGGAGCCAATGGAGTGTGACATGGCTCGACATGGCTCTATGTTTGCTTTTGCCACTGGTCCCATGAACAGTCTAAGCCCACTTGAGACTGTGGTGCGGGTTAATGGGCAGAAGGTTGTAGCACTTCTTGACTCTGGGAGTGGGGTTACCCTGCACCGATCGGACAGTTTACGGGGTAATCTGATACCCAGAAAAAAGATTGGAGTGGTCTCTGTACATGGGGTTGTCAAGGACTATCCAATGGCCCATGTAACCCTGTCCACAACCGCAGAAACTGCTACACTGAGAGTTGGGGTGATCCCATGATTTGCTAATTGGGCGAGACTGCCCCCTGTTTTGGGATTTGTGTGAACAAAAGTTCAAAAGTTCAGGGGCCTCCCCTAAAAAGAAGAAACCCCCATGTGAAGTGTTAAATAATGTGTTGCAGGAGGTAAACGGTAAAGAAATATGTCACATGTGTGAACCTGCAGGAGCTGACCTAGATCCTCTGGAGGTGTTTGTAGGATTGGAGGCAGAGAGTTCTCCCTCTGGGCCTGACTTGTCATATCTTGGGGGTTCCCAAAGTGATTTTATTGGTGCCCAGAGGAAGGACTCCCCTTTGGTCCCCGCCAGCGAACAGGTCACATCATTGAGTGGTGAGACACAGCATCCTGCGGAAGATATGCCATCTCCCCGAGTTGCTGTGCATCATACTCTATGCTACAGAGTAGCCAAAAATCGCAAAGTGCTTAAACATGGGCATAACCCATTAGCGAGGACCCGGAGCGGGGTGGCCTACCGGTCTGCCAGGGTCAGAGAGTCCAAACCTGGGGATCAAGTGCTAGTGGTTGAACCTACTGTGGAGAACAGGTGTCTCGCAGAGGGACAGGAACCCTCTGAGATGGTAGAAATGGTTGGCGCTGCTCTCAGTGGTAACGAAGGTAGAATCTGTGCTGATGACTTTTTACAGCCGATGCTACCAGACGACCACATTGAGGATTGCCTGGCTGAATTTGAAAACATGGCATCGTTTAAAAACTGGCCCAGAAGCCGCTGGGCTGAATTGGTGCAACCGCTCCTCACAGAGGAGTACCAGGAAGTGTACCGCCTAATGGAAACTGATAAAAATTACTATGATAGGTTTACAGCAGCAATCCGGTCTAGAATGTATGTGGATTCAGAGGAGGAAGGGGGCATAGACCTGGGTCTATGCCCACTGGATTTGTGGTGTCCAGACCCCTGGCCTGGAACAGAGGGGGGGGGATATGTAGAGGGTCAGCCTGGGGCAGGGTTAAGAAGGGGTTAATCAAAGAAGGCAGGTTCTTCCCCCTTGAGACCTGCTTATTATCAGGTGTGCTGAAAGTGTCAGTGAGGAGCTGTTTGAGTAGGAGAGAGAGACATAGCAGGACGCTGTGTGGCAATGTCCATTGCTGGATGGTGAAATTTCTGGGTGAGCTTATAAACCACATAAAGACTGTAGCTCTGATTGGAGCCATGAACTGTTACTTATAAGCTTGTGTGCTGCTGAACTGTGCCGGTGTGCACATCCGTGTGATAAGACAAGTCTGTCTGGCCTTATGTCTACTTTTGGTTTGCTGTTTTGCTGAATAAAGCCATTTTTATTTCACTGGACTGTCTCTGAGCCAGCTCTTCACCCCTGATCCCCTACAATATATATATATATATATATATATATATACAGTATATATAATTATGTGTGTGCGTGTGTCACTTACTACTGACCCCTCAGCTCTGCATCATCTACTACTACAAACCTCTGAATCACCCAATCCCAACCTCTGAACTCTGTGTCCCTTACACCTGACCCCTGAACTTTGCATCACTTGTTTCTGAATATTTGCGTCACTTACTACTGAACCCCTGCACTCTGTGTCCCTTTAAGCCACAGACAGTATTCAGCGCAATGAAAATCACACCCAACTTTGGCTGTGGCGCTCCGCGCCACACTTTTTCTCAGCTGCAGTGGCCCAACTTATGATGTTGCATGCAGGCCCACTGTTTTCAGAAAATGCTCCTGACCTGAGCTCATCATTGCGCATCTATTCCAGATGCTTGTATGTGACATCACATACAAGCATGTGGGCTGGATGCGAGAGGCAGATCAGCGGGTATGAGTGTGCAGGGCAGGTGGATGTGTCTCATCTCTGCTTCTTTGCACCACGCTGCATATTGCACATATCCTAGATGAGAAGCAGATGTGCAAGGAGGTACCGTGGTGGGGCAGATGAGCAGAGCAGAAATCAGAATCAGCATAATTTCCAACTGCCATGAAAGCCAGTAGTCATGCTGATCACTGTAAGTTTGTTTACAAACAGTGTTTAATTACTTGCCTACAGGGCAGTTACACCCCCTTCCTGCCCAGGCCATTTTTCAGCTTTCAGCACTGTTGCACTTTGAATGACAATTGCGCGGTCATGCTACACTGTACCCAGATGACATTTTTATAATTTTCTTCACACAAATAGATATTTCTTTTGGTGGTATTTAATCACTGCTGGGTTATTTCTTTTTTACCAAAAAAAAGAAGACCAAAAAATTTGAAAAAAATTATTGTTTTACTTAGTTTCTATCAGTGAATTTTGTAATTAAGTAATTTTTCTCTCCTTCACTGATATGAGGTGGCACTGATGGGCACTAATAGGCTGAACTGGTGGACATTGATGAGGATGCACTTATGGTCACTGATGAGGCAGCACTATGGTCACTGATAGGTGCCACTGATATGTGGCACTGATGAGCACTGATAGGTGGCACTGATGGGCACTGTTAGGTGGAACTGATGGGTAATTTTTTTTTGCATACTATAAACAGGTCAGTGTCCCTGATCACTGCCACGCCAGTTATATGATAACTCTGTACTGCACCGGTGACACTATGTAAACAAAATGATTAAAAAAAAAAGATTTTAAAAATGTCTTTGTTTTCCAAAAAAAGTGACAAAAATTCCAACTTCAGAAAACTCAGGCTCGGTCCACCTGCCAGCTTGTAGGCAATTTTTAGGTAATTTGCTAAGGCGCCACTGAAGAACTCCTAGTTTAAAAGTAATGGCTTTGTTTATTTTATTTTGTGTTCTTTGCATTTATTGTTCTTGGTGTTTTTTTTTTTTTCTGTAAAACAAGGTAGCTACTGATTTTGGCACAAGAACAGGTCAATGATAGTTACAAAGAGCTTCTGTAACTCTCAGGGGCAATTTAAAACTGACTGCACCCCTGAAAACAACCAAAAACCACCATGATTTCGCCTCCCCCATCAACTTCAGTGCATGTTGCCAAAAGGACAAAGTTTCACTGAAATCTTATAGTTTTCTCTGAAATTTCAAGGAAATTAATATCCTCAATTTTGTTCATCCTTAAAGAACAATAAGGTAATTGTCTAGTCTATTATGCTTATCAGCTAGTTACCATAATATAACTGTTGTATTTGATTTAATAAAATTTTCAACGGAGTAGCTAGTGAATTAGGATTGCTTTGTTCTAGTGCTGTTAAAATAAGATTAAGATTTGGAGGACTTATGCTTGTGCAGTACACCTTTTCTTTTACACTCAGTAGGAAGTGAATTACTGGTTGCAGTTAGTATCACCTCTTGCAGTATATGGAGTGAGTATATAATATGTGGTACGTGTGTCACTTACTATGACCTGCAGCATGCATCATGCACTACTACAAACCTCTGATACCCATCCAACCCTGAAACTCTGTGTCCTTACACTACCCATAAGCCTTTGCATCACTTGTTTCTGCATAATTGCGTCCTTACAGAACCCATCAACATCAGTGTACCTTTAAGCCACAGACAAGTTCGGCCTTGAAATCACACCCACTATGCTTGCGCTCCGCGCCCGACTTTTACTCAGCTGCAGTGGCCCAATTATGGATTGCATGGCAGGCCACTGTTTCAGAATGCTATCTGCCTGTAGCTATCATTGCGGATTCTTTCAGATGTTGTATGTACACCTATCAGCAATGTGGGCTGATGCGAGCGCAGACACGGGCTATGAGTGCAGGGCAGGTGATGTGTTATCTCTGCTTCTTTGCCCTTGCGATTGCACTATCCTAGATGTGAGAGGATTCAAGGAGTACGTGGTGGGGTAATGAGCAGATGCAGAATCAGATCAGGCAATTTTCACTGCTGAAACAAGTAGTCATGCTGAATAAACTGTAGTATGTTACAAAACATGTTTAATTCTTCAATTGACCTTACACCCTTCCGCCAGCTTTTTCAGTTTCAGCATGTGCATTGAATGACTATTGCGTCTGCTACACTGTCCCATGCCATTTTTATAAATTTCTCACCCAGATAGAATTTCATTGTGGTATTTAATCACTGCTGGTTATTTCTGTTTTTACCAAAAGAAGAGACCAAAATTGGAAAAAATTTTTTACTAGTTGTCTATCAGTGAATTTGTAAATTAAGTATTTTTCCTCCTCGCGAATGGAGTTGCACTTGGGCACTAATTAGGTGAACTGGTGGACATTTGAGGATGCACTTATGGTCACGCATGAGCAGCACTATGGTACTGCATAGGTGCCATGTTACTGGTTGCAGTTAGTATCACCTCTTGCAGTATATGGAGTGAATTACCTAATTTTCTCCATTGTTTAAATACATATGCAAACATATTTTATCTGTGATTATTTCAGGGGATTTTTTTTTTCACCTGTTTTTTTCTCTACTCTACCATGTCTGGCAAAATGGTAAAAATGTTATTCTTTACTTATAGAGTGATACAGCATGCAGTTACACTTCAGGTAGAACCTATGAATTAGGACCTATGAGTTCAGCTTGAGCTATTGTGGTCTCTGTTATTCAGCGGACTGACACAGCTTTCTTTACTGCGAGATCAGGATCATCTAATTTCACTGCTTATATAACAGACCTTAAAAAAAAGCTTTCACTCCAGTTTCCTGAAAATGTCAAATGGTTTTGCTTAACTCCCGGTAAAAAAGAAAAAAACACAAATGAATGCAACTCCATATTCATTAACACATCCTTAAAGGTATTGCAAGCAGGTTAAGTACCGGAATTTGAGTTGGCACTAGTCCCTTGCACACCCTGCAAAACAGAAGTCAGACTGTAAAAGTGAGAAGCAGCATAGGAGGCCAATCAACTGTACTGCAGTACAAGGAAAAGAAGTGACAGAGAGATGAACTAATCAGTCTATGGCTTCTTTCTTCATTGTCCAGGCAAATGCTAAGGGTGGGGAGGAGACTTGTAAGTGTTACTGAACTGCGATAGAGAAAAAGATCTCTTCCCCTGCCCCCTGTGGGGTGTGACAGAGCTGCATAAAGTTAAGACTGGATGAACAGAAATACATATCCTTCGGCAAGTAAAAAAGCTCCCTTACATGTATTCCAAGTATGTATTAAGTTGTTTGTCTGTAGTTCAAACAGTTTAAACTGCATAATGACTACCAGGCCCTTTTTATGTTAATATTTATATAGTGGAAAGTATTTTTTCATTTTCGTTACTTACAATTTAGTTTTCCTTTGAAGGTAACTTGGGCTGATTAAATAAAGGAGTTGAGAATCTTCACACAATAAATTTTAGCTGTATATTTTACATTGAATTCCCAATCCCATACCCATTTCATGCAGAAAAAAAATGAACAGGAACTGGGTTTTCACAAAATTGTATATTTGAAGTGAATTAAGTGAAGTTTCTCATGTTCTTTAGCAAAATCAGCCTCCATCTTGCGAAATCTTATACTTAACATAACATTTCTGTCAGTGTGTTTGAAGACCTGTATTATGGCTAGATAGGCAATGCAACTGTAGTGTGAAGGTTAATTATTTACAATCCAAGTTAGTACAGTGACCTCCTCTGCTGAACTATTGTGTTCTGACAGGGGGGTGCCTGCCCCCCCCCCGACACAACACTCCGGGTCATTGGATGCTTACCCTCACACATGGTCCTCTTCAGCTACTGGAGGCCAGAAATAACCAGCTGAGGGAAGAATCAAATCACCACCAGAAACCACAGCAATGAACAATGGTCCCCCTATTGCAACTTCACAATTATGCACTTCACAATATATATATATATATATATATATATTTATATATATATATATATATATATATATATATATATATATATATATTCACCTTGCCTAGCATATGAACATGCATGCATAGGAGTCTCCCTGGGCAGGCACTGGAGCACATAGGAAACTAGAGCTGCTGTTGTATGATGAGGAATTCGATTTTGTGGGAATTTCAGAGACCTGGTTCAATAGTTCTCATGATTGGCTGGCGACCATTCAAGGGTATTCGCAGGGACAGGGAGGGTAAGGGACAGGTGAATGTGAGGGACAACATCACTATTGGAGTAAGGGAAGAGGTGGAATCCTTATGGCTAGAGTTACAAAGGGAGAAAACCAAGGAGAAAGTTATACTGGGACTATGCTATAGTCCCCCCAACCTGAGGGAGGAGGGGGAAACGGACCTCCTATAACAGTTTGGAATGGTGGCAAGGATGGGTAGTGTTATTATAATGGGGGATTTTAATTATCCAGATATAGACTGGGCGGAAGGAACCCCCCATTCATCTAAGGCTCACCATTTTCTAATTGTCTTACAGGACAATTTCATGGGTCAGATGGTAAATGCACCAACAATAAACAATGCGTTACTAGACCTACTGATTACTAACAATACAGACTTGATCGCGGATATAGAAATACAGGGGAACTTAGGAAACAGCGATCACAGGTCAATTAGTTTCGGCATTAATCTCACAAATAAGACACATAAGGCGAATACAAAGACACTGAATTTCAAAAGAGCCAACTTCCAGAAACTACGCTTCTTGCTGGAAGATATGGGTATTATCCAGTGCATCCCAAAGGGTAATGAATTTAAAAGAGCTAATAAAAGCCCTGGGTGGCTTGACGCCAACGTAAAAATTCATATAAAAGCAAAGGATAAGGCATTCAAAAAATAGAAGGCTGAGGGATCATCATCAGCATTCCAACTGTACAAAGAATGCAATATGATATGTAAGGGTGTAATCAGGGTGGCTAAGATAGAACACGAAAGGCACATAGCGGAGGAGGGTAAGAAAAATCCCAAGAAATTCTTTAAGTACATAAAAAGTAAAAGAGGGAGGGAAGATCATATTGGCCCCATAAAGAATGATGAAGGAATTATGGTTACAAAGAATAGTGAGATGGCAAGGGTTTTGAATGTATTCTTCTCCTCAGTCTTCATGAGTGAAATGGGGGGAGGGGGGCTTCAGTAACCAAAACCGCAATGTTTTTCCTCAGGATATGTCACAGGAAGCACCTCCATGTTTAATAGAGGATAATATCAGAAACAGACTTGAAAAACTTAACATAAATAACTCCCCGGGACCAGGTGGCTTACACCCGAGGATCCTTAAGGAACTGAGTCAAGTAATTGCCAGACCGTTGTTTCTAATTTTTACAAGCAGCCTACTGCCTGGTATGGTACCAGCTGATTGAAGAAAAGACAATGTAGCACCAAAATTTAAAAAAAGGACCAAGATATATCCCTGGGAACTACAGACCAGTTAGCCTAACATCAAGCAAGTATGCAAGCTCTTGGAGGGGATGATAAGGGACTATATACAAGATTTTGGTAATGAAAACAGAATCATTAGCAGTAATCAGCATAGATTCATAAAAAATCACTATTGCCAAACAAATCTATTAACCTTCTATAGGGAGGTGAGCTGCCATCTAGATAAAGAAAGGCCCGTAGACACAGTGTATCTGGATTTTTACAGTTCCCCACAAACGTTTACTATACAAGCTAAGGTCTGTCGGCATGGACCAAAGAGTGAGTACATGGATTAAAAACTGGCTACAAGGGCGAGTTCAGAGGGTAGTGATAAATGGGGAGTACTCGGAATGGTCCAGTGTGGAAAGTGGGGTCCCCCAGGGTTCTGTCCTGGGACCAATCCTATTCAATTTATTCATAAATAATCTGGAGGATGGGATAAACAGCTCAATTTCAGTATTTGCGGACGATACTAAGCTAAGCAGGGCAATAGCTTCTCCGCAGGATGTGGAAACCTTGCAAGAAGATCTGAATAAATGAATGGGTAGCCATATTCATTAACACATCCTTAAAGGTATTGCAAGCAGGTTAAGTACCGGAATTTGAGTTGGCACTAGTCCCTTGCACACCCTGCAAAACAGAAGTCAGACTGTAAAAGTGAGAAGCAGCATAGGAGGCCAATCAACTGTACTGCAGTACAAGGAAAAGAAGTGACAGAGAGATGAACTAATCCGTCTATGGCTTCTTTCTTCATTGTCCAGGCAAATGCTAAGGGTGGGGAGGAGACTTGTAAGTGTTACTGAACTGCGATAGAGAAAAAGATCTCTTCCCCTGCCCCCTGTGGGGTGTGACAGAGCTGCATAAAGTTAAGACTGGATGAACAGAAATACATATCCTTCGGCAAGTAAAAAAGCTCCCTTACATGTATCCCATGTATGTATTAAGTTGTTTGTCTGTAGTTCAAACAGTTTAAACTGCATAATGACTACCAGGCCCTTTTTATGTAAATATTTATATAGTGGAAAGTATTTTTTCATTTTCGTTACTTACAATTTAGTTTTCCTTTGAAGGTAACTTGGGCTGATTAAATAAAGGAGTTGAGAATCTTCACACAATAAATTTTAGCTGTATATTTTACATTGAATTCCCAATCCCATACCCATTTCATGCAGAAAAAAAATGAACAGGAACTGGGTTTTCACAAAATTGTATATTTGAAGTGAATTAAGTGAAGTTTCTCATGTTCTTTAGCAAAATCAGCCTCCATCTTGCGAAATCTTATACTTAACATAACATTTCTGTCAGTGTGTTTGAAGACCTGTATTATGGCTAGATAGGCAATGCAACTGTAGTGTGAAGGTTAATTATTTACAATCCAAGTTAGTACAGTGACCTCCTCTGCTGAACTATTGTGTTCTGACAGGGGGGTGCCTGCCCCCCCCGACACAACACTCCGGGTCATTGGATGCTTACCCTCACACATGGTCCTCTTCAGCTACTGGAGGCCAGAAATAACCAGCTGAGGGAAGAATCAAATCACCACCAGAAACCACAGCAATGAACAATGGTCCCCCTATTGCAACTTCACAATTATGCACTTCACAATATATATATATATATATATATATATATATTTATATATATATATATATATATATATATATATATATATATATATTCACCTTGCCTAGCATATGAACATGCATGCATAGGAGTCTCCCTGGGCAGGCACTGGAGCACATAGGAAACTAGAGCTGCTGTTGTATGATGAGGAATTCGATTTTGTGGGAATTTCAGAGACCTGGTTCAATAGTTCTCATGATTGGCTGGCGACCATTCAAGGGTATTCGCAGGGACAGGGAGGGTAAGGGACAGGTGAATGTGAGGGACAACATCACTATTGGAGTAAGGGAAGAGGTGGAATCCTTATGGCTAGAGTTACAAAGGGAGAAAACCAAGGAGAAAGTTATACTGGGACTATGCTATAGTCCCCCCAACCTGAGGGAGGAGGGGGAAACGGACCTCCAATAACAGTTTGGAATGGTGGCAAGGATGGGTAGTGTTATTATAATGGGGGATTTTAATTATCCAGATATAGACTGGGCGGAAGGAACCCCCCATTCATCTAAGGCTCACCATTTTCTAATTGTCTTACAGGACAATTTCATGGGTCAGATGGTAAATGCACCAACAATAAACAATGCGTTACTAGACCTACTGATTACTAACAATACAGACTTGATCGCGGATATAGAAATACAGGGGAACTTAGGAAACAGCGATCACAGGTCAATTAGTTTCGGCATTAATCTCACAAATAAGACACATAAGGCGAATACAAAGACACTGAATTTCAAAAGAGCCAACTTCCAGAAACTACGCTTCTTGCTGGAAGATATGGGTATTATCCAGTGCATCCCAAAGGGTAATGAATTTAAAAGAGCTAATAAAAGCCCTGGGTGGCTTGACGCCAACGTAAAAATTCATATAAAAGCAAAGGATAAGGCATTCAAAAAATAGAAGGCTGAGGGATCATCATCAGCATTCCAACTGTACAAAGAATGCAATATGATATGTAAGGGTGTAATCAGGGCGGCTAAGATAGAACACGAAAGGCACATAGCGGAGGAGGGTAAGAAAAATCCCAAGAAATTCTTTAAGTACATAAAAAGTAAAAGAGGTAGGGCAGATCATATTGGCCCCATAAAGAATGATGAAGGAATTATGGTTACAAAGAATAGTGAGATGGCAAGGGTTTTGAATGTATTCTTCTCCTCAGTCTTCATGAGTGAAACGGGGGGAGGGGGGCTTCAGTAACCAAAACCGCAATGTTTTTCCTCAGGATATGTCACAGGAAGCACCTCTATGTTTAATAGAAGATAATATCAGAAACAGACTTGAAAAACTTAACATAAATAACTCCCCGGGACCAGGTGGCTTACACCCGAGGATCTTTAAGGAACTGAGTCAAGTAATTGCCAGACGGTTGTTTCTAATTTTTACAAGCAGCCTACTGACTGGTATGGTACCAGCTGATTGAAGAAAAGACAATGTAGCACCAAAATTTAAAAAAAGGACCAAGATATATCCCTGGGAACTACAGACCAGTTAGCCTAACATCAAGCAAGTATGCAAGCTCTTGGAGGGGATGATAAGGGACTATATACAAGATTTTGGTAATGAAAACAGAATCATTAGCAGTAATCAGCATAGATTCATAAAAAATCACTCTTGCCAAACAAATCTATTAACCTTCTATAGGGAGGTGAGCTGCCATCTAGATAAAGGAAGGCCCGTAGACACAGTGTATCTGGATTTTTACAGTTCCCCACAAACGTTTACTATACAAGCTAAGGTCTGTCGGCATGGACCAAAGGGTGAGTACATGGATTAAAAACTGGCTACAAGGGCGAGTTCAGAGGGTAGTGATAAATGGGGAGTACTCGGAATGGTCCAGTGTGGAAAGTGGGGTCCCCCAGGGTTCTGTCCTGGGACCAATCCTATTCAATTTATTCATAAATAATCTGGAGGATGGGATAAACAGCTCAATTTCAGTATTTGCGGACGATACTAAGCTAAGCAGGGCAATAGCTTCTCCGCAGGATGTGGAAACCTTGCAAGAAGATCTGAATAAATGAATGGGGTAGGCCACCACATGGCAAACTAGGTTTATTGTAGAAAAATGTAAAATAATGCATTTAAGTGGCAAAAACATGAATGCAATCTACTCACTGGGGGGAGAACCTCTGGGGGAATCTAGGATGGAAAAGGACCTGGACGTCCTAGTAGTTGACAGGCTCAGTAATGGCATGCAATGCCAAGCTGCTGCAAGCAAAGCCAAAAGAATATTGGCATGCATTAGAAAGAGAATTAACTCCAGAGATAAAGCAATAATTCTCCCATGCTACAAGACTCTGGTCCGGCCGCAGGTCTGGGCCTGGTCCTCAGGAAGGAGGTGCTGGAAATGGAGAGAGTACAGAGTAGGGCGACAAAGCTAATAAAGGGACTGGAGGATCTTAGTTATGAGGAAATATTACAAGCACTGAACTTATTCCCTCTGGAGAAGAGACGCTTGAGAGGGGATATGATTTCAATGTACCATTACCTTACTGGTGTCCCCACAATAGGGATAAAACTTTTCTGCAAAAGGGCATTTAAAAAGACTTCCGGCCATTCACTAAAATTGGAGGAAAAATCTATTTAACCGGAAACTGCATAGAGGGTTCTTTGCGGTAAGAGCGGTAAGAATGTGGATTTCTCTTCCACAAGCAGTGGTTTCAGCAGGGAGCATAGATAATTTTTATGAATACTACACCATGTTTACATAGCCATGCATTGTCTCATATGTAAGTATATGGAGAAAACCAACTAGCACCTCCCTCCTTGCTAAGGATATATCTCACTTCTAAGCCCACTTTCTTTTCATGTGTTAATCCCCTGCCATTTTGTATCCCCCAATAGAATTACGCTATTTTCTGCATATATATACTCCCGAAGAAGGAGACACCCAAGGCTCCGAAACGCATAGGGTGATCAGCTTCACCAGCTTAATTTATTCCCGACGGGTGATACTCCATCTACTAAGTGTATCAGCTCTTTGTATTCTTCATGAATGTTAGCTACACTATCAAATGTATGATGCTCTGTTATGGTGTTATTAGTCAATACATGTATTGTGTTTTCCATGACACATTATTTTACTCTTTAATTAAACAAATTATTTTTAATTACCTCACCTGTGCACGTGCCTAAAAATTCCACCAATAGGGGTTCTCTGTTTTTTGTCCATAGATAATTAAAAATCGATTAGATAGGCACCTAAATGACCATAACATACAGGGATATACAATGTAATATTGTCATAAAAGCACACACACACAGGCTGGACTTGATGGACTTGTGTCTTTTTTCAACCTTACCAACTATGTAACTAAGACTGGGCCGCAGGGCAGTATTCCAACATGATAACGACCCCAAACACACCTCAAAGATGCTTTGCTAAAGAAGCGGAGGGAAAGGTGATGGACTGGCCAAGCATGTCGCCTGACCTAAACCCTATTGAGCATCTGTGGGGCATCCTCAAATGGAATGGAGGAGCCCAAGTCTCTAACATCCACAAGCTCTGTGATGTTGTCATGGAGGAGTGGAAGAGGACTCCAGTGGCAACCTGTGAAGCTCTGGTGAACTCCATGCCCAAGAGGGTTAAGGCAGTGCTGGAAAATAATAGTGGCCACACAAAATATTGACACTTTGGGCCCAATTTGGACATTTTCACTTAGGGGTGTACTCACTTTTGTTGCCAGCAGTTTAGACATTAATGGCTGTGTGTTGAGTTATTTTGAGGGGAAAGCAAATGTACACGGTTATACAAGCTGTACACTCACTACATTGTAGCAAAGTGTAATTTCTTCAGTGTTGTTACATGAAAAGCTATAATAAAATATTTACAACTTCTAAATAAAACGAGAGGTGCATAAGTCTCAATATACAATTAATCCTCTAATAGCTATAGTGTCTAGAGTGGTAGCATAGACTCTGTATAGCAGCATCATTTAAAAAGGACTTACTAGGAGTTAGCAAAAAAGAAGTATAACGATAGAAAATTCCCTTTTACTAGGAAACAGCCATAATATCCTGATAAGGTGAGGGATAATATGAGGAATCCATGAGGTCATAGGTGGCCACCATGCATGTGCAGCCAGTATATAGGCCTCCGTGGGAGGGAGGGAAAACAAAGCACAAATTCAGGCCGTCAGCTGAACGAGATGGTTATCCCATCCAGTCCTCTAAGGCCTAAAAACAATGGGCATAATATCAATGGATATATAGATAAGCTGCATTAGTCCATTAAACAAGGATACAATATGCAGCTGTACAATCCTTTCCATGTAACTGATGCAGCACATATAACAGGGGGCCACAGGTGAATATATATATATATATATATATATATATATATATACTGTATATACAGTATCTCACAAAAGTGAATACACCCCTCGCATTTTTTTAAATTATTTATTATATCTTTTTGTATGACAACACTGAAGAATTGACGCTTTGCTAGAATGTAAAGTAGTGAGTGTACAGCTTGTATAACAGTGTAAATTTGTTATCCCCTTAAAATGACTCAACACACAGCCATTAATGTCTAAACCGCTGGCACTGGCAACAAAAGTGAGTACACCCCTAAGTTAAAATGTCCAAATTGTGCCCAAAGTGTCAATATTTTGTGTGGCCACCATTACCCCCCCCCCCCCCCCACAAAAAAATAAATAAATGATAAAGTGCTGGTGATAAAGTGAATAAACACGTGATAAATTATATACTATGTCCAATATAAATGTTGTGTGATCAAACGTGCAGGAACACGCAACCCAATGTGACTGATGTCTCTTCTTTCAGTGATGTGACACCTCTGGGCTAATTGGCCTTTCACCTTACTGCTGTAAGGTAACAGCATAAGCAAAGATTCCTGGTGAGCCTCCTGTGGCTTAGATAGGTATTCCCAGGGCTAGCCCGACTGATGATTATATCAAATGATGGACTATGGCTCCCTCTGGATATCCTTATCTCCTGGATTAGATGGCTTCACAAGGTAGATATTACAAAGCTTCTATAAAGATGGTATACACTGGGGGTCCCTCCCAAGCTTAGCCAATGTAGTATGTAACAAGAAAGGAGTTCCAAATTAGTGTAATATAGTTTGGTACAATTTATTAGCTAAACAGCTGAATCTTACCCACTTTTTACAGACAGTAAACATCAAAAAAAAACATGAGCAGCAAGCTCGTACTCCCGTGTCACTTCCGGTGTGCCCGTCAATCAATCCCGATGCATATCGGCACAAACACGTGACTTCAACACCAGAGTACCTGTCACCAGCCCATCAGAGTACCCGAGTACCTGTCACCAGCCCATCAGAGTACTCGAGTACTTATCTGCAGCCCATGCCTCATACAATATACCTTGGGGTGTTTGCTTTCCAAAATGGGGTCATTTTGTGGGTAATCCCACTGTCCTGGTGCTCCAGGGCCTTTGAAAGTGTAATAGGTCATAAGGAAATTTTATGTCTAATTTATGCTCCTGGAACGCATGATGGTGCTCCCTGCATGTTGGACCTCTCTATGTAGCCAGGCTGTGTAAAAGTCACACACATGTGGTATCGCCATACTCGTGAAGAGCAGCAGAATGTATTTTGGGGTGTAATTGGAAGTATGCATATGCTGTGTGTAAGAAATAACTTGTTATTATGACAATTGTGTGTAAAAAATAAAAAATAAATAATTTCTTAATATTACCAAGAATTATGGGAAAAAATTACATCTTCAAAAAACTTGCCATGCCTCTTACAAAATACTTTGGACTGTCTACTTTTCTAAAAGGGGTAATTTGGGGGTTATTTGTACTTTTCTGACATTTAAGGGCCTCAAGAAATTATATAGGCATACATCAGGTGTGATCAATTTTCAAAGATTGGCACCATAGCTTGTAGACTCTATAACAGGGGTCTCAAACTGGCGGCCCTCCAGCTGTTGCGAAACTACAAGTCCCATCATGCCTCTGCCTGTGGGAGTCAGGCTTGTAATTGTCAGCCTTGCAATGCCTCATGGGACTTAAGCCCCATACACACGGTCGGACTTTTTCATCAATTTGGTCCGATCGGACAAGGTTGTTGAAAAATCAGACCGTGTGTATGCACCATCGGACAGTGTTCGTCGGTTTGTCCGTCGGACAAAGTCTTATCTCCTGCTGGAAAGATTTCCCGTCAACCCAGTCCGATCACACCAAATCCGAGCGTGTGTACGCTTGTCCGACGGACAAAGTGCTACGCATGCTCAGAAGAAATTCTGTGACGGAAGCGCTCGGTCAGGTAAAACTACCTTTCCTAATCGACACAGCACATTCGTCACGCTGCAATGTTAAAATGTCTTTAATGCAGCGCATTCTCTTTTTCTTTACAATGCAACAAGAATGACATCTTTTAGCTGCTCCTATTCACCCGCACTTCTCACAAACTTACTTCTTTATTACTTTGCAGCATTTATACACTACATGTTTATTTTTACTCTGAACGGAAAAGAATCTTTGTTATTTTTTTACCATGATTTGTCTTTTTTTGTTTTGTTTTGGGGAATACATATTTGAATGTTTTTTTTTTTTTTTTTTGGAGGGGGGTTGTGTGTCTCAAATTACCAAAAACACATTATTTACATTTGTATTTCTTGCTTAAATTTACTAGGAGGTTGTTTGTTGTTGTTGCCCCTTGTTAATTCTACTTTAGGATTAGTGAAATGTACCAGCCTACTCAAAGAAAAACTGTCATTGTAGCAAAGTAAAACACAATAGTCAATGATTATTTCAAATCAAAAAAACCTTTATTTAGGTCACACCAACAAACCAAAGAGGAACGCAGCCATGGTGAAACTTGGGGAATTTGCAAAGTCTTGGCCCCCCACGGCAACCATCATTGTCCAAGCGTAGAAAATTGGGGGCCTGAGGAGTACGTATATTAAGGGGAGTGCAATCTGGTCGTGAAGTCCAAAGTATCCGGAACTGCAGCAGATGCCATCTAGGTCCCCAGGCTCTGGTACTACAAGAGGCTCCATCTTCTCTCACACCAGACTGATTGCAGGTCGTCACTCTCAGGTCTTCCTTCCACGCTTCCTTGCACGCTGTGGCTGTCGTGCTGGTGGGGTGGCAGAAGGAGGAGGAGGAGGAGGAGGCGGAGCATGGTAACTATGGCAAACATGTGTGACTGGGGTCATCTCCCCAGCCCTACCCTTATTTAGGACATGGAGGATGAGCCCCTCACACATGTTGCGTTGCCCCACCTCCATACCCATCATTTTTGTGACAACCACCGAGCCAAAGGTCTCCTCGTCGGCGGGTGTGGCATGTAGGGAGTCTGAAGCCTCTCTGATCATCCGGAGCGCTGACTGTGCCGCATAACCCCCCCTTCTCGCCCTTTTGTACGGAGGGCGGAGGGGAGGGGTTTGGGTGTCAGTCAGGCTCCGAGGCCTAGCCCCCTCTTGGCTGCCACTACCCAGCTGGTGGCTGCCACTAACCCCTGCCTCCTCCTGACTGCCACCTTCCACAGCCACCTCCTGGCTGAGGTCTTCCTGTGTAGGAAAAAGGGACATAGTTTCAGTTATTTGTTCATCAAACACACACAATTCTCATCTAGTGACTGGTGCAAAATGTTTACAAATAGAAAACCATACAATTCTCAGCCCTGCAGTTTAGATTCTGGCCCCAAATGTCTCCCACACCACTGTCTGTTGATATGTCAAACACGTTAGGAACTAAGCAATTGGCGATCCTGAATTAAGTGAACATCATTCATTATTCCCATAAATGGTTACAAAACTACTATACCTGGAACAAGCTGGGCTCCTCCACCTCTTCCAGACTGGAAGGCCCAGGTTGCTCCTCGGAAGCCTCATCAGGGGTGGGCTGCGCGCAAGGAAGCGTGGAAGGAGGAGTTGAGGTTGGCTCCGTGACATCAGCCTGGTCCTTCAGAAAATGGAGACTCTGATAGTACCAGAGCTTGGGGACATAGACCTCATCTGCTGAAGTTGCAGTTTCCTCAGACTTCACGACCTTCTTCCGCTCCCTGATATACGCACTCCTCAGGCTGCCAATTTTCTTTCTAATATCATCAACAGTTGCCGTGGGGAACCTTGGCTTGACAAATTCCACAAGTTCCTCCAGGGCTGCGTGCCTCTTTGGTTTGTTGGTGTAATGTGGGTGTATACCCTGCCACAATATGGGAAAATCCCTGTATTTGGCAATGAAGAGGGGGAGAAAACTCATGTCGTTGAATCCCTTCATATCAATCTCTGCAAGACACAACAACACACCAAACCCTATAAATTATGTCAGGCTAAACTCTCCTAATCTTCTCCATAAAGAAGCCTCAAGTTCAAATCAGTCTAGGCTAGTTATGTACCAACGTTAAATTGTACCTTCGTTTGTAGCGATCGTCTCGTGTGAGTTTTCTCTCCCCTTGTCTCCCAGATCGTGGCTACGACACAGGCGTGTGACGTTTTATATACACTGCGCATGCTTCAAACTCCGCCCGCCCCTGACGATCTTTCTCGTCTATTCCCCACCCCTTCTCTTTACGGCGTAGTGGGGAGAGCACATGGCGGGGACACAGCAGGTGCGCCACAAATATCCCACCAACGAGGAGGAGGACGAGGAAAGTCCGGAGGCAGAAACGTCCCGATCCCGGAGCCTGAAATTCAAGGCCTCCAATATGTCATTTGGAGAAATGTTGGAGATGGTGGACATATTAAAGAGGAGCGACTATGATGGGAAGTATGGGCCTTACCTCAACCCCAATGTCCGCAAGGCCAAGATCATGTCTAAAGTTGTGAGGAGGCTGTACAATAATTTTGGGGTACAACGATCCAAGGAGCAACTCAGGAAACGCTGGTCAGACCTGAAACTGAGGGAGGCCGATCAGTACAGAAAGATCAAGAGAATTCTACAAAAAAGTAAGTAGTTGTGTTTTGTGTTTGATTTCTTGCTTGCATACTGCTCCATTGTGTTTTGATTTTTACCAAGTTGTACATTCCAAAATGGCCACTTTCAGGTTCGTCTGTGCATTCGAACGTACTCAGCCTCGATCTTTCTGCCACTGTCATGGTCGTGTGTGTGTGTGCATTCGATCGTACGCAACCTCGATCGTTCGGCCACTTATAATACGATGTTTGGTGTTTTTTTGGGGGAAAGGAAGTTTGTTCTCACTAGAAATGTCATCAAGAATGTAAAGCCAATTTATTCAATGTAAAGGAGAGGTCACTCAGTAGCTGTTTACCCATCTGGACTCTAGAGCACTAGTGCTGGGACACCCAAACCCCCTTTTTATTATGCTTTTCCACACATGTGCTCCAGTGGATACTAGAGGGGGGTCTCCATCACACAAACTTCTACCAAAAAGCTAGTCAGTTTAGCACCTTTACAAAGTGACTTCATTCATGTAGTTGACATTTGTAACTGGCCAAACTAAAATAGTGTCCGTCACTTTCAAGCAATGTTTGTCATTTCCTATTTCTGCCCTCAATAGCTTGTGTTGCTAAATCTTCCTTTTGGACATTCTCATAGGGGAGCGAAAACTTGGGCCGTCTGAGGAAACCCCCAAACCAACACCTCCCAAAAAAGGGGAAAGAGCAGAAGCAGAGGAGGAGGAGGAGGAGGAAGGAGAGATCATCGAACTTGGAGAAATTGTCACCACAACAGGTGAGTGTGGGAGAACACAGCTACTGGTAAGCTAATCCATGTATGGCTGCCTCATTTCCAACACCCCATTTTTGTTTGTTTGTGGTTTTTAGGTGACGTGGATGTTGTGGAAGAAAAATCGCACTTTACCACAGAGAGTGCCCACGTACTCATCGGAGAGATAATGGTCTGCAATAGAGATCTAGATTACATAAAGCAAAACATCAATGATGTTCAACAAAAATTGAAGAACATCATTGATGTTTTAGGAAAAATATGAAAACGCACCAAGTAATTAACACACATTTGTGCCAGCTTCTGAACACATTTGCAACTTAAAAACTGTCTGAAATTTGGAACATGCACACATTGTGTCCACATGTGCTAGCTCCCACCATGGTGGATGAATGGCAACGTTTTTTTGGGGGTGCAAACACTTTACGAACTACGAAAGTGGTTGTGGTGAAGGGGTTGCACCCCCAAAAAACGTCCATTCATCCCCATGATGGAAAATGGCACTTTTGAAGCTTCTAGGCATGTGTTTTACCATCTAATGACCATTTTCAGTCCCAAATTGTGTGCATGTTCCAAATTTCCACTTTTCGGGGGTGACCCCCCCATGTGATGAAGGCAAGATCAAACACACTTTGAACATATAGTCATGTCTGATCTTGTCTTCACTTTACAAAGTTGAACTTTCCAAGTTCCTAGGTTCTGTTTTGCTCCATGCCTGGTTTTACCAATTGCGGAATGTTTGTAAACAATGTTGTAAATAACCAAGATGTTGTCAGTTTTGGGGTGAAGATTGTAAACGCACTTGGGAATGTTTTCCTAGTAAACTTTTATTTTTCTAAATGTGTGGCTTCCTTATTTAAAAAACACAATGCATTATGTATGTAAAATGAAAAGGATATGGGGGGCAATGGGTGTTATTTACTAAAGGCAAATCCACTTTGCACTCCAATTTTCTTTCCCGGGGAACTTTTTCAATGCACTTGTAGAGCATAGCGGATTTGACTTATGTAAATGACACCCACAGTGCTTTGTACAAAAACACGGAGCACAGCATTTTGGAGAATACACACATGTCAGACCTGGTGATGAAAAGGAGTATTTTGTGTGTCAGTTATGCAGTACAAACCTTCTCTAGACCAAAGATTAGGTAGCAAACACACAACATGAGAATAATCTTTTTGGGAAGAAGAGACTGTTACCTCCTTTTGCCCAGAAAGTGCATTCCCACTGTCGAAGGCAAAGGGAAAAAATGTCAAAGTAAAATAAGCTAAAAAGAAGACTGAAATTACAAGAAATCATAGGTTGTTTAAAATATCAGATTTATTAAAAAAATGCCTCTCACACATCGTCAGGCAGAGCAATGGCCCCCCTACCCACAAAGTACTGCATATATTGGTCCCGGACCACACGGGCATTTAGAGGGGGCAAGCCTGGACGTGCCACTCGAAGGGCTGTGAGTTCCGCATTTGGAGGGCCCTCCACATCTGGGCCAACGGGCACCACATAGTTCCTGTTATGTCTTTTGAGGAAGTTGTGCAATATGCAACAGGCAAGAACTATGTGGTTGAGTTTGTATTCCGCCAAGTTAAATGCCGTCAGGAACAGGCGGAAGCGGCTGGCCAGGATGCCAAAAGCGTTCTCGACAACTCTTCTGGCTCTGGACAGCCTGTAGTTGAAGACCCTCTGGTCCGGGGTGAGGGTCCTCATCGGGAACGGCCTCATCACATGGGGAGTCAACGCAAACGCTTCATCTGCGACAAAGACGAAGGGGAGTCCTTCGGCATTCTCCTCTGGAGGTGGCAAGCACAGACTGCCACTTTGGAGACGCCAGTAGAACTCCGTGTGCGTAATGGCCCCACCATCCGATATCCGGCCGTTCATCCCCACGTCCACATACATAAACTCGTATGTTGCCGACAACACCGCCAACATCACTACACTATTAAACCCTTTATAATTATAATAGTAGGACCCCGAGTTGGGCGGTGGGACGATGCGGACGTGTTTCCCATCAATTGCCCCTCCGCAGTTAGGAAAGTCCCAACGGCTGGCAAAGTGGGAGGCCACAGTCTGCCATTCCTGTGGCGTGGAAGGGAACTGTGGAGTGAAACAAGAAAAAAAAAATAGTCACTTTGCACCTAAACATTGCAAGCAGATTAGACAATCAACATCTTGGAACAAGAGCATTGTATAAAATTGGAGGCTGGAAAGTATTTGCACAGAAAAGTAGAGGCTCCCCTTCACAGATTACTCACCCCCCCCCCCATCAATCCCCCCACTTCTGATGGGCCATTGGCAATAACTAGGGGTTTTGGGGGGGGGGGGGGTGGGGGGGGGCCTGCCAACACTATTGGCAGGCCACAGGAAAGATCAAATAACATTTCAACCCCCCCCCCCCCCCCCCCAAAAAAAAGGCAGGCACAGTGTGACATTATTAAATTACCAAGCAAGCTAATAGGAGGGAAAGAAGACAAAAAAATTGGAAATGGAATGTATGGAGGCAGCCCCTTGCACTACATGCTTTGCTGAATTCATCCCTAAAGATGCCCACTATAAAGAGGTAGGTATATAGTGTGTATGGACCTTGGGAAAGCCAGCAGATAAAGGATTGGTACCATCTGACAGAGCAGTTGGGGGAGGGGGTTCCTAATGAGTTTGCCCCCCCCCCCACCAAAAGAAAAAAAAAAGGGGGCTCTACATGAAGTAAACCACACAGCAAACATTTGTGCATATTTTAGGGGGTGTTTTGGGGCAAACAATACTATGCAGCAGACAAAAGACATTGCTTAAGTGACTAGGCCATAGGTGTCTATTGGGGCAGAAGAGCATGCTGGTGAGGTAAGTGAAGGGAAAAATGCATGAAGGAGAAAAGGGGCACAGCATATTAGAACATATTGCAATCATGGTAATTAGGGAAGGAGGTCAAAAATACAAGTCATTAGCAAACAGAGCATACATAGAAGGGAATAGTAAAGTAGAAATGTTACCTTAATATAGTCCTCCTGCAGGACCTGAATGATGGCAGAACAGGTCTCTGGAATAATGATTCCCAGGGCCTGGGGAGAGATACCTGAAGAGAACTTCAAATCCTGAAGACTTCTCCCTGTCGCCAAGTACCTCAACGTGGCAACAAGCCTCTGCTCCGGAGTAATGGCTTGTCTCATGCAGGTATCCTGCCGGCTGATAAAGGGGGTCAGCAAAGCCAAAAGACGGTGAAAATCGGGGTCCGTCATCCTGAGAAAGTTCCTGAAATCATCAGGATTATTCTCCCGGATCTCACGAAGCAAAGGCATGTGCGAGAACTGGTCACGCTGAAGCAACCAATTCTTGGTCCACATACTCCTCGTCACTCTGTTCATGGACGGGTCTTGGCTCAAAGCTAAAAGCCCGACACCAATTCCGCGTACAGCACGAACTCGGCGACGAGTACGCACGGGAAACATCGCTCAGAAAGTCACAAAAGGTCGGCTGGTCAGAACGGACAAACAGAAAGCACCGATAAACAGCAAGGCCTGAAAGAACGAAGTGAATACCAGCAACGAGCAGACAATAAGCAGTGCAAATCAAAGCGTCCTATATCAAGATATAGGCCGCAATGACCAACAAATGCGAACTGACTACACGCACTAATAAACAGATACGCACGACAAGCACAAACTGAAGAGCAGTAACGATCTGAGTCAGAAAACTGAGAAGCGCGAATCTTAAGTCACCAAACTTCCACTAACTCTCGATAAACACGGGATCAGCAGAAGGAGCCCAACGGGTGCCTGACGTGGTGCTGAACTTCCCTTTTGTAATCTCGTGGACGACGACTTACGTCACGACGTTCTTCCGGACCGGATATTCCGACAACGTAGTCCGACCGTGTGTACGCAACGCCAACATCGGACAAAGTACGTCGGACAAAGTCCGACCGACCTGGTCCGCGGATTGTCCGAGCGTGTGTATGGGGCTTTATAGTTTTGCAACAGCTGGAGGGCCGCCAGTTTGAGACCCCTGCTCTATAACTTTCACACAGACCAAATAATATACACTTATTTGGGTTATTTTTTACCAAAAATATGTAGCAGTGTAAATGTTGGCCCAAATTTATGAACAAAATTACTTATTTGCAAAATGTTATCATAGAAACGAAAAAAAGTGTTTTTATTTTTAAAATTTTCACTCTTTTTTAATTTATGTCGCAAAAAATAAAAAACCCAGTGGTGAATAAATACCACCAAAAGAAAGCTCTATTTGTGTGAAAAAAATTATAACAATTTTGTTAGGGTACATTGTTGCATGACTGAGTAATTGGCATTCAAAGAAAGCACTGAAAGCTGAAAATTGGTCTGGGCAGGAAGGGAGTATAAGTACCCTGTATTGAAGTGGTTAAAGGGGTTGTAAAGGTTCGTTATTTATTTTCTAAATAGGTTCCTTTAAGCTAGTGCATTGTTGGTTCACGTACCGTTTCCTTTGATTTCCCTTCTAAATGTTTTTTTCTTTGTCTGAATTTCTCACTTCCTGTTTCTCCTCAGGAAAACTTCACACCATCATCCGAGCGGTGTTTAGTCAGCCAGAACAGCTTACTGAACAGCTTACTGAGGAGGAACAGGAAGTGAGAAATTCAGACAAAGAAAACAAAAAAAAACATTTAGAAGGGAAATCGAAGGAAAAGGTATGTGAACAAACAATGCACTAGCTTAAAGGAATCTATTTAGAAAATAAAAAACAAACCTTTACAACCCCTTTAATGGCTGTGTTGAGTTATTTTGTGGGGACAGCAAATTTACACAAGCTGTACACTCATTACTTTACATTGTAGCAAAGTGTTATTTCTTCAGTGTTGTCACATAAAAAGATATAATAATATATTTACAAAAATGTGAGGGGTGTGCTCACTTTTGTGAGATACTGTATATAATTCTTTATGGTGTATATTACATTCAATGCATTTCAAGGGTTATGTGTCACTGCTTGGAAAATATATGTAAGAGAACACAATCTTTTTATATATATAAAAATTCTCTATTTTGCAGTGAGGTCTACTCCTTGCTGATTCCCCATTGTGTGTCCTGAAGAAGCAGACCAGCGAAAGGCATTGGCACACAGGGGCTCACTTACCTCTAATCATGTAACAACCAGGACCTGAATGACCTGATATATATGAACATGTTTTTAGCTGATACTTTTCTATGTACATTTCTTGATTTTATACTTTTTTTTTTCCAAATAAAATATGGATTTTATATAAACTCTGTGAGGGGTGTGCTCACTTTTGTGAGATACTGTATATAATTCTTTATGGTGTATATTACATTCAATGCATTTCAAGGGTTATGTGTCACTGCTTGGAAAATATATGTAAGAGAACACAATCTTTTTATATATATAAAAATTCTCTATTTTGCAGTGAGGTCTACTCCTTGCTGATTCCCCATTGTGTGTCCTGAAGAAGCAGACCAGCGAAAGGCATTGGCACACAGGGGCTCACTTACCTCTAATCATGTAACAACCAGGACCTGAATGACCTGATATATATGAACATGTTTTTAGCTGATACTTTTCTATGTACATTTCTTGATTTTATACTTTTTTTTCCAAATAAAATATGGATTTTATATAAACTCTGTAGTCCAACTTGCCTCTTAAGTCTGATCTAGTGTTTTTTAATTTTTTTATTTGTTTCTATATTTCCTACAAATCACTGGTAGAAAGCATCACAAGGGTTACATACTTACTAGACTTGTTTATGAAATTCTTAAGTACGTGTGGTTCATCCCTTCCTGGTACAAGATTTCTAACAAAATCAACAGGTATTGCACTTTTCAAAAATTATATAACAAGACACATTGAATGGCATATACACATTAGGATTTTATGTAAAAAAAAAAAATTAAAACCTTAGGATTCTCAGTACTGTCAGTCATGCAAGGCCATGTAAAAGGTTGAATTTCCTAGGTAAAGCTGGCCATACACGGTTAGAAAATCGTTCGGAAAAAACGTTTGAAAATTGCAAAATTTGTCGAACGTGCATGCGAGAACACCAACATCGTATCAATAGATGCCGCCCAATATTCTACATATTATCGATCGCTAACAACATATATAGTAGAATTGTCCTCGATCGATTATATAAGCAGTGGAAGTGATGTAACAAAGACCTTTGAGAATCCTCCCACGGAAACACGTCAGATATCGTTGCCGTGCACGACACATCTTGGAGGTGTCGTTCTAGTAGTGTTGGAATAGTCGTGGATTGTGGTCCAGCTATGGATGCTCAGAGGAAGAGAAAGCTATCGAATTTTCACTTTGCAAAATTAATGTTACAGAAGCTACATACTGTAGCTTAATCCTGTTGTGACCAAAGGTCAAAGCAGCATCAGCTGTGCCAATGAACTTAACCACTTTAAGACCTGGCCTCTTTTTTAGATGTGGTGTTTACAAGTTAAAAACATTTTTCTTTTTGCTAGAAAATTACTTAGAACCCCCAAACATTATACATTTTTTCTAACATCCTAGAGAATAAAATGGCGGTCGTTGCAATACTTTCTGTCACACCGTATTTGAGCAGGGGTCTAGCGCACTTCTTTTTTTTAAAAATAGACTTTTTTAAATTAAAAAATAAGACAACAGTAAAGTTAGCCCAATTGTTTTTATAATGTGAAATATAATGTTATGCCGAGTAAATTGATACCCAACATGTCACGCTTCAAAATTGTGACCGCTCGTGGAATAGCGACAAAATTTTACCCTTAAAAATCTCCATAG
This sequence comes from Lithobates sylvaticus, assembly GCA_028564925.1. Classification (NCBI taxonomy): domain Eukaryota; kingdom Metazoa; phylum Chordata; class Amphibia; order Anura; family Ranidae; genus Lithobates; species Lithobates sylvaticus. The sequence continues at coordinate 385,399,327 of CM053027.1, read as the reverse complement.
GTGACATTTAAAAAATTCTACCAGTTGCATGTTTTGTGTTACAGAGGAGGTATAGGGCTAGAATTATTGCTCTTGCTCTACCGATCGCGGCAATATGTGTGGTATAAACACTTTTCATATGCGGGCGCTACTCAAGTATGCGTTCGCTTCTGCACGCGAGCTCGGAGGGACGGGCACGTTTACATTTTTTTTTCTCTTATTTATTTTACCTTTTACTTTTTATTTTTACACTGTTTTAAAAAAAAAAATTGGTCACTTTTATTCCTATTACAAGGAATGTAAACATCCCTTGTAATAGAAAAAAACATGACAGGACCTCTTAAATATGAGATCTGGGGTCAGAAAGACCCTTAGATCTCATATTTACACTAAAATGCAATAAAAGGCCATCTTCCCCTCACCCGTCTCCATGTCAGCCCAGGGGACAGACGCGATCGCCTCCGCCGCTGCCGATGACTCCGGTAAACGGCAGAGGGCACCGGATCGTGGTGGGAGGGGGGCCCTCTCCCGCCGCTGATAAAAGTGATCTTGCGGCGAATCCGCTGCAGAGACCACTTTTATCTTGTACCGGACCGCCGGCCGAACACGGGGATACAGGGGTTATGGCAGCTAGCTGCTGCCATAACAACGATATTCGTCCCCAAAATAGGGACGTACATCAGCGTGCGGTGGTCCGGAAGTGGTTAACAATAACTCTATGATTAATTTACATACCTAAATATTTTTTATGCATAGTTATGAGACCATATCAGGTTTTCATTTAATACACTGATTTAACTTAAAAAAAAAAAGTTCTGTTTTTACTATGGGTCAACAGATGCACAAATAATTTTCTACATGATTTCTCATTTTCAATAAGTTTTTATTGAGGTTTTTACAGGAACAACACATATATACTCGAGTATAAGCCGACCCGAATATAAGCCGAGGCACCTAATTTTACCACAAAAAAATGGGAAAACTTATTGACTCGAGTATAAGCCTAGGGTGAGAAATGCGCAGCTACTGGAAGTGGAAAAGAGGGTCAACAATGCCCATTTGCAGCCTCACTGTGCCCATCTGCATGCATTTGGGGTCTCTGGACCTAAAGGGTCCTGAAATGACATTGCTGCAGATAGACACAGTTGAACCGACTTTTGGGCCCTGTATCTAGGGGCCACTTGGTGTTAGGAACTCCAACTTTGAATATGTTATAGTATTGGTTCCACTGGGTTTGCACACCAAATTGGGTGTTTGTAGCACCAAGATATACGGGGGCCTCAAAGTCGGGTCTGAAAATGTCATTTTTTGCTGCACAGATAGCAGGACTCTGTCCCGCCCCCTGGCTCCTGTGTCACTGGATTTGATTTCCAGCAGCGGAAGCCAATGGCTCCTGCTGCTATCAATCTATCCAATGAGAACCAGAGACAGCGGCTGGAGCTGCTGAGCTTGTCCTCGACACTGGAACGACCAGGTTCAGGTAAGAAAAAGGGGGGCTCTGGGGGGCTGCTGCAGCACAGAAGGTTTTTCACCTTAATGCATAGAATGCATTAAAGTGAAAAACCTTGAGACTTTACAACTCCTTTAAGGCTTACTTTTTTGTCAATGGAGCCTGCAGCTGGTATGTGGTCACTATGTCAGACCTGGTATGGTAATTACATGATCGGCAACCACTCCACTAACTACTCATTGGTTGCATCAACAGTGGAGGACACGGCTGTCAGTGACATCCAGGATTGGATGCATCATCAGCATGCAACATCATTCTGGGGAATATTAACCACTTGCCGCCCACCATATAGCAAAATGAAGGTGGCAAAGTCATTGTGATATCCTGGCCAGATGTCATATCAGGATCCAGCCGGCATGCGCCCACGGGGGCATGCAGCACGGTGATCGGAGGTGCTGTGAGTCAGTCTGACACTGCAACTCCGATCGTGGTATGAAGCCTCTGATAGAGGCTTCTTACCAAGTGATCAGCTGTGACCAATCACAGCTGATCACAGCGTGAACCAGGAAGTGCCGGTAAATGTCTTTCCTCGGTTCACGCTGACAGGGACAGGGTCTGTGATGATAATCAGCACATTGATTATTAGCACAGCTCCCATCAAAAGATGCCAATCAGTGCCCAACACCTGCCAGCCTATCCCCATTATAAATGCCTGTGAGTGCCCACAACAATGCCGATCAGTGCCCACAACAGTGCCAATCAGTGCCCAACAAAGTGCCAATCAGTGCCCCATCAGTAATGTCTGTCAGTGGCCCATCAAAGTGCCAATCAGTGCCACTCAGTAATGCCTGTCAGTAGCTCCTCATCGGTGCTGCCTATCCAGTGCCACCTATCAGTGCCCATCAGTGCCACCTATAAGTGCCGTCAGTGCCGCCTATCAGTGCCCATCAGTTTTTTTTAATTGACAGTCTTTTTTCGTTTATAGCGCAAAAATTTAAAACCGCAGAGGTGATAAAATACCACCAAATGAAAGCTCTATTTGTGGGGAAAAAATTATAAAAATTTAGTTTGGGTACAGTGTTGCATGACTGTGCAATTGTCATTCAAAGTGCGACAGCACTGAAAGCTAAAAATTGTCCTGAGCAGGAAGGGAGAAAAGTGCCTGGTATGGAAGTGGTTAATGTAGAGATTGCAGATGAGAAGGTGTTAAAAAGTGATGCTGTATTTACTGCAGTCATCATATGTAAGCAAAAACCATGTTTCTTTATTGTCCATTGAGAGACAGGTTTGTATCAAGTCTTGCACATTTGGGGTTATACTGCCACCTTCAGGACACTGGGATAAAAAAAAAAAAACAAAACATTAGGACAGCCCTTGTATACCTTGCTTCAGTCATGATTTTTGCTAGTGTCCAAGGAAGTTGGAAGCCTTTTGTTTAGCTATCCTGTGGAAACGTATTTTTATCCTTAATCTAGCATAATTATTTTTCTCTTTGGTAACTTCCTTAAACAAGCCGCATTAGCTAGTTTTCATCACAGCCGTTATCTATATCGGCGTATACTCAGCAACAGCTTTGGAGGCTGTTCCCTGACCCTGATAGACTGAAGATTGTGACATAGCCTGGAATGTGATCTTTTCGCACATACTCTGGTGTGACCCAGTCCAGGTCTAGAGCCATGGCATGGCCTCTGAGGTGACACACTCTCCAGGTCCACAGCTGTGTCACAGTTTTTATTTTGACCCAGTCATTATGTCCATAGATGGGGTTAAGACAGCCCAGACTATGTCCTTCAGCTGCTGGGTACTCCATTATGACAATATGGCTGTTGGTGTGACCCAGTCTGTGTAGCTTTACATATAGTTTCATAGTTTCATACGTAGATGGTAAGGTTGAATAAAGACAATATTCTATCCAGTTCAACCTGTGTAGGTTTATGTGTGTCAACGTTGATAATAATTTCACATATCCCTGTATATTGTCTTCACTAAGATGCACAACCAAGAATCTTTAAAAAATATCAATACTCCCCGCTGACACCACCAATTGTGCAAGAGTGTTCCACATCCTTATCGCCCTGACAGTGAAAAATCCCTTACGCAGCTTAAGTTTAACCCGCCAATCTCATTGTGTGGCCCCTGTGTCTTATACACCCTGGGACTGAAAAGATTCCTTCCTATGCTGGGATCACCATTGAGATATTTGTATACTGCTATCATATCTCCTCTCAAGCATCTCTTCTCCAGGAATTACATTATGAAAAAGCCTATGGCCAAGAAGAAGCTTGACATAGTTTACCTCCTTTGGGCATTGAGTTCTGCATTGTGGCACTGCCCAGATCTAGAGCAGTGGCACAACAACTTGTGTGATCCAGTCTCTACTCTCTCTCATTGTCAATAATGTGGTCTGCCTGAAGCTGTGTTTCCTCAGTATTACTTTGAAAACTGTATTTACACATCTTTGATCAGGTACTTTGTGATTTATTTAAATTATTTTTATTCAATTTAAGAGAAAACAATTACAAAACTTAAAATATTACTTTAAAAAAGCCAATAAAGCATTCACTTAGGCGATCGGAAGCAGAAGTTTTCCTTCCCAAAGTCTTCTGGGACATATAACAGGTCTTAGAACACTTCAGGACCAGTCACAGAGTGCAGCGCCACTCGCGCATGCGCAGTGGAGGTGGTGCATATAGTGAAGATGCCAGCAACGCCGAGGGAGGACACGGGGAGAACACAGCTGTGGTGAGTGCACCGCTGGATCGTGGGACAGGTGAGTGGCTGTTTATTAAAAGTCAGCAGCTACAGCTTTTGTAGCTGCTGGCTTTTAATAAACAAACAAATGAGTGGAACTCCGCTTTAACAAACTTTGTTGCAGATTCCTACCTGTTTCTGCTCTAGAGGAATAGTACTTTGTTGGGGCAGGACTGATGCCGAACGGGAATGACTAATTCATTATAAGTTGCACATACACTTTCAGGGTTCTGATGAGAAATGTTGCAGTGTTTGCATCCCTTTAGAAGTGAATAACCCTTAGGGAGTATGTCACCAAAAATAACAATCTTGTTGCAGAGAATGCCTAAAATTTGATGTAGCTTAGAACACGTTGCCATATTGAACTGAATTTATAGAAAAATACAGCAACTTTAAATTGAAAAGAAAAGGTCATTTTAATAACATTACATTACAATATGAATTCTGTAGCAATTGTATACAGTATGTTATATTACATTTTTTTAATTTGCTATATTTTTCCCCACAAAAGTGTAGTTCCCCTAAAATGTAGGATGCTCTCCTATTCTAAAGCTTTTTGCTGTGTCTATTTAGACTCCTTTAGTGAAAGCGGCCATCTAACCTGCATTTACATGGCTGTTTCCATACTCCTTTGTGTTGTCAGCTGTAGAGATTTGTTTGAGATGTGACCTATGTGCATAATCCTTTATTTGTGACACTGCTCAAAATCTGCCTGTGTCTCAGGTACAAAGCTTTCCAAAGTTCAGAGCAACTAGTGTGCCCAATCTCTAAGAACTTAAAGTGGTTGTAAAGGCAGAAGGTTTTTTATCTCAATGCATTCTATGCATTAAGATAAAAAAAAACCTTCAGTGTACAGCAGCCCCCTAATACTTACCTGAGCCCCATCTCTATCCAGTCATGTGCACGAGTGTCTTAGCCATCCGTGACTCTTAGTCCTGATTGGCTAAGACACAGCAGCGGCACCATTCCTCCCGCTGTCAGTCAACGTCAGTTAGCCAATAGGGAGAAGAAAAACAAGCAAGATTTTAGTATCACTTTAAGTAAGTGAGGCTGGTCTTAGCGAAACACTAGAAGGTACCTCAGTTGTTCACTTTTAACATTTTTCATTTATTGCCAGATGGCTCAATGACTGTTAAGGCTGAAGCATTGCAGTACTGATGTCATCTTTAAAGGGAGAGTTTTATGCATGTGCACGCTGTGTTTTTTCAGCCTTTTTGCCTGAAAGGAGCACTGTCACCCCCCTGCTGCCTACTACCCTCAATGGCAACAGGTGATTGATGCTGTGAGGCTGAAAGGCTTTGCCTCACTTTAGGCTGAGTTGTTGTTCCCTATGTAGCTACTGCAATGGTTGACCTCAGCCACATTACTGTATCATTATTAGCAGTGATTTCCTGTTTTTTCCAGTGGGAAGGGTCATCCTCCTCTGAGTCTTAATTAGCTTTTTGAATAAGCGCCTTGCAAGCTTACACATAAGCTTTAATATCCCCCACAGAATTAGTACTGGCCTGTGCACAATTCAATTCAAAACCCTAGCAATGGATCTAAATGCACTCTGGTGTAGTTTACCACTGCACCTCTTACTGTACCTGAAACCGTAGGTTGGCCTGAGGTTTCTATTACTATCTCTGATTCAGTTTCAAAGCCTTCATAGCCATGGTTTAAAAATCCAGTTTTCAGAAGATCCTATATGATTCAGCTTTGCAAAAAATTATTGATCCTCTGATGCACTACGCTCTACTCTGCAATTAAGGGATTACCTTAAGGTCCAGGCATAGGACCTGTGGTATCAAAAGCATCCTTTATGAGGACGCAAAGCAAACTGCAGAGTCTAAGCACCCCACTGACTATATGGAGGAGCTTTTTAAATCTTCAAGGGAATTTGTTGGCAATTGGTCTCTGCACGCTGCAGATTGGTTGATTGGTTGCCCTCCACATTGCTAGTTGAGGCTCCGGATTCTTTCAGGTTTTAGTTTCCTGTTGTGGAATCCTTTGCTCTGATCTTTAAACTAGTTTGATTCGTATTCTCATATTGCAGGCTCAACTGGTAGTGGCGGTGGTAATTATGCAGACAAGTATACCCAAGAACAGTCCAGACAGGTTTGTCCTGCATTGTTATTCAGCAAGTATATGGCATAAAACAAACAAAATATCTGCTCAACTAAATTGATGAGAGTTCTTGACTAACAGGGTGCCTCCAAAAGGATTCCCTAAAAGAAATAGGCACCATATGCACCTGTTTAAGCATTTAGACAGTAGGAATGCTTGTGAAATTGAAAAAAATGTGACAAGCACCATGATTGCTCACTAAAGAATGCAATTCACCTGTAGCAAGCAAAGTAGGAGGTCAATAAACCTACACATCTCCTCTGTCATAAATACCCTACCTATCAGTAATTTTCTAAAAGTAACTTTGCTACCACTTTAATGTATTGCCTGCCTAAGTCTGACAAGAATGGTCTTTCATATATCCTTCAAATATGATGGTTGTCACTTACCCTTTATGGTTGACTAAATTCTGTATAGAGTCCCTTTCCATTCCCTCAAAAACTTGCATACCATTGATGTTAGGCTGACTGGCCTGTAGTTTCTTGGTATATATTTCAATCCTTTTCTGTAAATTGGTACCACATTTGCCCCACCTCATCATTTAGTACCTTCCCATCAGTAAGGTGTTTTTAAAGACTATAAATAGCGGCATGGCTATAACCAGACTAAGTTCTCCAAGAAGTTGCGGGTGTAAGACATCTAGACCTGGTGAATTGTTCACATTTTGTTTTTCTAGTCTATTTTGTACCTGATTTTCTGCCAACCAAAGAGGTATCTCAGTAAAATGTAATTAGTATTACTGATATGACTTTCAAACCCGTCTTTTTTACATCTGTAAAAGCTGTAGATAAAAAAATTATTCACTACATCTGCCTTTCCCCTTTCATTTGTGACCAACATACCATGCTCATATATTATGGGCTTATCTGTTCTTTCATAACCTTTGTACTATTGCTATATTTTAATTTATTTTTTGGAATTGTTTATTTGCTTTAGCAACGTGTTTCTTCTTTTATATTTTAGCCTCCCTAATTGGTCCCTTCCCTTTGTTGTTGTATTCCTTGTAAATCTGGAATGTTGAGGGTGTTCCTTGCTTTTTGTTGCACAATACATATGCCATATATTTGAACATAGTAACAGCACTTCGGTGAGAAAATTTATTATGACTACTGTAACTGGTGACATTTATCACATCACTTTTTTACACAAGACAGTATACCATTATTAGCGAACATATTATATGACAACTTTGCCCTTCTCCCGCTCTCAGGCCATATATTAGGGTGTCTACAAGCATTAATAGTGAAATTAGTTGATTTTAACGCTCTGTAACTAGCATTAATCTTGGATGTCTAAAAATGGTCCTGGTCCTTACCGTCATAAAAATCATGATAAACTTTTTTTATTGAGCTTCAAAAAGAATTTGTTATTGATCTCTATTTGAACAATCATTCCATAAGTGCACTCCAGTCAAAGTAAGTGTATTGCGAGAAAAATTATGCTATTTACAAAGTATTATCTTCAGAATATTATGCCTAGGTACTGGTCAGTCCACCAGAAAAATATTTTTTTCAGCTTTGAAAATGACTGGGCAGTTAACTATCTGCATGGAGAGAGCAGTAGTCTTCACAACCCCCTTGAGGGACTGCCCCTTACACAGCAGTCATGTAAACTAATTCAAATATGTTTACAATGTAATTAGCCTTCTTTCATTTACTTACTTACTACACCCTAAGTCGCTCTGTTTTTCAACTCACCACATTTTTGGACAATGTTCCCATGGATAATAAAAAACAAGGACAGATAGACTGAAAGAATGTACAAAGGTTTATGTTTGGTTTGATCAAGGAAGGTATTACTAATATAAATGAACAATAATCATTTAAATCAAAATATGATTTGCATTTTCAGGACATGATTTAGTATATATTTGCAAGCCCAGTTAATGTATGATTGCTAGAAACACAATTAAATTAGGAGCACATTATATTTGTTTATATGATTGATCAATAATTATACATTTAGCCTTTAGATAGTATCGGTGAACAAATATACATGTAATTATGTATAGAGAATTTGTAATATCCAAGATCTGGGGCAGTTATATTAGTTGGTCAAAAATGTTATGTTGTAGAAATGTATAACAATTTTCAACCATCAAATGGCATCCCTAAATAAAGTACCATTCCCCCATAACCTTGGATTTTTGGGAGTTGCTTAGTACCCATTCCAAGTTCATAAAATTACAAATTATAGGTAGTTCTGGGCCACCCACTTTTTAAATCCTGCAATATATGACATATTGGAATGAATTGTATCCATATCACGTTCACTTAAACATACTAGATGCACAAGATTCTTTTGACAACGTTTTTTAATGGCATTCTATTGGAATAAACCTTTGCACATACATCAAGTGGCACTGAAGTCAGCAGCATCTGAGAAAAGGCAAAGGCAAAATATCCTTTTCTTTCAGAGCAAGATATTCTGATGTTTTAGATAGCATTCTATTGGTAAAAATGCTTGTGGAGATTTGTGGTACAATTGAAGTTTTCTTCTGTGAATGAAAATGTAAATTGCTATTACCCATTAACAATTAAAGGTGAGAATTATATGAGTTATATCTGTACAGGTTCTGGCAGATCTGTGTTGTTTTGATTGGGTGAAATAAACAAGACTTTATCATCCCAGTGAATAAATGCTTCTTTGATAAACTATTCATTTTCTTTACACATTCTAAGTCAAAGAACAATGTGATATTTTAAAACTACGGTTTTACACTTTTACAAAAACAAAAACTACTAAATCTTGAACGTACAGTTAATTAAAAGGTATGTGTTTATTCCCATTAAAATACTATGTTTTGCTTCAAAATCGTCTTTCCTCAAATATTTTTGTTTTATTGCATTATAGGTATGTGAGATGTTACAAAATTAAATTTCTCCACTATGATGACACAGAGAAACCATTGTCAAACTCATTTGTTAATCAAAAATGTGTATATTTTCATACCAAAAACTAATCAAAATAGTGCTGAATGGTTACTAGGAACAAAAAAATGCATGGATAAATTATGACTCTTCATTGTGTATGCTTGGATGATCAAAAAAAAAAGCTTCACTGAGCTAAGTGAATAATCTTTTAGGCTCCATGCACACTGGCTTAAAAACTTTGCTTTTACAGGAGTTTTGTGTTCTGCCTGTAGAAGCTACTCAGCGTTATCCTATGTGTCCATACACATTAGGATAATTACAGGCATATTTTAAGCTCAAAGTTCAGAGGCAGGAAAAAAAACCTTCTGGTTTGCGTTTCTGATTGGAGCTTACTAGCATAAAAAATGTACAACTCTCCTAAACATGTCTAAACTTTGTACAAAAAATGCTCTATACGAGCATGTTAAGCCCAGTGTGCATGGGGCCATAGTGCATTTTTTTAGTATACCAGTTTTGAAAAGTAGCTGCATTGAGGCTGGTTTACTAAAGGAGTAAAGTCCTAACCCAATACATGGTCTAATATATTGCTTTACAAATTAGGACAGGAAGTGACGGGAAATTCTACATTTTATGAGTTGTCACCAGAGTAAGAGGTGAGGGTAAATCATCCAATTAGGACAATGCTGATAATGAGTGATATCTCTGTAGAATATAAAATACCCTCCCTTTTGGGAGATTTCATCTAATTTCCTGTTGCACCTCCAGGACCTGAAATGGAAATTCCCCCAGCAGGACAGAGCCATCAAAAAAATAACCTAATTAGGGTTTAACCCTTCCATATTCTATTTAAAACAACAACAAAAAAGTTGTGGCTACACACGCATATTAAATGAGACACATGAATATCATTATTTTTATTATTCAGTGGTTAAACTAGCCATAGATTGATAGAAATTACGCTGGTTCAGCTGGGACTGCCTGAATTTTGACCCATGTGTGGCTGTCCCCTTTTGGCAAAAGTCAATCATTAGATAGACTTCTGTTGAATGGACAACCTGGAAAACTGTTGTTGATCGGGTCAATGGAAAAGTCCTGCTGTCAAAATACAATGTCTGGCGGGGAAGGGGATTTCACCCATTCACTTTGTGTGGATGGAGGAATCTGTTTGGTTTTCTGCTGGCTGAATTAATGGCTGAATGAATAAAGATTACCCATCTATGACTTTAAATGACCAATCATGTGCAAGGGATTGTTTTAAAAAAAATGTATTTTGATTGGAAATTATTGGACATTTGATGTAAACATAGATGGCACTCATTCTCAAAGCGAACATTCACTTTCAAAGTAAAAATGCTATACTCTAATAGTAAATTAATCCCAATCTCGTATGTCCAAATCACACATGCTAATACGTTGTGTACTTTATTTTAAAGTTTATTATGCTAACATTGGCCTTACTTTTGTCTTTATACGATAAACAAGCATATGTGTGTTTGACAAATATCATACCATGAATCAATATAGTTTTTATTCAAAAAAATGCATTTATAAAATATTTTAAAGCACTTTTTAACATAAATGAAACATCATAGCCTCCTTGTAAGTGTCAATTCTATCAGAGGCTCCTAAACTAGACTGCTTGTCTAAGCTAAGCTAACTTGGATGCATGCATTCATGTTAACATATCTATTTACACATTTTTTTTTTAAATGTAAAAATTAAGCTATGTTAGAATCTAATGAAAATGCATATTAGTTCTGAAATTTGCTCAGTGTGTCACCAGTTGACAAATTTTAAGTTCACAGAGATGACAGGTGCTGAAGGCACTGTTTCCCTGTTACACCCTATATGAATACTTTGTTGGAAGTTGAACAAGAAGGCTGTCTTGAAAATTAAATGTATTTTGTTTATTCAGAAGGGGCAAATGTTACGAATATCATACTCATCATTTTTTATGGTTATTTGTATTGACATTTTTCTATTCTTTTCACTACATTCTTTCAGTGTTTCAAGTTGGCATGTCAGAAACTGTGCTTGCAGAAATGAAACTATCCTCATTATGCAAATGTGGGTTCTACTGATAGGCATGTTCTGTTTTATAAATTACATCCCCTTGTCAGAAGTCAAATTGTATTTGAATAACTTCACGGAAATTGTCACCAAGATTTGAAATTGTGTGCCTCGGATGCCATTGTTGATCTAGTCAGTGAATAAGAAATGGACATGTTCATTTTTAAGTGTGTGCATGATTGTTTTGTCAGAAATGTTATTTAAATGAAGCCTAGATCCATAAATAATAGTTCATGTATATTTTTGTAAAATTTTGCATCACATAAATATATTAAAGTGTGTTATATTTCATAAAATATGCTAACAAGTACTTGTTGTTGTATATTTTACTACAAATAAGTTTATTTCCTTTAAAGGACTACTTACAGAATAACTGTAGGGTAAAATCCATATACATGCACTGATACAATTATTAAAATTAAAATAATTTAAATGTAACCCGAATTCAGAATTATGAAAAGTACTTCTGTGAAAAGGCAAAGATTAGCATTTACATAGAACATTTTCATATATTTGCAAAAGGAAAAAAAAACAAATAGTTACAGAAAGTAGCTAACCTAGTTTACTTTGTTTTATGTCAATGTCACTGATTCAATAAGTACAGTAAGTTGCACCTACATGACACGTTATGCATATTTTCTCTTGAATACCCAAGAAACCACATGACTTTATGGAGAAGAACAGGATTCTAAATTATTTCCCTTCTCTGTCATAGATTACATTTGTGCTTTAATACCAAGAATATCTTGTTTTTAACACCTTCTGTTCATGTTTATATATATATACCAGTTAAAACATAATTGTACATGACAGTGGTTGTAATGCTAATATTTTGTCTGATTTTATAAAAAAAAAAAAAAACATGCAGTCATATCATTACGTTTCTTAGAAAACTATGGGAAGCCTTAATCCTGACACAATGTTTGCCTTTAAAAAAAAAAATATAGAATACATTTATGGTACAGCTTTCTTAACAATTTAACTGAGTTTTAAACCCTTGACAGTAACAGATACAAATTACACCAGCCCAAAAATTGTTGGGGCTAATTTTAATATTAATGAATTCCTTGCAACCTCAGTTCAGCAGTTTCGATTAAGCTTTAATTAGTAGCCAGAGGGAAATCCAAAACAAAAATAAGGAGCTGAATTGCTAATTAAGCTGGTTTGATGGGGTAGAGTTTTAGTGAAGGACTGGTTGTAACATGCTCTACTATTTCTGACACAATAAAATAGTGAAGAGTTTATTCTGCCCAATGTCCAACAGTGTACTAAGTTTGAAGATGGAGAAGAAATTATTTATCTAATCTAGAACATGGCACTATCAGGCTGAGAATGTAAATTGCACAATAGAGTAGTGTGCAAGCAAACGGGCAAATAAGGCTCAAACACAAGGTTTTAAATATAATTAATTTGCTGTTATTTCTTTCGTTGTATTCTACTTCACACTCGTTTAATAAAAAAAATAAAAACAGTTGCATACTAATTGTAACAATCTATTTTTTTAACATATTCATTATTCAGAATTGCATCTATAGGATCGTAAACATTACATCTATTGATCAAGAAATGGTTTAGGAGATCATGTATTAAAATGCAAGAGCTTTAATTATTTTTTGCCATCTTGTGTTCACTTCTAACAGCCAATCAGGTTAAAAGAAAGTTGTACTTTTAATTATCCTTTGATATGCTTGATGATAGGCAAAAGTGCATACTTCACGGGCTGAAATAAAAGGTTGTAAAGTTAACTTTGCAAAATTAATCCCTTATTATAGTATTTACAAATGTTAATAGATTTTTTAACATTGAGCATTGTGCATTGTGACATTTTCATAGACAATGCTGGTCTGATCTAGTTTGCAAAATATAATAAAAGTATAAGATGCTAGATTTATCATTTCACAAACAAGAATTGTGTGACATAATTCGAGTCGTGTCAGTCTCTTCAGATTCAATATTGTATGAAATGTTTTTTTTTTTTAACTGTAAATTAACTTATGCATACCATTACTTTAATGCAAGAACTGCTGTTGCACAGCTATTCCCAGAAGATTGCTAATTATAATTAAGAAGGGCTTCTCATCATTGCACTATAACCAACTGGTACAGACAATTGTTCTAAAGAAAAAAAGGTTGGATGGCTTAAGTATAGAGAGGAATATAATTTGATTTTACTCAGATGCTTTTTGTAATTTGTAATTTATCATTTTGCTTAAGGTTCTAAAGCCTACAAACCCAATAACTAAGGGATAACAGCAGGCAGAAAATAAATGATATTGTTTCTGGGGGTATTAAATATAAGCCAAGCTATCAGAGGCACATAGCTCCACCGAATAGTAATCAGGTACTTTGACTTAACAGTGTTTTGTTTTATAATAAGAGTGGTTGCCATATGTTGAAACCCCTATCTGTCTGTGTCTTAGGGGTTTCATACCTTTGTAACAAATCCAAAAAAACTCATTTCATAATTCCTTAATCTACCCATTGTAATGTAGCTCCACTAGTGTAAATCCACAGCAGACTTTTCTGCTGAATGCTGTTAGAAGATTACATATGATATGACTTAAACAAATGGGAAGCAGTGAATTAGGATTCAGTAGATAGTGCAGAGTAACTTTCAGTAAATCTTTTAGCGCATAGTTTACAATTGTATTTTACTCAGCATGGAATTGATTAAAAGCACATGTAGACTTTCTTAAAGAATGTTTTGATAAAACAGGCACATTGTTTAATATGTTTACATCCTCAAATGCTTCAGTATTGGGATGCCAACAGAGCTGTGGGTTGATTAGCAAACAGAGAGCTGACTCCTTGATCCAGCAATCTGAATAAACAAATATATTGGAAATATTATTTCCTTGTAATTCATGCTGACCTTGCCAGGAACATGATTACATTGTAGTCTGCAATGTGCACACAAGGAAAGCTCCTACAAGAACATGTGGTATACAGTTTGTTTTTAATAGGAGTGAAATAGAATATGCATTAAGGACAATGTATTTCCTTTTCATGCATTTGCATCAGTCATTTCCTTTAACAGTTTCATGCAGTGTAATCTAAGTCCCAGACTTTAAATTCAAACCCAAAAAGATGCTAAAGTTAACCCAATAATAAATTAACCTGTGTTCAAGGTGCGGAGTATAAGAAATGACCATTAGGTCATTAAAAATGACTTAAGGTCTCCTAAGGGCAGTTCAATGGGGCCATAGTATTACAATATTTGTTAAATATATGTTTCAATCAAATCCTAGGACTGTTATATAACTTAAGCTATATTAATAATTAGTGCCATACTTTAATAATAAGAAGCAACAAACTGGAAATGGTTATATATACAACTAAATGTATAATTACATATCATAATATTGAGTTAGGGGATGATATACATAATGCCATTTAAGCGTTAAAATCAGAAGCAGTTTCAAATGTCTCAAAAACAGTAATGAGCAACTATAAGGGACATCAAGTATACTTATGATGTCTTGCCCTCTAATTGCCATAAAAAAGTACTATTGGTTACAATACGATAGTCATAAAACTACTTGCTATTGGTTTTCTTCACTATGTTTGCCTTTCATAAATAAAAAAATACAATGTTTGTGACGTAAGTCAGCAAAATGCACTTAGTTTTCCACTTGTGCAATGAACAACATTTTTGTTAAGTATACACATTACTAGTATATTTATACAGAGGATGATTTTATCTACATTAAAATATATCTGACCCAGTTCAGAAATTATTATTACTTTTTGAAATGTATACAGATATTTATAAGCAGTCAGTGGTGGAAAATCAGCATATATATATATATATATATATATATATATATATACAGTGGTGTGAAAAAGTGTTTGCCCCCTTCCTCATTTCCTGTTCCTTTGCATGTTTGTCACACTTAAGTGTTTCGGAATATCAAACCAATTTAAACAATAGTCAAGGACAACACAAGTAAACACAAAATGCAATTTGTAAATGAAGGTGTTTATTATTAAAGGTGAAAAAAAATCCAAACCATCATGGCCCTGTGTGAAAAAGTGATTGCCCCCCTTGTTAAAACATACTATAACTGTGGTTGTCCACACCTGAGTTCAATTTCTCTAGCCACACCCAGGCCTGATTATTGCCACACCTGTTCACAATCAAGGCATCACTTAAATAGGAGCTGCTTGACACAGTAAGGTCCACCAGAAGATCCTTAAAAGCTACACATCATGCCGAGACCCAAAGAAATTCAGGAACAATTGAGAAAGAAAGTAATTGAGATCTATCAGTCTGGAAAGGGTTATAAAGCCATTTCCAAAGCTTTGGGAATCCAGCGAACCACAGTGAGAGCCATTATCCACAAATGGCGAAGACATGGAACAGTGGTGAACCTTCCCAGGAGTGGCCGGCCGCCCAAAATTACCCCAAGAGCGCAGCGACGACTCATCCAAGAGGTCACAAAAGACCCCACAACAACGTCCAAGGAACTGCAGGCCTCACTTGCCTCAGTTAAGGTCAGCGTTCATGCCTCCACCATCAGGAAAAGACTGGGCAAAAATGGCCTGCATGGCAGAGTTCCAAGGAGAAAACCACTGCTGAGCAAAAAGAACATCAAAGCTCGTCTCAATTTCTCCACAACACATCTTGATGATCCCCAAGACTTTTGGGACAACATTCTGTGGACCGATGAGACAAAAGTGGAACTCTTTGGAAGGTGTGTGTCCAAGTATATCTGGCGTAGAAGGAACACTGCATTTCAGAAAAAGAACATTATACCAACAGTAAAATATGGTGGTGGTAGTGTGATGGTCTGGGGCTGTTTTGCTGCTTCAAGACCTGGAAGACTTGCCGTGATAAAAGGAACTATGAATTCTGCTGTCTACCAAGAGATCCTGAAGGAGAATGTCCGACCATCTGTTCGTGTACTCAAGCTGAAACGAACTTGGGTTCTGCAGCAGGACAATGATCCTAAACACACCAGCAAGTCCACCACCGAATGGCTGAAGAAAAACAAAATGAAGACTTTGGAGTGGCCTAGCCAAAGTCCTGACCTGAATCCTATTGAGATGTTGTGGTATGACCTTAAAAAGGCCGTTCATGCTCGAAAACCCTCTAATGTAACTGAATTAGGACAATTCTGCAAAGATGAGTGGGCCAAAATTCCTCCAGGACGCTGTAAAAGCCTCATTGCACGTTATCGCAAACGCTTGGTTGCAGTTGTTGCTGCTAAGGGTGGCCCAACCAGTTATTAGGTTTAGGGGGCAATCACTTTTTCACACAGGGCCATGATGGTTTGGATTTTATTTCACCTTTAATAATAAACACCTTAATTTACAAATTGCATTTTGTGTTTACTTGTGTTGTCCTTGACTATTGTTTAAATTGGTTTGATGTTCCGAAACAGTTAAGTGTGACAAACATGCAAAGGAACAGGAAATGAGGAAGGGGGCAAACACTTTTTCACACCACTGTATATATATATATATATATATATATATACACATACATATATATATATATATATATATATATATATATCTTTTTCATAGATCTATATATCAAAATATGTAGTGAAAAAGTGCATTTTGTCAAACAAAATAACATAATACAAAGCGTTATAAGGTCTTGAAATTTGTATTGCTATTTTAAGCAATACCGTAAGGTTTAGAATATCAAACATTGAGCCAGTTTTTGCATTGTAAGTATTCTGAAGATGTAAGCATCACTGCTGCTCCAAAAAACTGCAAATAGATTTGGATATAAACCCCACTGGCATGTCAATGCCATAAATGCCTAGTATAGATATAGGGAATGAAATGAAAGGGGAAACACAAGCTTACTATATAAAATATTTACTTTTTCACTAAACACGTGTCCCAGCCAAGATGAGGAGAATTAGAAAAATACTAATTAAATAATTGATTGGCTGTTTGGGATTTGGCAATCAAAATCTATAAGTCGTACATTGGTATTCTGTTCATGTATGGAATGTATATTGTAACTGATAGCGCACTGTAAACAACCACATGTTTACAAATAAGGATTAAAATACATTTTAAATAATGTATTAGACAATGATTAAATAAAGTTTTTAAAAAAATTGTTTCCTTTTAAACTGTTTTTTAATCTGCTTCATAGAACTCTAATATATGGGATATTATTCAGGAAGTTATTTATATCCTATTATACAATGCGTTCACCTAAAAAAACCAATCCGGTTCATAGAAAATAATTTTTTTTAAAGAATCCTTACCTAACAGGGGTTTTGCAGTGAATAAAAGTTTTCCGAGGTCTTGTAAAAATATGACTTGATTATAAGAAAAAAAACTCACTGATAGCAATTCTTTTATTATTAAATATTTTTAAAGATGTATTTTTTTTTTTTTTAAAGATAAAAAAAAAACATTGAATAACTAGACATAGTTAGTGGCTAAACAATTTATAAAACTGGTAGAAGTCTAAAATAGGATAAAGTAATATCACATTAAGGCTGTAAATTGATGAGAACATTTGTTATTCGTTAATTGTGTCTAATGAGCTTTAACAAAAAGTAAGCCTGACCACAAACCAACTAAAGGGTTACTCTTTTTATCTTCTGTCACATTCTGTTTTACCATATTACCGATGATGGTTTCAATAAAACCTGTATTCAGAGATAATTAGGGTATGGCCCTGTAGTGTCAGGAATAATACAAGGCAAGTGTGGGTTTGCACTGGTGTCTACCGAGGCGTGAAAGGGTCTGTTCCCAGTCCAAGCTTCTAAAGTCACTCCGCTAGCATAGGATACAATGTGGCAGTGAAATACTATACATATACCCCACTGAGATGAAAAAAGGACAAATTAAATAAATTATTTTAAGCTACATGGATATTTTTAATCCATTATACTTGATCATTAGCTATACATCAGATAATAAGATTGGAGAAAAAGTGTCAACATTTTTTCCATGGTTTGTCTTTCATTAATTAACGCCTGACTGTGACACAGACTTATTATCCTCACTTTTTATAGGTGAAATATTACTGTTAAAATTAATAAGACGCCTAAATAAAATATTTGCTTGTGTTAAATAGAACATTATTGTTGTTTCCAAATATTATTCATCACTTTACATAGGTAGACATTTATTATTAAACAGAATATGGACACTATGCAAAGATATCTCCCACTTAAAACAGCATTTTGCAAAGCTACTGTATGTTGTTATCTTACAAGTTTAAAGTTGTACATGGCTGTGTTTTGTTGATTAAAGTGGGGGGACAGCTAAAAAAAAAAAAAGCATTAATATTCTGGAAAAAAATAAAAATAAAAAATGAAAAAAATAAAAATATTTTTACCTGATCCGAAATCCCTGTTGCTAGGCAGTATTCCTAATCTGCCTCCTTCCTACGCCACGGTGATCTTCGTTCTTCTGTCCTCTGCCACGTTGTCTTCTGGGTAATGGGGTGCGCTGTGTTATGGGAACTGTGTGTTCCCTAACACACCGCGTCCCATTCACAAAGCGCCGCGCGACTCGTGCATGCGCAGTAGGAACGGGGCAGTGAAGCCGTAGTCTTCACTGCCTGTTTCCCTTACTGAGGATGGCGGCGCTGGGACCGGAGCGCCGAGGGACATCTCGGCCTCCACGAGCGACATCGTGGGCGCCCTGGGAGGGTAAGTGTACTTATTAATAGTCAGCAGTTACTTTTTTTTTTTTTTAGCTGCTGACTTTTAAAATTTTTTTTTTTTTTTTTTTAGCTGAAACACCCCTTTAACTTCCTTTGCAATTTATGATTTTCTTGATGAAGATTTTCTTTTTTAGGATATGTCAAAAAGTATAAAACAAAAAGCTTCTTGGGTTCTAGATTTGGTTCCTTTTCAAAAATCCCAGATTGGCCCTTATCGCTTCAACAGTGATCTGAAATTCCCATGTCCTTTATTGCTTATATTGTAATTGATTGTTTTTAGACGGGGTAGTAAAAGTTCTCATCAGTGAAAATTCCTTTGCACCCCTATTCATTAACAGGAAGAATGAACACAAAATGTGACTTACAGCTGTGAATGAATGAATTATTCATGACCAAATGTACACATAAAAGCTAAAGCCCACTAGTGCAAAGTCTGAAAAAAACATCTTATTTTTCAAGCACTTTTATTCTGTTTTTTTTTTTTCTTTATTACAAAGTTTATCTGGATTAGATCATTTCAAAAACAGTGTATTTTCACAATTAAAGTCAGGACACATTGGGTCTTGCTGACACACAGATTATCAGACTACCTATTAGTTCTCTGTAGACAATAATGAACATTTTAAGCAGTCATAATGACTGGTTGTTGCCTCCAAGGTAAGTCCCATAGGGCCCGATCCTTGCCCAGTAATCATAAGCAATGTTCAATTTGACTGGAAGTTTATGGCTAGTAGCAGGTGGTCAGTGCAAATTTTGTAATTATGTTTGCCACCAAATATAAAAGCATAGCACATCTGCTCAGAAACACTGAGCCTGATTTACTAAAGGAGTTAAAAATATTCACTCTAGAAAAGAGTGAAGATTCACTACAGTTATCCAATCATGTGCAGATTCAATAAACAGCAGTTGAGTTTTCACATGATTGGATAACTGAAGTTGAACTTCACTCTTTTTGGGAGTAAAGGTTTTCAACTTCTTTAGTAAATGAGCCTTAGCATCCTACAATTGCAGTGTATAGGGATAGAACCATTTTTACCATCATCTACATTGACTAAATAATTTGTTCATTATTGTGCTTTGCTTTTGTAAGATCAAACCACACTGTGTACTGAAAAATTATGCAAATTTGTTGTTGTCTTTTTTTTCTGCTAAAGGACCTGTGAAAACTCCATTGAACTATTTCACTCATATTCATTCATCATTCTGTCTAGAAACGTTGCTTGAAAAAGCGGACATGCCACCAAAATGCATTGTTATGGGAACAGAAGTACATTAGGCTATTCATTGGGATGGTCAACAGTTCTCTCTCTTCTGCCGATAGCTGCCTGTGTGTGCCTATAGCGACGAGTGCGGCTGGACTGGGCAGACTGATGCTTGGCTCACTGAAGTTCCACCACTCAGCTGTAGCAGAGGCCACACAGTGCACTTGGTATTTCCCTGTAATGGAGGAGAAACTGACAAGTATGGGAGCATCAGCTCTCTTACATCCAGAGATAATTCAGATGCATGTGGGATGCCAATCCATGCCAATCCATCCTAGGGGTGATCTCATCTTATTGGCCCTTGCTGATATGCCTGATTATTAACTACCATTTAAGATATTAACTGGACTATGGTCTGCACTTCCCCTATGTTTGTTCTCTTAAAACAGGTGGTGTCAAAGTCCCTCAGCCTCTATTGAGGGACAGGGCATTTTTTCTTCACCTTTTACCCACATAAAATACTATTTTAACATCTTTATCCTAGCGATTTTACACAAATTACACCTGATTCAGTCAAGTAACTCAAAGACACTTGTTGGAGACATCAAGCCACCATGGTGATCACATTAGCAAAAAAGAACAACGTGATTTTAAAAACAATCATGATCTCTCCTATATAATGACCTCGATAAAATAGAGGGATGAGAGGGATATACCGTAATCAAATAGAGGCAGCTAGATGGAATATGAGGTTAAATATTGAAAAATGTAAAGTAATGCACATGGTAGCTAAAATATGCATGCAAGTTAGTTGGAAGGGGGAGGAGCTTAGGGGAATCTAGGATGGTAAATAATTTAGGGGCCCTAGTAGATTACAGACTCCGCAAGAGCATACAGTGCCAAGCTGCAGAAATCTGCATTAAAATGCAAGCATTAAAAAGGGTATGACGGTATATCCGTATTGATCCACCCCGTGAAGATCCGCTGCTCAGCAGGGATCGCTCAGCTGATCCCCGCTGAGCCGGCGGATGACAGGACGGTCCCTGCACGCTGTGCAGGGACCGCCCTGTCAGATCTCCACTCTCCCCTATGGGGGATTGGATGAACACGGACCGTCTGTCCGTGTTCATCCGATCCGCTCTGCAGACGAATGGAAAAATAGGGTTTTCCATCGTCTGCAGAATAGGACCATAGCGGAGGTGGACGATATCGGGTGTCAGCGGATGCTCATCCGCTGACACCCGTTATCCCATATGGGTACATGTATGTCCGTTTTTCATCCGAAAACGGATGGATGAAAAACGGACATACGGTCCGCACGTGTGAAAGGGGCCTAACTCTACCAATGTACAAAACTCTGATTCAGCTACATCTTAAGTATGCTATCCAGTTTGGGTTGCCAATCCTCAGGAAGGGATGTGCTTGTCCAGAGAGTCAAGAGAAGGGCAACAAAAGCAATAAGGTGACTGGAGGACCTCAGTTATGAGGAATGACTGCAAACATTAAACGTATTCTTCCTAGAGAAGAGGTGATATGATCCAATATACAAATATTTGAATGGTGACTCTAGCATTGGGAGGAAACTACTGTATTTATTGGCGTATAACACTTTTTCACCATGAAAATCGGGTGCAAATAGCATGTGCGGTTATACGCCAATACTTAAATTTTAGCTGCTTTGGAGGGGACAGGGAGGGGGGCGAGGCGAGCGCAGTCAGATTACATACAGTGAGACTCTCCTGTTTACTTGGCGGCCTCTGTAATAGGAAGTCCTGTCTCCTGGGCCACCATTGGACCACTGTTCTGTCTATCATAGGAGATTCTCACTGTATGTAATCTGTCGCGCTCGTCCCCCTCCCTGTCCCCTCTAGGCAGCAGATGGGCATCGATCAGGCTGCATTGATGGCAATGGTGAGGCTGATGCATTGATGCCAATAGTGAGGCTGCTGCATTGATGTGGACTGATGAGGCTGCATTGATGGCACTTGTGAGGCTGCAGATGGGCATTGATCAGGCTGCATTACTGGCAATGGTAAGGCTGCAGACGGGCACTGACCCTTATTTTGCTTCAAAGTTCCTTATTTAAAATTTAATTTTTTTCCTGAAACTTCCCTCTTAAAATGAATGTGTGTGTTATACGCCTGTGTGTGTTATACGCCGATAAATATGGTACTTAATCTTAGATCTCTAAAAAAGACACCCAATGAATCTGGATGAGACACAGTTTAATCTCAAATTATATAAAGGATTCTTTGCTGTTAGAGTGGTAAGGATTTGAAACCCTCTTCTACAGTTGATGGTGTCAGCAGGGAGTGTAGATAAATTCAAATAACTTTTAGACAGCTGTACAGTTTGTACATTATTTCTTAGCAAACACAGTGTACAAGAGTATTGAAAATGGTAGTGACATAAGGGTACACACACACACACACACTCAGGATTAACTGGATGGGCTGGTGCCTTTATTCAGCCTTATCAACAAGCCTTATCAAGCCTTATGTAACATTTCATGGCAGCATGGTGAGGGGATTAAGGTGGCTGTGGCTAAAAATGCTGCAGTATGCTCCTGACACTTATTTAAACTAAATACACTGAATAAGTGGTGACATGTCTTCAGCCTTACAGAACTGTATGTAATTAACGTCTAATATGTAGTGGAGTACCCTAATGGTCAGCAGAATGGTCAGGCTGTCAGAGGATGAACCAGAGAAGAACTGGCATATTTGCCAACACTCAACATGGTCACGCTAATGTGCTCAAAAATGCGCGCAGACGTTGTGTACAAGATGTAAAGCTCGTCAATTCTTCTGGTTTCACTTAAATCACTGTACTTGGGCTGGCATACAGCTATTCAAATTAAAGTAAAGTCAAAGCTTCTGATCCCTATATGTGTTTTGGGTAACTAACACAGAAGCTAGTGAATAGGGATGAGGGGATTGGTTTTGCCAATCTTGATTTTGTAGCAAAATTACTAAAGTTACCTTTTCATAAAATTTTGCCATGTGGACTGCTTAGACAAAATTTAATAAAAAAAAAACACAAAGCTTTTTTGATAAAGAAAGGCAAATCTATTACTAATCTTAAAGTGGAACTTCCCCCACAAGGGGAAGTTCCACTTGTTTGAATCTCCCCCCACCCCATCCACTGCCACATTTGGCACGTTTTGGGGGGAAGAAGGTACCTGGTTTTGACAGATTGGTATTAAGCCCCTCCTCCTTTCTCCTGCAGCCCTTTGGGACACATCACAGGTTCCAGAAGACTGCAGAACCATTCACAAAGTGCAGAGCCACTCATATGCAGTAGAATACTGTCTGTAAAGCCGGAACGCCTTACTGCCGGTTTCCCTTATCTAAGATGCCGAGGCCTGCACCCAAAGCTGATTGAAGAATCGGCTCGGGTGAGGACATCAGATTCCTGAACAGATAAGTGTCCTTATATTAAAAGTAAGCAACTACAGTATTTGTAGCTGGACCTCTTTCATGTTAACCCTAATGCTACATTTTCAAACAAAGCCATGTAATTACCATGTCAGCACTGAAATGGTGATCCCATGGCTTTGTTGATAAATGTACCCATCATCAATACTGGATATTCAAAGGGAATAACAGTTATATAAACCATTTTTTATTCAGTGGCCTAAGAGGGATCTAAATGGTAAATTGTAGTGAGATATTGTTTTAGGTAATGGTATCATTTTCACAAGGTTTAGTACAGAGATGAGTAGTTTTGACCACAATTGGCTTTAATTCATTATTAACATAAATTACTCAAAAATTCTCCTACAACAGTGTGGTTTTGGCAATATCAGCAAATTGGTAAAGTTCAGTACTGCCGACGCACTCTGTGACAATTAATATGATGATAGACTCATACCCAAAAAGAGTGCTGTAATAAAATCAAAAGGTGCTTCAACAAAGTTTTAGTTTAACCACTTCAGCCCCGGACCAATTTGCAGCCAAAGGACCAGGCCCCTTTTTGCAATTCGGCACTGAGTCGCTTTAACTGACAATTGCTCAGTCGTGCGACGTGGCTCCCAAACAAAATTGATCGCCTCTGCGGTTTTTATTTTTTTGCGCTATAAACAAAAATAGAGCGACAATTTTGAAAAAAATGCAATATTTTTTACATTTTGCTATAATAAATATCCCCAAAAAATATATAAAAAAACATTATTTTTCCTCAGTTTAGGCCGATACGTATTCTTCTACATATTTTTGGTAAAAAAAATCGCAATTAGCGATTATTGATTGGTTTGCGCAAAAGTTATAGCGTTTACAAAATAGGGGATAGTTTTATAGCATTTTTATTAATATTTTTTTTTACTAGTAATGGCGGCGATCAGCGATTTTTATTGTGACTGCGACATTATGGCGGACACATCGGACATTTTTGACACATTTTTGGGACCATTGTCATTTATACAGAAATCAGTGCTATTTAAATGCACTGATTCCTATGTAAATGACAGTGGCAGTGAAGGAGTTAACCACTAGGAGTTAGCGTGACGTGTGTGGGGCGTGGCTGACGTCTGATGTCACTGATCGGCATTCCCGATGACAGGGAACAGCCGATCAGTGACAGGCAGGGTAGGAAGCGCGGGGAGAGGTTTGTTTACACAGACCTCTCCCCGTTCTTCAGCTCTGTGACCCGATCGCGGGGCACCAGCGGCGATCGGGTCCGCTGGTGGACCCGCGGGTCCGCGGTCACGGAGCTCCCGACCGGGTCGCGAGCGCGCCGCTGGCGGCGCGTGCACGACCCCAGGGCTAGGCAATTAAAGGGGATGTATATATACGTGCTTTTGCCTAGCTGTGCCATTCTGCCGACGTATATGTGCAGGAGGTGGTCGGGAAGCGGTTAAGGGTGTGCACACTTATGCAACCATATTATTTTATTTTTTTATTTTTACTTCCCTCCACCTAAAAGATTAAATTTGGTTGTTCAACTGAGTTGTACAGTTTATAGGTCACATTAAAGCTATTTTCACACTGAGACACTTTACAGGTGCTATAGCGCTAAAAATAGTGCCTGCAAAGCGCCTGTAAAGAGCCTCTCCTGTCACTCCAGTGTGAAAGCCTGAGTGCTTTCACACTAGGGCGGTGCACTGGCAGGACGCTAAAAAAAAGTCCTGCAAGTAGCATCTTTGAGGCGCTTTATGAGCAGTGTATACACCTCTCCTAAAACACCCCTGCCCATTGAAATCAATGGGCATCGACGCCGAAGCTTTGGAAAGCGATGGAAAAGCGCTGGAAAAGTGCTGGCAAAGCGCTGCTGCAGCGGCGCTTTGCCTGCGTTTTTAACCCTTTTTCGGCCATTAGCGGGGGTGAAAAAATTACGGTAAAGCACCACTAAAAATAGCGGCGCTTTACCGCCAACGCCCACCCGTCCTAGTGAGAAAGTGCTCTAAAGGTGGGAAAAGTTCTGAAGTGATTTATCTTTGTCTCATTTTTTGACATCACATTTTTATATGCACTGTAATTATAAGACAAAAATATATTGCATAGGTTAGCTAATTATAATTCTGTCGCCACACCACAAGCTGCTGGCCATGTACGGACATACTGTACGTCAGCTGATATGATTTCTATCATTGTTGCAATGAAGTGTAGATAATGTCATGTGTTCACAAGTTTGTATTTAATTGACATACTGATATCAGTGCATCTGCTTGTAAGTACTTAAGGCTTTTCAAAGGGAGACACTAAATACACAAAGAAGACAGATGATAAAACAATAGTATACAGTAAGTTAATATATTATATACAGTAAATTGATAGCAAATTATATCATAACAAATTGTATCTTGCAATAATGAACAGCCTATCAAATCAAGGTTACATGCAGAAGAGTTAGAAAATAGAGGAACATTCGTTTTAGTAGGCTTATTCCTATAGGCGGCAGAGGAAAAGAGTGTTTCTTGCCTTCATAGTTATCAGCTGTTCATAGTATTGCCATCATCAATAGAAATGTGAACATGTCACATAGGAGTATTTACTCATTCTTCTCATCAACTTTGGTAGATGAAAAACAATAAACAAAAATTATTCTTTGTGAATTATACCTGTGCTATTTATTGAAATTCGCTGCATATTTATCTCAGATTCACCCAGAAACTTTTGAGCTGTACGCTAACTATTCACTTACATTGTATTTACTATCAATTAGTGATCTTTAATTTTTATAAATAGGTCACAAAAGCTGTCCATACAGTATACCCAACTGACTGCTATTAGAAACATTTCTGGTTGTGGCCTGTACCTTGTTTGCTGAACACTCAGCCTGGGAGCACAAAAATTTTGATTGAATTCAACTAAAGTCAGCAAGGGGTATTTTTATAAAGGATTTGCTGAGCATTAAATCATTTTGGACATTATGCCATTTTGCATACTTTTATCTGACATTCCGTAATCATATTCATCCTATTTTAATAGGGTCAATGTGCACCAGGTGAATATGATAACTGGTAAACAAGCAACTGTAAAAATTGCTTTAAAGTGTATTTCTCTACTTTTGCAGCCAGATTGGGATTATACATACTTTACATTTATTACATTTGCATAGCATTACTTAAAGAAAAATATTTAAAAATGACAGCTTGCATTCTACTTGCTCTAGTGTGAAAACTCTAAAATAGTTTCCTCTGCTATGAAATGTTATTGATGACTCTGGAGTTAGTTTTTACTAACTAAATAAAAACAGAAAAGTGGTCATGGGGCTTTAAATGAAGTGGGTCACAGGGTAAATGGATCATTTTATTATGACTTTCAAATAGGCAGAAATGCATTGCAAAAAATAAGTATATATCCATCCACTATAAAAACATAAAAAATACATATACAGTATAGAAAATGCATGTACAGTATAGCAAGGCATTACACACATGATTTTCATGGGATGTCATAATAAAATATATGATGATGTATGAAACAACAAACTCTGTAGCATCTGTGGAACGCACAGCGTTTCGTGGATTGTGTTAATTTCCACTCACCAGGAGTTTTACCATAACTAATCCTGTCTGTACAGTGCTGCCAGATCTCATTATCAATTGCACATTTTGTATGGGGGCAGTCTTTGTCTGGGGACAGACTTACTTTAAAATTGTTCAGAGTAGCAACCAGTCTGCCCAAAGGCCTGCTCCAAAGAAACATCTAAAGGTAAGAAATATTTAAAAAGGCACGCTATGTGAATGGGAACACATAAACATATAGTGAGGTTTTCTCATTTGACTGCAAAAGTAAAAGTAAACTTTAAGTAGGTGCCCAAATGTGTTGTCATGAGCTCTCCATAGTGCTGAAATTCTGTGTTGGTTGAACTGGATGGACTTGTTTCTTTTTTCAACCAGATTAACTATGGAACTATGTAATGATGATGATTTTAGCACTAGTGGAGTTTGTTATTTTTTTATGTAAAAAAAAAAGAAAGAAAAAACAGCATATTATACCTTCCACAAATAACCAGCAAAAGAATTTAGGCATGCTGGCGTGAATCCCTGTCCCCAATGTTAAGTAGCTCCATGCCATGTTGAAACCACCTCACATGCCATTCATCAATTAGGGGTGCTTTGAGAAAGGTTTCAAAAAACAAAATTAAAATTAAAATTAAATTAAACTAAATTGCACCAGGTTATTCAGCACCCACTGTGCCTAATTGAGAGCGCCAGTAGGGAGGATGCATGTGCCACCTATCTGCAAACAAACCACACAATTTAAAAAAAAACACTTTTTAAGGCTGTAAATTGAACTAATATTTACCTTCCCTTTTTAAAGCATCAAAAGATAATCCCTGGCAGGCCTACTCCTCTAAATGAATCCTAGAAGAGGGAGCACAGATTCTGACTGACATTACAGTAATGTTATGCATGCTTGAAAGTCCAGGGAGGTGTCTCCCCAAGGTGCCTTGTGACATCACTAGTTACAATTCCATATTTGGTAGTTTCATACTTGCTTCATATAAACATCTACGTAATTTTGTATATTCATCTAGGTGTAGTTCTGGTTTAATGTAAATAAATTCACCATAACCAAGGGTCTCAAAACCAAAGTCTTTATAAACCATCATTCCAAACCTAATCAATGTATGACATTAAAATCACTGATAGGTCAGCCTTCTCTTATCATCTTCTCTAATCATTTAGTTTTTGGTCACTAGGCTGAAACAGAAGCAAAATGTACACATTTGTTTGGCACTCTGTTGTTTAAATCATTTGCACCCTACACAAGGTCATCTATTCTGTTCAGTGGTTTAGTATTAGAGATAAATACTGCAATGTGACCTTGGTCAAATACCTGCTTCAAGCAAGCAATTAACTGATCTACAGGTAACTTGCATTTTAACTGCAGATCTGACTTGGGCCAAGGCCATCTTCCTATTTGTTAATACCAGTCTAACAAACCTTCTGTCAGCCTTCTGCATCCTTAAAGTGATATTACACCCCCAGTCTTTTAAGCACTTTCAGCAAATGATTTAATCAGTTACTGAGCATGCAGTTTCCTTATCTCTTAATCCTTGCCCATGTTCCAGATTAAGCTGGTACCATGACTGCTGTCCTAGGTTTCCTGTTTTAGGGTGGCTCCTTTCTCTTGCAGTGTCCTATGGAGCCTTCTTTGCATGGGACTAGAGTTATGCCTCCCTACACTGTGTGCATCACAAGAAACCCACAGCTCATACCCTAGGATGGCAAGGAACTCCCCTGCTCCTCTCATGTCTCCAAGCTAACAAACTGGCTAAATATTGCACTGTCCACTGTTAATGCTCTCCTGTGAGAATCAGAACGTCATGGAAGCACCACGGAGAGAGCAGGAGTCAGCAGCATTGAACTATGTAAACTGCATGTGCTGGGATATGCATTTTAGTTTCCTGGTGAATGTTTATTTCATTGTGCTTAATGTGTTAAACTAAAAAACACAGAGGGTTTAATACTAAATAAATGTTCTGCATGAGCTCCCAAACTTCTCCTTTTCCCCATCCCTAGTCCATCTCAGAAGCGAGCAAGAGAGGGTCCGCTATGTTCCTACATGCAGTGGAACCATGGAGAACAAACATAGCCACCCTCAAACAGAACGTTACATCACAGCACCAGTAAAAAAAAGGAATTTGCAGATCAGGCGAGGTTGAGAGCAATACAAGGTATGTTTCTGAATTAAAGGAAAAGTCCAGCCTGAGCTTTTTAGGCCGGGCTTCTCCTCTGGGTCACAGGGGTGCAATTCATTTGGTACACCTGTGAGCCGTTTTCAGCAGAGAGCAGTCTAAAGTCCACTTTCCGCTGACGTCAAGACAGCACGTCATCCTGACTTCCCAAGTCAGGATCCGCCAGCTTCCTTGATTGATGGTGGTCTCAGCGAGCTGCTGAGATGATGAGACGGCCGATCCCCGCCCCTCCACAGCTCAGCGCTCCAGTGACCGTGGAGGAGAAGAGAGGAGAGACGCTGACTGACAGTCAGCAACTCTCCTCTCAGGGATCTGTGAAAACCGAGGCATCGGCGATGTTCGGTGGCTCGGTTGTTAGTTTAGAGACCCCAG
This sequence comes from Lithobates sylvaticus, assembly GCA_028564925.1. Classification (NCBI taxonomy): domain Eukaryota; kingdom Metazoa; phylum Chordata; class Amphibia; order Anura; family Ranidae; genus Lithobates; species Lithobates sylvaticus. Next base: position 385,369,729 of record CM053027.1, on the reverse strand, counting down.
GGGACAGCTATAGCATCGGTCTGATGCTGCATCCACATAGGTAAGTATGAATGAAAAAAAAATACTTCTATTTTAAGAATACTTGAATAGATTTTTTTTTTTTTACTTTTCTGAGTTAAAAATGATTCAATAGATTTTTTTTTTTCCAAAAAGCTTTATTGAAGTTATACAGTGGTACAAGAAAGGCAAATCGTAAATGATGTACAATAGAGAACAGATAACAAGATACATTACAGAAATTATTTTACATTAACAGAGTGCCAGGGAAATTCTCAGAAATGTAGACAGGAGTCTAAACGTGGAGAAGGGGAGGGGGTTTGAGGACTTCAGTGTTAGAATAACAATCCATGTGGTTCCGAATTTGTTCGGGTCATCTCTGGCCTGATGTATGAGGCTTTCCATTTCTGAGATTCTGTCAGTACGTTTTATCCATTCAGCAATTGTGGGAGGAGATGTAGACCTCCAGTGTACTGGGATGCATTGAGTTGCAGCGTTAATGAGGTGAAGTGTCAGTGATCTATTATATGCCCTTTGGGGGATGGAGGTGTGGTGTAAAAGAAATTTAGCTGGGGTGAAATCCGGTGTATAAGTCGTGATTTGGGAGATTAGACGGTGTATTTCTGTCCAGTAAGTGCATAGGAGAGGGCACTCCCACCATATGTGTAGTAAAGTTCCTAGAGCTGAATTGCCCCTCCAACATGACGGGGGGGCGTGTGGTTGGAATTTGTGAATTTTGACTGGGGTTCTGTACCATTTAGAGAGGAGCTTGTATCTATTCTCCTGAGATGAGACGTTTATAGAGCCTTTGTGCACATGATGGTATATGCGTTCCCATTCTTCGGGGTGTAAGTCTATAGCGAGTTCCGATTCCCACCATTGGACCAGACTATCATTCTTGATTACATGTGTGGAGAAGAGTAGAGAGTATGTTCTGGAGATTACATGCCGTTGGGGTTCGGTGCTAAGGCAAAGAGTTTCAAAGGGTGTAAGGTCTCTGCACCATTGTGGAGACTGTGTCGAAGTTTGAAAAAAGTGTCTCAGTTGTAGAAACTTAAAAAAGGGGATGTGATAGTCTGTTAGAGAGGAGGACATTGTTTGAGGAGGCAGAAGGACGCCGTTGTGAAAGAAGTCGCGTGCCCGGGGGTGAGTGTCAGGGGAGGTTGTCAGAGGCGTCTTTAAAGTCAGACCCGGGGGAAATTCAGGGTTGTCAGTCAAGGGGGTCATGGGGCCGTAAGTTGGAGTAAGTTGCATATGTGTACATGAAGTACGGAAGGACAATAACGTGGCATTGATCAGTGGGTGGGAGGTTAGGGGTTTGGGAGTGTGAGAGCGGTGGATCCAGGGAAGGTGGGCCAATGGGGTTGAAGAGAACGTTCGTTCCAATCGTATCCAATCTTTAGCTAGCTCGTGTGTGTGCCAGTCTACAATTCTGGTTAGGTGGCACGCTAGATGGTATTTACGGATATTAGGAGACTAGGAGAGTTTTTGCAGAGAAAATGTTTCTAACAGCTCAGAACGGGTAGCAAAATGTAATGCAGCTAATTAGGGACAGGGGGTGGCCCAGAAATAGAGGAGGCTGCACTAAATTATGGCTCCTGTGTAAGCCACTGTTGCTACAGCAGCCTTTGAGGACAAGATGGAAGTGCATGTCCAAGCCTATCTGTGCCTGGATTGGACAAAATAGTGAATCAGACCTTAAGCAACTATCTATAAAGACTGGGAGTCTGAGGAACAAACTAGGAGAATCAGTTTGACATGGACGGCAGCAGTTTTCTCTGGTTAAGAGTGAAGAAATAGCTGTGTGGCAAATAGCCCTAGGGACTGGAAATTTGTTCTTGTTGTATCATGTTAAAATATCCCCTCTGTGTAAACATATTCTGTTATATACCTGCTTCAATGCCAAATAAAAGTGGGCTGGGAATTCTGAAATGCACCTTTGTGTGACTCCTTGAGTATTCTCCATTTGACGATAATCTCTACTATATATTGTAGAGCACCTATTCCCTATACACAGGGCAGGATTTTTCTGTACAGCAAAAACGTTGCCGCGAATGAATTTAGCAAGTTTACTCCCAGCTGCTTACATATGACCTAAAAATACATGTTGTAAAAATATACACACATGAAGTAGACTTTAAGAAACTCATTAATCATGTGTGACAATTCGTCATCCTTATGTTTATGTTTTGCTAGCATTATATTTTTTAACAGTGTCAAGACAGTGACAGATGGAGGTTAAACATTAATTTTAACCTATACTATGAGATATTTGCATTCCAGAGCTGCCTAAATAGCACATACTCTACAATTATTTGCCTTCAAACTCACATAACTGCCTTTTATGTACACATATGAACAGTATTTTACTGTTTTATTTATTTTTTTCCAATTTTATAGAAACTATTGTATTCTGTGCCAGTGCTTCTTTTGTGTAAATGTTTACTTAGCTTTGTTAATTCTTATGAAAATATACAGCACATATAGCCTGACATCCAATGAACAGGGACATTTAACACTAGCAAGCTACTTTTTAATAAAGCTAATAAACAGAGCATGTGTCCACTTTAAGGTTTTAAAGTAAAATTATTATTCGGCTTAATAAACATTCAAATACTCAACAAACCATTTAATACAAACCTGGATAGAAATAAATGGTAGACATACAAAATTAAGATTTTTTATTTATTTTTTTATCTATTGATCTATTGATTTATTTTTTGTGAAGCAAGCCATGAAGCAAAACATTTTGGAAGTGAATCTGAGATAGCGTGGATTTTAACCTCTTGCTTACTGGGCACGTAAACCCCCCTCCTGCCCAGACCAATTTTCAGCTTTGATCGCTGTCACACTTTGAATGACAATTGCGCAGTCATGCTACACTGTACTCCAATGACATTTTTATAATTTTTTTCATACAAATGGAGCTTTCTCCTGGTGGTATTTAATCACCACTGGGGTTTTTTATTTTTTGCTAAACAAACAAAAAAAGACATGTTTAATAGTTTGTTATAAAATTTTGCAAACAGGTAATTTTTCTCATTCATTGATATTCGCTGATGAGGCTGAACTGATGGGCTGCACTGATGGGCACAGAAAAGGCGACACTGATGGGTACAGATAAAACGACACTGATGGGCACTGATAAAAAGGCACTGGGTAGCACTGGTCGGTGGCACTGATGGGTGGCACTGATAGATGTCACTGATGGGCACTGATAGGTGGCACTGATGGGCATTTGTAGGTGGCACTGATGGGCACTGGTAGGTGGCACTGGTAGGTGATATTGATAGGCAGTACTGGTGAGGACTCACTGTGGGCACTGATAGGTGGCACTGTGGGCACTGATAGGGGGCACTGGTAGGTGAGGCTAGTGGACACAGAATCCTCGCCACGATCCAATGTCCCTCTCACAGCCGTCGGCGATCTACTTTTTTTTTCTCCTCACGCTACCAGCTAATAGCTGATTACCGGCTCTGTTTAGGTCCCATGATCAGCTGTCATTGACTGACAGCTGATCATGTGGTAAGGGGTCGGGATCGACCCCTTACTCAGATCTGTGATCAGGCGAGTCTCATAGACTCACTGATTACAGAGCGTGCCGCATGCGCCCTGCAGGGGGCGCGCAGGCCACTCAATCACGGGAGGACATCCAGGGATGCCCTCCCGGAAAATTAAGTCCGCGGTGTAGCCGTCCTTCGGCTATAGCGCGAATGGCAAGTGATTAAAGATAACTATATGATTGTCACTTTAAGGCCTCATACACACAGACGTTTTAAAAAATGAGCTGTAAAGCTAGTACTGACGCCAGGAAAGAAAACAGCATTAAAAATTTGATTTTATCTGCATTTTGCATTGGCATCAATGCGCATTTAGCAGCGCTAGCTTTCAGACACGTTTCTCTGCCTCTATTCAAAATCATTGGTTCTCTATGGGAGCCCATTGATTTGAATAGAAGTCGCACCAGAAGTCGGATCAAGATGATCCGACTTGCGGTGCGACTTGTGTGCTGAGAATCTTGGAGGGAAACCCGCCAAAATTTTTTACAAATTTTTGCGTGAGGTTCCACCCCAAGCCAATACTAGACCTATCGGTCTGGTATGGATCTTAAGGAGAATCCCAAGGCTAATAAAAATTGCGAGTGGGTCCCTCCAAGATCCATACCAGATCCTTATCCAAGCACGCAGGTCAGGAAATGGGGGGGGGCAAGCGCCCCCCCCTCCTGCTGGACCATACCATCTTGATCCGACTTCTGGTGCGACTTCTATTCCCATAGGGAACTATTGATTTTGAATACAGGCAGAGAAACGTCGGACAAGGATTAACTCTGTGAATACAGTGTTAAGCCTTGTTAAACCGCGTTTAACACCCTTTACCAGCATCTGCCGTTTTTACAGCTCTAGCGCTGGAGCCTCAGAACTCGCTGGTCCTGGTTTTTTTTTGGATTTTTTTTTGGAGCTTAAAAACGCCAATGCCTGTTACAGCTCAAAAATGCCATGGTGTGTATGAGGCCATTGAATTACATGGAGTGGCGTTTTTAAGCTGCAAAAAAAGATAAAAAATGACGCTGTAAAGACGTCCGTGTGTATGAGGCCTGACATTTAGAAATCAATTGGTACAGTGTATTTAGGTAAAGTTTTCTTAATTTTTGTTGCTAGTTAAAGCAAATTAAACTCTAAACAAACATTTTATATACTGCAGCTTACCAATCCTTACATTTGAATGGTTGCATTTGTTTTTGTTTTTTTTGGCTTTTTTTTGTTTGTTTATTTTGACCTGAAGATCTGGCCAGTAACACATTTCCTCTCTTAGCGTGTCACTACTCCACTGGAGAAGGAATGGAGACAACTGTGAACAGCATGAAACCGATGATCGCAGCTCATCTCAAATCATTAGCAGTTTATTTAACTGAGATGATCATCATGTTCTCTGCTGACCATCAAAGGCCACCATTAGTTGCAAAGAGCTTACATGTGTATACCAATAAACCAGATTTAGCTTCAACACCCAGTAAGTCCAGAGATCATAAGCAAGGTGTTGCCCCCCTCCAACTGGAAGATCTATACGCCGTTACATGAGCCAGCATGGGACATCATCTGGCCCAACCTCTTACTGCGCAGGCGTAAAAGCACGCATGCACAGTGTAACATTCCAAGGTCAGCCATATACCTGAACCCACAACACAACAAGGGCTGGACTCCAAGGGGGGGGGCACACTTGCATTGGGACTCCTCCTTCCTCAACTCCTCCACCCATGCCAAGAGGACGCACACTCTCCTGGACAAAGCTGTTCAACACCACTGCACAGTGGAAAATAAATATTGCTACATAATCATCAAAACTATTTAACACATATATATACAAAACCATAAGACTTTGTCAGTGCAAGGCATTTAACACGGTATGAAACTGCACCATTGAACAGACTAACAGGAAGACTTATAAATGGGAACCATTTTTTTTTACACAGTCAGATAATCAGAATAGTTTAATAATACATGTCCACATACTCCTCGTCACTCTGTTCATGGACGGGTCTTGGGTCAAAGCTAAAAGCCCGACACCAATTCCACGTACAGCACGAACTCGGCGACGAGTACGCACGGGAAACATCGCTCACAAGGTCACAAAAGTCGGCTGGTCAGAACGGACAAACAGAAAGCACCGATAAACAGCAAGGCCTGAAAGAACGAAATGAATACCAGAAACGAGCAGACAATAAGCAGTGCAAATCAAAGCGTCCTATATCAAGATATAGGCCGCAATGACCAACAAATGCGAACTGACTACACGCACTAATAAACAGATATGCACGACAAGCACAAACTGAAGAGCAGTAACGATCTGAGTCAGAAAACTGAGAAGCGCGAATCTTAAGTCACCAAACTTCGACTAACTCGCGATAAACACGGGATCAGCAGAAGGAGCCCAACGGGTGCCTGACGTGGTGCTGAACTTCTCTTTTCTAATCTCGTGGACGACGACTTACGTCACGACGTTCTTCCAGACCGGATATTCCGACAACGTAGTCCGACCGTGTGTACGCAACACCAACATCGGACAAAGTACGACGGACAGGATCCGACCGACCTGGTCCGCGGATTGTCCGACCGTGTGTATGGGGCTTAAGGCAGCATAGGCAGCCGCCTTAGGGCACCGATCTGTGGGCAGTAAAATCCTTATCCCCAGCCACTTGCTGGGGATTCATATTTTTACGTGTTCTGTGCCCTGGCAAACAAAATCTTCTATGCTGCTCCCGGTGGGAAAGAGGGCACAGCGTGGAAGTTTTGGTTTGCCTGCTGTTTACTAAGCTGCTGGCAGAGCAAGAAGAGAGAATTAGGCTGGCGGGCGGCCTTCAGGAGGGCAGAGCAGTGGGCAGATGCAGATGTGCTGGGAGCGGTATGCAGGCTCCAGCTCCAATGAGGAATGGCTGTGCAGGGAGGTCAAGCAAGGGGGTGCCAGTGGAGGACTCATGGAGTAGAAGGAAGAAGAGGAGGTCGGAGTGAAAGAGCCCTCTCTGTGCTGCAGCTGCCGCCGGAGATATTCTGCATGCCTGGAGCACAGCTTCCCTTCCTGGCACCAGATGCACACAGACACTCTGAAGGAGCCACTGCCCCCCTCCTGTCCCCTCCTGTCCCGCTCCCCCTCCTATGACACTGGCCCCTGTCCTGTCCCGCTACCCCCCTGCTGTGACACTGCCCCCCTCCTGTCCTGCTGACCCCCTCCTGTGACGCTGCCCCCCTCCTGTCTCACTGCCCCCTCCTCCTGTGAAGTTGCCCCCCTCCTGTCCTGCTGCCTCCTACCTGTGATGCTGCCCCCCTCTTGTCCTGCTCTCCCCCTCCTGTGATGCATCAAGTTATGTATCTAGTATCTAATCAGTGGAATTAATTTGGGATTTTATAAAGTAAGTAAGCTATATAAGTAAAGGTAAACCAGAAACGTCATTAAAGAATGGCACTGTTTTCTGCAATCCTTTAAAATAGTTTGCCTATGCTAAAGTGTTTAACCTATCTTGATACCACCATAGAAATGATTGTAAATTAAAACCACAAAGAGTTGAGGTGTTACTCTTACCGATGGAGATAAACAATGCAATCTCTTTCCCTGATAGCAATAGTACATGAACTTTTTTTTGTGCACATTACAGCTTGCATTATAGTTATTGTGTTGTGAGATATTCTGCTGTGTTTTCCTGAACATGTTCTGAAAATATTTGCCTAAAAATATATATTAAACAATATTTGTGTGTTTTTTGTTATCATTAGTCTGTTTGGGCTGTAAAAATCATAAGGATTCAATAAAGGATGCATTTTCAATAATTCAATGCATATTGCCTAGCAGTACAGAGATATCAATGGGCCTGATTACCTTCTACGACAGTCCTATGTTTACTGAGGTTTCTGTGCATTTGCTGATTTTGTTGCACTGTTGGGAGCTACTTGGATAAGAATGCAGGCTAATAAATCAAATACATTTTTATATGCACACTCTGCATCTGCCAAATACAAAACTCTGTTGGCAGCACATTTTGTATAAACTAATTGTATATTTTAAAATAGCACACATCTATAACAATTAATAGATTAACATAGAAGTAATAACATTTCCACATTTTTTTTTTCAGTTGATAATTCCAATGTCTATACACTACTGCCCACAGTCTATATATTACAAGGGTATTTGAAACATACAACTTACACTTTTTTACAAGCTAGCTCATTCTATGGACAAGGTAAGATGTGAAAGTCTAACAAAAGAATAAGCAGCACAAATGCTAACACCAGCATCCTCCAGTGAAATGCCACACATATAGAGTGATGTGTTTCAGACTGTTGGCTCTCAATCATAACCAATGTGTAAGCAGGACGCAGTGTGGTATGATGGGCAATAAAAACACAGAGGGGTTCAACTTACACTTGTTCATTTATGCTTTGAGAAAAAAACTGCACCAAGTTTTGCACTTTCCAGTTTTAGTAAATCATCCCCACAGAGTCCAAGTTATTTAATAGCAATATATTGTAGAAAGGTCCAGGTTGGTTCACATGAGGGAGCGAACTGCACTGTCCTCCGTGGGGTCACCTTTAGCTGTAGTTTCCTGATATGTGCCCAGGGGCCTCGGTGGCTAGGGGTCAACAGGGCCAGTTACACCCTTTCACCTGTGCTGAAGGTTGCACCCTCGGAAGAGGCCAGAGAATCAGCAGCACTGGCAGTCTCCAGAAACAGAACCTTGGGACTGTCTGTAGGAGTGTCAGTGGTACTGACACACTGAATCAGCAATTATATCATCTGGGTGGCTGTCTCTTCTGTCTGTGGCAAGTTTGGAAGAACAGTCATCCTTCTTAGGAAATCGTTCTCAGACAGTGAAACTAGGAGCCTTCACCTCTAAAACCCAGGCAATCTCTTGTGGAGTCCCTCAAGGATCACCCTTATCGCCTGTGCTCTTCAACATATACATCCGCCCACTCCTCAAAATCATCAGAAGATCAGACCTCTGCTTCCACTTGTATGCTGACGACACGCAATTATATTTTCATATCACCGGACAAAAAGACCATCATCAGCAATTAGAAAAATGCCTCACTCTGATAGACGACTGGATGACCACTAGCTCCCTCAAGCTTAACGAATCAAAAACAGAACTTCTGCAAACCAAACCTCCCGAACCAAGATCCCTTGGACACCACCCACCATCTTTGGACAGACCATCGCCCCAAGGACCAAGATCAGGAGTCTCGGAGTAATTTTTGACAAATGCAGATGCACAAATAGGAGCAGTAGTCAGTGGTTCTCACCATCTGTTCCGCCTGCTACGCACATTCATCCCCTTCATTCCAACGGATGACAAAGCAGCGGTAGTTGGAACGATCATTAATTCACGACTTGACTTCGCAAACTCCCTTTACATAGGTTTACCCCAATATCAACTTGCGCGCTTACAACTTATCCAAAACACGGCAGCAAGGCTGATAACAGGAAAAAAACCCTGGGAATCCATCTCCCCTTCCCTGAGGAGCCTACACTGGCTAACCATAAAGAATCGGGTCATATTCAAGACCCTCTGCCTCACCCACAAATGCACCCATGGAGACGCCCCCCAATACCTTCTCGAGAAAATAAAACACTACACACCCAATCGCAGTCTCCGATCGTCTAACCAAAACCTCCTCCTCATTTCCAAATCCCGCTACAAATCTAAGGGGGAACGGAGATTCGCTGTCCAAGGACCACGGCTATGGAACGCTCTACCGAACGATATCCGCATGGAAGATAACCATCAGGCCTTCAGGAAAAAAATCAAGACCTACCTCTTCTAAGAAGCTTGACAACAAAGCACGAATACAGCGCCTTGAGGCAATTCAGTTCGCATTGTAGCGCTATACAAATTATTCATTCATTCATTCAGTCCCCACTTAGGATTCAGGGTCTCAGCATATTGCAGTGGAGACGTCTTTTAATAGGCTCAAAGCCTTCTAAAACCACACCGCACACCGGGATCAGGGGGAAAGTTTGTTTCTCCACCTGATAGGGGGGTATGTTCCCACGTGGGCTCCAACTTGTTACCTCTTTCACATTTCAGGTTCTTTATCAACACCTGGGCCCCTGGTCACAGCAGTAGTTCATCCATGACACTATTTTCTGCCAAGTCCTTATGCCTCTCCAGGACTATTTGTTTAGCTTTCCCTAACTGGTCCCACTGTTCATGCACCCACTCACTGGGCATGTGGGAAGTGCAGCATTTTTTAGGAGTCCAACAGGAGGTCCATGGGCAGCCAGACATAGTGTCCGAACATCAAGAGGAGTTGGGGTATGACCTGTAGCTCTGTGTTATTGTAGACCCAGACCACTGCCTCCATATCCTGGTTCCAGCAATCTCTGTGACCCTGCTCTAAAATCTATATTCCCAGAAGGGTGCGGTTTAAATGCTCACAGGCCCCATTACCCTGAGGGTTATAAGGCGTGGTGTGGGACTTCTAAATTCCTCTCAGGCGACAAAGCTCAGACAGTAACTATGACTCAGAATTTGGGCCCTTGTACAAGTGTAAGCATCTGGGGCAACCGTTTCGTTGAACCCCATGTTCCCAAAACAGTTAAGCTGCGGTTGAAATATCTGCTAATCATGGCTTCAGTGCATTTTGTCCCAAAATGTCCACTAGAGGCATGTAGCACTTGACAGACCTGCAGAATAAGAGATTGGGGACCACAATTTTAGAATGTCCCGCTGTTCAGTGGAACATGAGGTAATCTGCAAACTTTTCATTGATGGCCCACACTGGAGCTAACAATTCCAGTTTAAAGGAGCTGTTCCTGGGCCAAGACGGCCTCCAGGCCCTGTAAACTCCCATACCTGTGCACTCGGAAGGTTTTCAAGTAATCAGCGAGAGCCAAGAGAGGTGCGAATGTCAGGTTTTGTTTCAGAACCTCAAAGGCTTGCTGCTGCGGTGCCTGTCACTAGGACTGTATCAAAGGGAGATTCTGGATGAGCCCTCTGCACACTGCTATATACTCTTTCTAGCAAACTTTGCAATAAAGCAGGGATTTTTAATTCACACATATTGCAATACATGTTTAAGCTGGCCAACTGTGTCTAAGTAATCCCTCTATGGCCAGTCATTCTCTGCATTGCAAATTCAAATGCTACTGGGGACAAAATGCCAACCTGGGGCAAACAGACACAAAGTGGGGATGAGCTACTAGGTTCAGGTCTGGCCACTGACCTGCAGTGCAACAGAAACGATACACAGTATACCTGTGCTCAAATCCCATTAGTTTGTACATGTACTGTATGTAGCGGGCACACTTTAACAAGTGTGCGCTATATGTGGAAATTTTTTTTTCCCCTCAGAACAGTAATGGGGGTCTGAGGGTTAATTGTGCAGGTTAACTTTGGCATCAGTTTGGCTGGGCTGTACTAGGGTTCTGCCTGGTCATGGGTACAGTGAGGTACACATGACAGGCCTAGAACCAGGCCTGGTTGGACGTCTTAGGTATCAGTCTCCCCCGGAGCCAATCAGTGGGTGCGCCTGGCCCCGCTGTGTAGTCTGGGGAAGGGTACTTAAAGTGGTTGTATACCCATTTGAAAAAATTTTTTGGGGCTATCTACCTGCAAGACAAAGTCATAATGAGCTAGTATGACTAGCATACTAGCTCATTATGCATCACTTACCTTAGATCGGGGCCCCCAATGCCGTGTTCTTCTCCCCCTCCGGCCGCATCCATAGCTAAACAGATACCCGTCCGGGTATCGCCGTTCCGGTCAATCACAGAGCCGCTGTGGCGCTGTGATTGGCCAGAGCGGCGAGGACGTCGCTCCGCGCATGCGCGCGGGACACTTCAACTGCGGCTCACCGCAGTTGAAGATGGGGATTAACCCTCTAAATGCACCGTTGTCTACGGCGCGCATGCGCCGTAGACAACATTGTAAAACATTCTTTTCAAATATCTCCTAAACCGTGCAGGTTTAGGAGATATTTCTTATACCTACAGGTAAGCCGTAATCTAGGCTTACCTGTAGGTGCAAGTTAATTTTTAGGGTATACAACCACTTTAAGGTGCTGAAGTCACGTGTTTGGGGTTCGGCAGCAGTCCTGTTTCCTGGTTCTGAACCAGGGTAGCCGCGCGAGGGGTCCCGGGCCTGGGAGCGTTTGCCGTCCCGCAACATGGTCAGTTTGACTAGCCCCACAGACCCACCTGGTCTGGGACAAGGATCCGTCTGTTCCCGAGTCTCAGAGCCAGTTAGCCCGAGGCCCAGTAACTGAAGGAGGATTCAAGGCGTCCCGGTGTGCTCTCATTATTGGAGGGGCACCACAGCTCACATAAGTGACCGGGGAGGACTCTTCGGAGGAGGGCCAACAAGCTGGCATCTCAAGAGGAGCCTGGTTGCTGAGTTGTATGGACACTAAAGAATCCACACTTTCACAGTGCTGCCAAGGAGACAGAGAAAGTTCCAGGTACTGTGAGAAAGGTTCCTATTCACCTTTGGTTGCAAGTTCATTCTGTGTCAGAGACTTTTAACAAGTTTCCGGATCACATTGTCAGCTTCCATACCTCTGGCTAGAGGTTTGTCTGGCATTGAAGTACCCAGCTGTGAGTGGCTACTCTCTGGGTTTTATTAAAGACATTTGCGGATGTCAGCAGTTCAAGGTGCCTGAGTTTCTTCACCCTTGCCCTCTATTCCTATCTGAGACTGTGTTTTGTTGGATGTTACCACTGCAAGAATAAAAACCTTCAAAATGACTTTTATTGTGTCAGCATCCAAAGTTGTTGGGTACTAACCCTGGGAATCCCTGGACATTCATCAACAAGCCAAGCGGAGGTAACCGGTAAGACCAAAAGTCAAGCCCGCCCCGTTGAGGGTCATGGCCGCTACATGTATGTAATCTATCAGGTGCTAAAGGGGTGTGACCACATGTAAACACCAGAAATTCTGACTAGTGTTCTTCACTACCAAACTCAATAAAGCTGCAATCATTTGAAACACATTCAAGAAAACAATCCTTATTATCTCACTTTATTTATAGACCCAGTTAATAGTCTAAAATATGTCAGATTGTATCTGTGCATTTTATTATGTTGCTGTAAAATCTGTGAGTCAGTGTAGGTGATTCTAGTGAATATTTCTACAGAGATGAATTTACCAGTACAGTGGATTGTAGTCAGCACTTACCTTTCTTACTATGAATTCAGAAAGATAGCATGGTAGGGGATCTAGCTATAGGCAGATAACTTCACACATGTAATTCATTGATGCCAGAAAATCCGTTGCACTAGATACTCACACCAGATCATGCATATGAAAATTTTGCATTTTTAAGGCACAGGATAATATTTACATAGCAATAACTGAAAATGTTTTGTCTATTTAATAAAATATATATATATATATATATTCCCATGAATTACAAAAACTTTCACATGGTAAGAGTAACAGGGAACATAGCAGTTCAAAAATGTAGATACATCAATGGAGGTTCTTGTGATGAGGATGTAATCCTGGCAGAGGTGACCCTTTAAATTGTCTTATGTTATGGGATACTAGCTGTATAGTCTTCAAATGTACTTCCTAGCGCAGAGTGTAGGAACAAACAAGGGTACTGCAATGTAATTTGTTTTCTACAGGTATTTGATTTCATTTCAATGTAATGAAATGGAATGAAACCAGTAAGCCAATATGGCTGGAACATTTGGGATCTTGCTGTGTTATCTGAGGCAGTGACAAAACTCTGGTTTCTATTGCTTGTTTAATGATGATAACAGTGTGATTTGCAGGTATAAGTAACAAATGAAGTCAATTAAGGATCCAAGAATGGCACCTGTCTAAGTGTAGGGTTGCACTAAATGATTCCCCATCTTTGTTTTCTGTGCAACTTGCCATTTTCAACCTCCTTCTTGCATGATATACAACAATGGAATACTTGTTCCCTAATGGTCATGAATGAAGAAAGCAGAACTTACCAGGAGCCCAGGTATGCGATTCTTATCTCTCAGAGAAGACAACCAAAGTCATACCATTTCCTTATTTGAACAGATAATCAGTGTAATGATATCGATTGACCAATTTGTTCTAATTTCCCTCTATGATAGAATTGCTTAAAAAATGCTTTAAAAGAGATGATTTAAACATCATTTTTTTAGATTTTCTTAAGAATAATTGCAGCATATATTCTTTAGTTTAAAACAAACAGGTAACTCTAATTTGAAGCTATTTAATATATGGGTATTCTTTCTCTGTCCCTTTAGTTAAAAAGAATAAACAAAGCAAAAAGATATGTGTATACCTCCCAAATAGACACAGAGACAGTGCTTCAAACAGCAATCATGCTGCCCTAAACGCACCTAAACTATTATGCCATATTGTAAGGTTTCACCCTTTCTGTTATCAGCTAAGTTATGTGATGACGGAGAGTTCACTTGCTTTATATGGATTGCATCAAGAGGACTGTAGAATACATAAACTAGAAGCTTGCAGAAATAAAGGAAGGCAGCTGCATTTTAATTGAGATGCACATCCTATGACTCCTCTTAGCTGCTTCCCCACTTGATCTGTTGCTGGATTTACTTATGAGTGGTCAAGGATCATTTACAGGGACCAAAAATATGCATCCACCAAACAAACAATTGAACAGGACCATATTTGGAGATCATGCAGTCCTAGAAACATATGAAAGATGATAATCAGATGGCCAGCTGTGACCTGAAGGGTTCAGTCCTGAAGAGCTAACCAATGGTCTCTTAAAAAGAAAAGAAGGGGGCAGGAGTGAACTTACAGTGTAGCAAATTGCCTAAAAAAGGATACATTTCTTCAAAAATTATAAGTGACTTGAAGCCTGGTTCCACAATAGGAAAAGAGAAAATAAAAAATGACTTACATCTGGAGGAGTGAGAACAAGGAGTAAAACTGGCAAGTACACGGGTGGAGAAAACTTCACGTCTCCACGCAGGATAAAGAAAGTTGCTCTCTATGCCTCAGAGGTTCCCATCATGGGTCCTCTGTGGGGCTCTCAGGCAGGTGTATGGAATTAGTAAGTACAAAAATAGCCCATTGGTTGATTGGCAAAACTACATGTCTAAGAATGGGTTAAAGTCACCTGCTTTAGAGAACATCAACATCCACTTATTGATGAAATAAAGAAATTTGATGTTCACTAAAGCAGATGACTCTGACCACTTCGACCCTGGTATGGATATTTGGGGGGAACCCCACGTAATTTTTTTTATTTGACGCGGGGTTCCCCTTAATATCCATACCAGATCTGAAGGGTCTGGTAATTGAATTTAGGGGGAACCCCACGCTTTTTTTTTTTTATCAATGACTTACAATGACTGTTCTCTGTATTACGGGAGCCGACAATTCATTATAGCCACGAGTGCTTTTAAATGACTTTTTTTCTTTCAGAAATTACACTTTGTGCAGGGACAGTTCTAAGCACGGGAAACATGCGCCCCTTTATTGTTAACAACATTACTGCCATTTGTAGCCCTCTCCATTACTTTTTTAGAGCCATTTTAGTCCTCAAAAGTTTGGGTCCCCATTAACTTCAATGGGGTTCAGGTTCGGGGTCAAGTTCGGGTCACGTTCAGTCACGAACTCAAACTTTTTTGCGAAGTTTGGCCGAACCCGTCGAACCCGAACATCCAGGTGTCCGCTCAACTCTATTCTTGAAGCATTTTCATCGCTTCACAGACGCAATGAAAACACGGCATAAACACATCCTAAATGCCATATGAGCATTTAGTGAGCATTTCTTTATTCCTCATAATCAATACACAAGTGAATGAGCCCTTAGAGGCAAGCATTGTGAAGAGCACGTAGGGAGATGCTTGGCAAGGGGTTTGGTGAACTCGCAGTTATTTTTAGGTCACTATTTCCTCTAGCACATGAGTGTTCTGTATGTATGTGTTGTGTGGTTTGTAGTTCACAGTGAGCACTATGGTTTCTGTTTTTAATCTGAGCCATACCGAATAAGAGGATGGATTGAGGGATTTTCCAAGCCAGTAACTCTGTGGATGTGGAGGCCTTTTATAAACAAATGTGTAATTGACCTCCTGCCACCTAAGAGGTGTGAATTTAAAGGTAGGCAGACTGGGAGACATGGGCATATGGAGCTTGGTGAAAGCTATTTGGGAACACACGTATTGATTATTTTACAAAATGTTTTCTTATTATCATTTTATATACATGTTTGAGGTCCGGACTGCGACAAAAAATAGGCCCAGGCATTTTAGACTGAGCAGCCAACTTTTCCAGGGGGGGTGTCTATAGACATTCGTGGGGGTGCCTGGTGTCGGTCCTCCACACTGTAATGTGCAGGGATACTGTGATATAAAGGGGACAGCACTGATTACAGTGCCCCTGTACAGTGCAGTCCCCTTTATATTACAGTGTCCACAGTGTGGCCATACAATGCTAGTACGGTCTGTCTCCTATTGTGCCCACACTACCCATGGACACTGACCTGCTCTCTCTCTGGTGGTGCTGGACAGTGTGGCTCTCTTTCTGGTGGTGCAGTACAGCGTGGCTCTCTCTGGTGGTACAGCGTGGATCTCTGGTGGTGTGGGTACAGCGTGGATCATGCTCCCTGGTGGTGTGGGTACAGCGTGTCTCTTGTGGCTATCTCTGGTGGTGTGGTACAGTGTGGCTCTCTCTCGTTGTGTGGGTACAGCGTGGTTTTCTCTGGTGGTGTGGGTACAGCATGGCTCTCTCTGGTGGTGCGGGTACAGCGTGGCTCTCTCTGGTGGTGTGGGTATAATTTTAACTTTTTGCTATAATAAATATTCAATTTCTTTATTTTTTTTTTTAAACAAATTTTTTCCTCAGTTTAGGCCGATACGTATTCTTCTACTTATTTTTGGTAAAAAAAATCGCAATAAGCGTATATTGATTGGTTTGCGCAAAAGTTATAGCGCCTACAAAATACAGGATAGATTTATAGCATTTTTATTATTATTTTTTTTTTTTTACTAGTAATGGCAGCGATCTGCGATTTTTTTGTGACTGCGATATTGCGGCAGACATATCGGACAATTTTGACACTTTTTTGGGACCATTCACATTTATTTGCAGCAATCCGTGCTATAAAAAGGCATTGTATAAATATGACTGGCAGGGAAGGGGTTAACATCCCTGGGAGTGATTCTAACTGTGGGGGGAGGGGATTCACAAGGGGAGGAGACCGATCTGTGTTTCTCTGTACTGAGAAAACACCATCGGTCTCTTCTCCTCTGACAGGGCCGTGGATCTGTGTGTTTACATACACAGATCCACGGTCCTGCTGTGCAATCTCGGGTGCCTGGCGGACATCGCGGCCGCCGGGCATGCGCATTGAGTCCCCAGTGACACGGTGGCACGCGCGCACCCCTTGGTGGGACGGGAAGGGGAGAACGTCATATGACGCCCTCCCGCAATGAGAGCCATGGCGCCTGGCCATCAATTGACAGCTGGCGGTCGGCAAGCAGTTAAAGTGATTGTAAAGGTTTTTTTGTTTTGTTTTTTAAATAACAAACATGTCATACTTATCTGCTCTGTGCAAGATTTTTGCACAGAGCGGCCCCAATCCTCCTTTTCTGGGGTCCTCCTCTTCATCGAGTGCCCCCACGGAGAGCCGCTTTCAATGGGTTGACACAGACAACGGGACTCGACCCCGCTCCCTGGCTCCCCTGACACTGGATTTGGTTGACAGCAGTGGGAGCCAATGGCTCCTGCTGCTATCAATCTATCCAATGAGGACCCGAGACAGCAGCTGGTGCTGCTGGGCTTGTTCTCTTCACTGGAACGACCGGGTTCAGCTAAGAAAAAGAGGGGCTCTGGGGGGCAGCTGGGAGCAGCTGCAGCACAGAAGGTTTTTCCCCTTGAGACTTTACAACTTCTTTAATTTATTACACTTAGTGCTAAAAAATATTTGTTTAAATTAAATTTTTACGCAGGTAAATATAAAAATAAATCCTTGCATTTGAATAGTTTACACTTATTATTCCAGCCAGCAGGTTGAGCTCTAAGCTTTTTAGCATGCTAGACTGAACTTCAAAAAAAAATAATGTTTACAGAGATCAGTAGCTCAAGCTCAAATTACAAACACACAACTAAATTAGTTAGAGTGACTCTTCTCCATTTCTCTCAGCTCTCGGCGGCTCTACACAGACTATAAATTAGATTCAGATGGCTAGAAGCAAACAGCTATTGCTGTCCTATCTATTTAGATAACTAATAATGCTCTAAGCAAATGAACATTAGAACCCAGGTGCTATATTGACCAAAAACAGACCCCAAGTAGTATATGTATATAAACACTAGAACATGGGGAATACATTTATGAATAAGCATAAGTAGATTATATGAGCATGTATTTAGGCAACAGAGCCAGAGAATGAGCATGCATGTCAACAAGCAAGGCATAATAACCGATTTACCAACGATAGAACCATATTGGTCCTACAAAGGATCAGCCCAGTCACAGAACTCTTCAAACAGAATGTTGAGGGAAAACTAGAGTAACATAGTAAAAAGAAAACTGGGGCATGCTTGCAAGTAGGGATGAGCCGAACACCCCCGGGTTCGGTTCGAACCAGAACCTTCGAACGGACCGAAAGTTCGCGCGAATTTTCGAACCCTATACGTTATAATGGACGCGAACGTTCGAAATCAAAAGTGCTAATTACAACGGCCAATATGCATGTTAATGTCATAAAACAGGTTTGGGGACCCGGGTCCTGCCCCAGGGGACATATATCAATGCAAAAAGAACTTTTAAAAACTAACGTTTTTTCGGGAGCAGTCATTTTAATGATGCATAAAGTGAAAAAAAAAAAGTGACATTTTCCTTTAAATATGGTACCTGGGGGGTGTCCAAAGTATGCCTGTGAAGTGGCATGTGTTTCCCGTGTTTAGAACTGTCCTTGCACAAAATGACATTTGTAAAGGAAAAAAAGAAGCCATTTAAAACCACTTGCGGCTTTAGGTTTGATCTTAAGTAGAATCTGAACAGGTACATTATGAAGTGTAGCTCCATCCCAAAAAAATCTATTTTTAAGCTTTTTGGAGAACATAGGGAGGGGTTATCACCCCTGTAACATTTGCTGTCTTTGCACATCTGTTCAGAACATGTCACCTCACTTTCCGTCCCAATGACAAATGTTTTTGGAAAAAGTGGGGTTTTAATTGAAACAAGGATTGGTGATAAAGTATCAGTAGAGAGGAGATACCTTTTTCCCAAATTAAATCTAACAGGATAGAATTTCCCTTCCTAGGGGTAGATTTCCTCTCACTTCCTGTTTTCTCTTTCCATTTTCAAGTAGGAGTCGTTTGTAAGTTGGATGTTTGAAAGTAGGGGCCTGGCGTATATACTCTGCAGAAATTTGCCCTATTAGATGTTGGTGTAGCCACAAGACTGGTGGGCACAGGAATGGGCCCTGCTGTGAGTTAATAGATCAAGATTTGTAATTGCATGCACCTGTTGAACAGGGCAGAAAAATTGGGCCTTTGGCGGTGGTGGTGGACGGTGTTGCCACAAGACTGTAGGCCCTCATAGTTACTCTTGGTGGGCGCAGGAATGGGCCCTGCTGTGAGTTATTAGATCAAGATTTGTAATTGCAAGCACCTGAT
This sequence comes from Lithobates sylvaticus, assembly GCA_028564925.1. Taxonomy (NCBI): domain Eukaryota; kingdom Metazoa; phylum Chordata; class Amphibia; order Anura; family Ranidae; genus Lithobates; species Lithobates sylvaticus. The sequence continues at coordinate 385,350,636 of CM053027.1, read as the reverse complement.
GAACAGGGCAGAAAAATTGGGCCTTTGGCGGTGGTGGTGGACGGTGTTGCCACAAGACTGCAGGCCCTCATAGTTACTCTTGGTGGGCGCAGGAATGGGCCCTGCTGTGAACTATTAGATCAAGATTTGTAATTACCCGCCCCTGTTAAACAGGGGCTGAAAAATTGTGCCTTAGGCACTGGTGCTGGTGCCACAACACTGCAACCCCTCACAGAGACTGTACTTGGAGCACAGCAGTCACACGTGTTGCGAAGCATTTTTTTAAAAAATTGTAAGTACACGCCCCTGTTAAACAGGGGCTGAAAAATTGTGCCTTAGGCACTGGTGCTGGTGCCACAACACTGCAACCCGGCCCTCACAGATACTGTACTTGGAGCACAGCAGTCACACGTGTTGCGAAGCATTTTTTTTAAAAAATTGTAAGTACACGCCCCTGTTAAACAGGGGCTGAAAAATTGTGCCTTAGGCACTGGTGCTGGTGCCACAACACTGCAACCCGGCCCTCACAGATACTGTACTTGGAGCACAGCAGTCACACGTGTTGCGAAGCATTTTTTTAAAAAATTGTAAGTACACGCCCCTGTTAAACAGGGGCTGAAAATTTGTGCCTTAGGCACTGGTGCCACAACACTGCAACACGGCCCTCACAGAGACTGTACTTGGAGCACAGCAGTCACACGTGTTGCGAAGCATTTTTTTAAAAAATTGTAAGTACACGCCCCTGTTAAACAGGGGCTGAAAAATTGTGCCTTAGGCACTGGTGCCACAACACTGCAACACGGCCCTCACAGAGACTGTACTTGGAGCACAGCAGTCACACGTGTTGCGAAGCATTTTTTTAAAAAATTGTAAGTACACGCCCCTGTTAAACAGGGGCTGAAAAATTGTGCCTTAGGCACTGGTGCTGGTGCCACAACACTGCAACACGGCCCTCACAGAGACTGTACTTGGAGCACAGCAGTCACACGTGTTGCGAAGCATTTTTTTTAAAAATTGTAAGTACACGCCCCTGTTAAACAGGGGCTGAAAAATTGTGCCTTAGGCACTGGTGTGGTGGCATGGATCATTGAGGAGGAGGAAGAGGATAGTCAGTGAACATAAGAGGACAGTCACTCAGCATCAGCATAGGCAGTCTTGAAGGGATGTGACATTAAAAATTATTCGGTTATATCCGCCTCAGGTGCCTGGTAGCTGGTGGTGATCCAAGACTGATTCATTTTGATGAAGGTCAGTCGATCAACCGAGGCGGTGGACAGGCGCACCCTATGATCAGTCACAAATCCTCCAGCAGCACTGAATGTGCGTTCGGAAAGAACGCTGGAGGCAGGACAGGCCAGTAGCTCAATTGCATACTGTGCAAGCTCTGGCCAGTGATCCATCCTCAGGACCCAGTAAGCCAGAGGATTTTCGGTGGGAAAGGTGTCCAAGTCTGACCTTGCCCCAAGGTATTCCTGCACCATGTATATCAGACGCTGGCGATGGTTGCTGGAACCGATCATACCTTGGGGCTGCGGACTAAAAAAATTGTCTGAACGCATCGGTCAGACGTCCACCTTCCCCACCGCTCCTTCTGCCACTGACCGAAGCCTCAGCAACTCGTCGCCCAGGACCAGGAGTTTGTAGCCTCCCAGTTTCTGGGAACGCGTTGCACAGACCTTTCTGCAAGGCCTCCCTGAGATGTCTCATCCTCTGCTCCCTCTGCGACGGCAAGATAAGGTCCGCAACCTTACCCTTGTACCGCGGATCAAGGAGAGTGGCCAGCCAGTAATGGTCCCTCTCCTTGATCCGAAGAACACGAGGATCCTTCCGCAGGCTTTGCAGGATCAGGGAGGCCATGCAGCGTAGGTTAGCTGAGGCATTCGGTCCGGAGTCTTCTGGGTCACTGAGGATGACATGATCGCCAGCCACCTCCTCCCAGCCACGTACAAGTCCACTGGCTTGTTGGGACTGTACATCATCCCTAAAAGACTGCTGCTGCTGATGCTGAGTGCCAGGCTCCACCTCCATGCTCACACAATCCTCCTCCTCCTCCTCCTCCTCCTCCTCCTCATCCTCTTCCTGTGTGATGGGTGGGACAGAAGGAACACTGTCCGGATAAAGGGGGCCTTGAGAGGCAAGGAAGTCCTCCTCTTCCTGCCTCTGTTCTGCCTCAAGTGCCCTGTCCATGATCCCACGCAGCGTATGCTCCAACAGGTGGACAAGAGGGACAGTGTCACTGATGCATGCACTGTCACTGCTCACCATCCTCGTGGCCTCCTCAAATGGTGAGAGGACAGTGCATGCATCCCTGATCATGCTCCACTGACGTGGGGAAAAAAAACCAAGCTCCCCTGACCCTGTCCTGGTGCCGTAGTCGCAAAGGTACTCATTGATGGCCCTCTGCTGCGTGTGCAGTCGCTGCAGCATGGCCAACGTTGAGTTCCACCTGGTGGGCATGTCAGATATTAGGCGGTTCTTGGGCAGGTTCAGCTCCTTTTGCAGCTCAGTCAGCCGAGCACTGGCATTATAAGATCGGCGGAAATGCACACAGACTTTCCTGGCCTGCCTCAGGACATCCTGTAAGCCTGGGAACCTGCCCAAGAACCGCTGCACCACCAGGTTGAGGACGTGAGCCATGCAGGGCACATGGGTGAGCTGCCCCTGTCGCAGGGCGGAGAGGAGGTTGGTGCCATTGTCAGAAACGACCATTCCTGGCTTAAGCTGACGTGGCGTCAACCACCTCTCGGCCTGCCCCTGCAGAGCTGCCAGAACCTCTGGCCCAGTGTGGCTCCTGTCCCCCAAACACACCAGCGCAAGCACGGCATGGCATCTTTTTGCCTGCGTACTTGCGTAGCCCCTTGTACGCCTACGGAGCACCGCTGGTTCCAAGGACAGAGCACTGGAGGAAGAAGAAGAGGAGGGGGTGGAGGAGAGAGGTGTGTCACAACCAGTAGCAGTAGTCGCGTTTTGGAGGCGTGGTGGCGGAACAACCTCCAACACTACTGCACCTTGTCCTGCATCCCTCCCAGCTGCCAATAGAGTGACCCAATGGGCCGTGAAAGAAAGGTACCGTCCCTGTCCATGCCTGCTGGACCATGAGTCAGCGGTAATATGCACCTTACCGCTGACCGCCCTGTCCAGCGAGGCATGGACATTGCCCTCCACATGCCGGTAGAGAGACGGAATCGCCTTCCGCGAGAAAAAGTGGCGTTTGGGAACCTGCCACTGAGGAACCGCACATTGAACAAACTCACGGAAGGGGGCCGAGTCTACCAACTGAAAAGGCAGCAGTTGAAGTGCTAGCAATTTAGCAAGGCTAGCATTCAACCGCTGGGCATGTGGATGGCTGGGAGTGTACTTCTTTCTACGGTCCAGCAGCTGGGGCAGGGAAATTTGCCTGCTGCATTCGGACGTCGGTGTACTGCAAGTACTTGGTTGTGACACACCGAATTCTACACCTTCAGTCCTCTCAGAGCAGCTTTCAGAGAGGACTGAAGGTGTAGTGGGGATGGAGATCCCAGCTGAGGAGGAGCAAGGAGAGGTCCGCTTAGTTCTTTGGTGTGGGTCTTTTATGTGTGCCTGCCAACGAGCTGCATGGCAGGTCGCCATATGTCTGGTCATGCTTGTGGTGCCCAAGCGGCTGATGTTTTGGCCACGCGAGATACGCTTGAGACAAATATTGCAAATAGCAGTGGTGCGATCTGCTGCACTCGTCTCAAAAAAGGCCCACACCAAAGAACTTTTCTGATAACGTGCAGAGGCAGCGCCCTGCACAGGCGGAGCTCTGCGGTGTTGTACAGTTGCTGTGCTGGCCTCTACCTGGCCTCCAGGGGGCATCCTGCCTCGTTGGACATGTGACGCCGCATCCTCCTCCTCCTCGTCCTCCTCCTCATCCTCTCTCCCTTGAGGCACCCACGTGGAGTCAGTGACCTCATCATCCCCTCCCTCTTCACCACTAGAGCAAACCTGGCAGTAAGCTGCAGCTGGTGGAACTGTACTGCCAGATTCCTCAAGCTGGGTATCGTCATCCGAGCCTTCGAATCGTTGGGCATCCTCCTGGAGCATGTACCCAACACTGTGCTCAAAGAGTTCGGGGGACTCCTCAGGAGGACATGGTGGGTCTAGGGAAGGGGTGGCTGATGATGCTCTGTCAGTACCCTGAGCCTGGGTGAGAGAGGATGAGGAGGATGAGGAGGGCTTGGTCATCCATTCTACCAAGCCTTCAGCATGATGCGGCTCCACATGTCCAGCTGCCGAAAACAAAGACGCGCGTGTCCCATGGCCACGTGCTGATGACGATGCACGACCACGTCCACGTCCACGGCCACGTCCACTAGAAACAGAGCCTGCCTGCCCTGTGTTCTTGGCTCTGCACGCTCTGCCTCCCCTTGGCGGTCTTCCAGCCATTGTAGTCGGTAGTCCTGTGGGTGCTGCTGAGAAGAAAATATAGGAGCTCTGTGTGATGCCACTAACACACTAGAAGTCCTATGGGTGCTTCTGCAAAGAAAATAGAGGAGCTCTGTGTGATGCCACTAACACACTAGAAGTCCTGTGGGTGCTGCTGAGAAGAATATATAGGAGCTCTGTGTGATGCCACTAACACACTAGAATTCCTATGGGTGCCTCTGCAAAGAAAATAGAGGAGCTCTGTGTGATGCCACTAACACACTAGAAGTCCTGTGGGTGCTTATGCAAAGAAAATAGAGGAGCTCTGTGTGATGCCACTAACACACTAGAAGTCCTGTGGGTGCTTCTGCAAAGAAAATAGAGGAGCTCTGTGTGATGCCACTAACACACTAGAAGTCCTGTGGGTGCTTATGCAAAGAAAATAGAGGAGCTCTGTGTGATGCCACTAACACACTAGAAGTCCTGTGGGTGCTTATGCAAAGAAAATAGAGGAGCTCTGTGTGATGCCACTAACACACTAGAAGTCCTGTGGGTGCTTCTGCAAAGAAAATAGAGGAGCTCTGTGTGATGCCACTAACACACTAGAAGTCCTATGGGTGCTTCTGCAAAGAAAATAGAGGAGCTCTGTGTGATGCCACTAACACACTAGAAGTCCTGTGGGTGCTTCTGCAAAGAAAATAGAGGAGCTCTGTGTGGTGCCACTAACACACTAGAAGTCCTGTGGGTGCTTATGCAAAGAATATATAGGAGCTCTGTGTGATGCCACTAACACACTAGAAGTCCTATGGGTGCTTCTGCAAAGAAAATAGAGGAGCTCTGTGTGATGCCACTAACACACTAGAAGTCCTGTGCGTGCTGCTGAGAAGAATATATAGGAGCTCTGTGTGATGCCACTAACACACTAGAAGTCCTATGGGTGCCTCTGCAAAGAAAATAGAGGAGCTCTGTGTGATGCCACTAACACACTAGAAGTCCTGTGGGTGCTTCTGCAAAGAAAATAGAGGAGCTCTGTGTGGTGCCACTAACACACTAGAAGTCCTGTGGGTGCTTATGCAAAGAAAATAGAGGAGCTCTGTGTGATGGGACTAACACACTTCAAGTCCTATAGGTGCTTCTGGGAACAAAATATAGCTCTGTGTGTGTAATGGGACTAACACACTTCAAGTCCTATAGGTGCTTCTGGGAACAAAATATAGCTCTTTGTGTGTAATGGGACTAACACACTTCAAGTCCTATAGGTGCTTCTGGGAACAAAGTATAGCTCTTTGTGTGTAATGGGACTAACACACTTCAAGTCCTATAGGTGCTTCTGGGAACAAAATATAGCTCTGTGTGTGTAATGGGACTAACACACTTCAAGTCCTATAGGTGCTTCTGGGAACAAAATATAGCTCTTTGTGTGTAATGGGACTAACACACTTCAAGTCCTATAGGTGCTTCTGGGAACAAAGTATAGCTCTTTGTGTGTAATGGGACTAACACACTTCAAGTCCTATAGGTGCTTCTGGGAACAAAATATAGCTCTGTGTGTGTAATGGGACTAACACACTTCAAGTCCTATAGGTGCTTCTGGGAACAAAGTATAGCTCTTTGTGTGTAATGGGACTAACACACTTCAAGTCCTATAGGTGCTTCTGGGAACAAAATATAGCTCTTTGTGTGTAATGGGACTAACACACTTCAAGTCCTATAGGTGCTTCTGGGAACAAAGTATAGCTCTTTGTGTGTAATGGGACTAACACACTTCAAGTCCTATAGGTGCTTCTGGGAACAAAATATAGCTCTGTGTGTGTAATGGGACTAACACACTTCAAGTCCTATAGGTGCTTCTGGGAACAAAATATAGCTCTTTGTGTGTAATGGGACTAACACACTTCAAGTCCTATAGGTGCTTCTGGGAACAAAGTATAGCTCTTTGTGTGTAATGGGACTAACACACTTCAAGTCCTATAGGTGCTTCTGGGAACAAAATATAGCTCTGTGTGTGTAATGGGACTAACACACTTCAAGTCCTATAGGTGCTTCTGGGAACAAAGTATAGCTCTTTGTGTGTAATGGGACTAACACACTTCAAGTCCTATAGGTGCTTCTGGGAACAAAATATAGCTCTGTGTGTGTAATGGGACTAACACACTTCAAGTCCTATAGGTGCTTCTGGGAACAAAATATAGCTCTGTGTGTGTAATGGGACTAACACACTTCAAGTCCTATAGGTGCTTCTGGGAACAAAATATAGCTCTGTGTGTGTAATGGGACTAACACACTTCAAGTCCTATAGGTGCTTCTGGGAACAAAATATAGCTCTTTGTGTGTAATGGGACTAACACACTTCAAGTCCTATAGGTGCTTCTGGGAACAAAATATAGCTCTGTGTGTGTAATGGGACTAACACACTTCAAGTCCTATAGGTGCTTCTGGGAACAAAGTATAGCTCTTTGTGTGTAATGGGACTAACACACTTCAAGTCCTATAGGTGCTTCTGGGAACAAAATATAGCTCTGTGTGTGTAATGGGACTAACACACTTCAAGTCCTATAGGTGCTTCTGGGAACAAAGTATAGCTCTTTGTGTGTAATGGGACTAACACACTTCAAGTCCTATAGGTGCTTCTGGGAACAAAATATAGCTCTGTGTGTGTAATGGGACTAACACACTTCAAGTCCTATAGGTGCTTCTGGGAACAAAATATAGCTCTTTGTGTGTAATGGGACTAACACACTTCAAGTCCTATAGGTGCTTCTGGGAACAAAATATAGCTCTGTGTGTGTAATGGGACTAACACACTTCAAGTCCTATAGGTGCTTCTGGGAACAAAGTATAGCTCTTTGTGTGTAATGGGACTAACACACTTCAAGTCCTATAGGTGCTTCTGGGAACAAAATATAGCTCTGTGTGTGTAATGGGACTAACACACTTCAAGTCCTATAGGTGCTTCTGGGAACAAAGTATAGCTCTTTGTGTGTAATGGGACTAACACACTTCAAGTCCTATAGGTGCTTCTGGGAAGAAAATATAGCTCTGTGTGTGTAATGGGACTAACACACTTCAAGTCCTATAGGTGCTTCTGGGAACAAAATATAGGAGCTCTGCCTGCCTGCCACGAACACACTACAAGTCCTATAGGTGCTTCTGGTAACAAAATATAGGAGCTCTGCCTGCCTGCCACTAACACACTACAAGTCCTATAGGTGCTTCTGGTAACAAAATATAGGAGCTCTGCCTGCCTGCCACTAACACACTACAAGTCCTATAGGTGCTTCTGGTAACAAAATATAGGAGCTCTGCCTGCCTGCCACTAACACACTACAAGTCCTATAGGTGCTTCTGGTAACAAAATATAGGAGCTCTGCCTGCCTGCCACGAACACACTACAAGTCCTATAGGTGCTTCTGGTAACAAAATATAGGAGCTCTGCCTGCCTGCCACTAACACACTACAAGTCCTATAGGTGCTTCTGGTAACAAAATATAGGAGCTCTGCCTGCCTGCCACGAACACACTACAAGTCCTATAGGTGCTTCTGGTAACAAAATATAGGAGCTCTGCCTGCCTGCCACTAACACACTACAAGTCCTATAGGTGCTTCTGGTAACAAAATATAGGAGCTCTGCCTGCCTGCCACGAACACACTACAAGTCCTATAGGTGCTTCTGGTAACAAAATATAGGAGCTCTGCCTGCCTGCCACGAGCACACTACAAGCCCCTCTTTGTCAATCAATCTTTGTAACTGAATCTATCTAACTCAATCTCTGTAAGTGAATCTATCTAACTATCTCAATGCAGCAGAGTGTCACAGAATCTGCCTGCTCAATCTGCGCCGGAACAGCATGTGACCGGCGCAGACGGCGTGGCGGCGTTTTATAGGGGGGGGCGTGTACTACAGCCCCTGAGCTGTAATTGGCTACAGGCGTCCTGCCTGTAGCCAATTATGGCTCTTCGATTTTCCGGGGCTGTGATTGGCCAAGCATGCGGGGTCACAGTGCATGCTTGGCCAATCATCAGCCAGCAATGCACTGCGTCGGCCGCGCCGGCCGCAATGCATTGCGGGGCCGCTCGCATCACACGAACGTGATGCGAGCGGCCAAAATAGTTCTGGGCTCGCAGAGCGAGCGAACGCCCGGTGCTCGATGCGAACGTGGGTTCGCATCGAGCACCGGGCCCATCCTTACTTGCAAGTTGATGGATGAATATTTTTGGATATCCAAGGATTCATGTACACAGGCAATGTTGTTTAATGCTGCCCTTTGCATTGGAACACAGTGCCTCTCAGATAAATGTATTTGAACACAAGAAATATGTCTTTTTTTTCATATTATGTTGCTATTAAATTATTATGTATTGTTAGAAATAATATGACTTTAGTCATTTATGTTGACAAATACAATATCTCTATATAGTGGTCAAAGAAAGCTAGTATTGATTTTGCCAAACCATGCAGGTTGGGTGTTTAGATTTACCCCATTATCAATGGTGTCCAAGGTGCCTTATTAGTGTGCTTCATGGTGTACACCATTTCACTGTATTTTAAGTAATATATTATGCAAAATCTCCACTCAAAAAAAATTCAATGTTTTGGTTTTACACAGATTTTTTTTTCTATTGCACCTCTGTCAATTAGTTTACCAAGTTGGCCTGGTGCTAGGAATATCAATACCGATTTTTGTTTCCTGCTATGCACTAGAAGACAATATGCGTACCATATTATTCTTGGTAAATACTGTAGTTTTTGGTCATTATTAGCTTTGTCAAAAAAATTATTTCAGGAAATGAAATATCTTAATTCCTTTTATCCTGACAGCTAGAACAAGTTATGACTATTTTATCCTTTGTTTGCCACTAGATGGCATTATTACAAACTTTACAATAGAGACAAGAAAGGGTAATTTAGGTCCAAAGGCATTTAATTCCAACAGGATAATTGTTATTAAATATCATAAAAATCATTGAAAACTGCAAGATGTTACCTAAAACAGTAGCAGATTATTGAATAAGTTAATCATATGCAAATTAAAAGTCATAACTGGCACATTAGAAGAGGGTTAGTGTCACATTATTAAAGGATAAATGTGCTATATTAAGATTATGTGACATAATTGAACTGATGACGTTGCCTACTCTCAAAATCCAACAGGGTGTTCAGATCTCCTGAAAGAACTGGTCTACTCAAAATATTTTCTACGAACATTTTCCTTTTAGTACAATAAAATATTGATTATGCTTTTCCAATTGACATTTTCATGCCATCAAACACACTGTATAAAATCTATTATAACCCAGTGGTTAGTGAATACCATGAAAAAAAAAATTGGACTTTATATGGTAAAGAAACCTGTCATAAAATAAAAAAAATAACTACTCTGGTGATAGCTCTAATATTTTGGTTTTCCCCTCAATTTCTGTCCTCATGACAGGGGTGTCAACACAACACGCATTTTTCAGGGGGCTGGCGCCTGTACGGGATGATGCCTGCAGTCGGCTCTCTTGTAATAGCAATCAGGGAGGCTTGATTGCTATTACAAGTAGCGGGAAGGGACACCCCCCTCCTGCCATCTTCCGCGGCTCTCTTGGGCTCTCCCGTTCCACCGGGAGGCCCGAGCGACCAGCTGGTGCATCTGCCAGCTGGCCAGACAGCCAAGAAAAGCCGAGATCAGATTTTACATGACATCAATTCCGGGTTACTCAGAAACCATCTGCACCAGTTTTATAAAAATCAACAGCAATCAAAACACTGATCTTGGTGTTTTGAATGCTTTTAAGTGCAGAGGAGTCTTTTAGACCCCAGATCTCTCCATGAAAAGCACCTGTCACATGCCTATTGCTGTCACAAGGATGTTTACATTGATTGTGACAGCAATAAAAGTGATAAAAAAAAATGAAAGCAGCAGTGTATTAAAAATTAATAAATTAATAATAATTAAAAAAAAATATAAGTGCCCCCCGTGCTCACACGCAAACAGCGATCGTCCCACACATGTGAGGTATTACCGCAAATGTCAGATCATGGACAGTAATTCTAACACCAGCCTTCCTCTGTAAATGTAAAGTGGTAACCTGTAAAGTCTTTTAAATTGTTTCATCAGTTTCATCAGGCAGTGGTGTATCACCAATCAAGCAGCCAGCCATCACGAGGGATGAGAAGACCAATGTGGGAATAAGTTTGGACCCGCTGTATGGAGGTATATAACTGGCAGCATCTTCAGCTCTCACACCCACTCTCACAGAGCTAGCAATAGACCAAAATCAGGACGGGGCGGGCCGCAATGCATTTCTGAGGCACCCTCATTTGTTTTCAGGCATTAAGAAGGAGAAACGCATTGCGGTCCACCCTGTCCTGATTTTACTCTCTTGCTAGCTCTGTGAGAGCGGGTGTGAGAGCTGAAGATGCCACCAGTTATATACCTCCATACAGCAGGTCCGAGCTTATCCCTACTTCGGTCTTCTCATCCCTTGTGATGGCTGGCTGCTTGATTGGTGATACACCACTGCCTCAGCTTCGAGTTCGAGTCGAACTCATGTTTGACTCGAACATTGCCTGTTCGCTCGTTCGCCGAATAGCGAAAAATTTGGGGTGTTTACGGCAAATTCGAAAAGCCGCGAACACCCTGTAAAAGTCTATGGGAGAAATCTAAAGTGCTAATTTTAAAGGCGTTATTGTCATAAAAAGTGTTTGGGGACCTGAGTACTGCCCCAGGGGACATGTATCAATGCAAAAAAAAAGGTCTTAGCTGAGGAGGACGGGGCCACCCATCTCCTGACCCCGCCCCCCTCTGACGCAAGGGGAAACCCAGGCTTCCCAGTGATGTACAGGTGACCCTGCCCCCCTCTGATGTAACGCAGATTTTCGTTACATCAGAGGGGGGCGGGGTCACCCGCACATCCCTTGTGTCAGAGGGAGGTGGGGTCAGGTGACGGGTGGCCCTGTCCTCCTCAGCTAAGACATGTCAGGCCATCACTGGGATTCCTGCAGTGTCTCCTTGGAGACAGGATGCGCTGCGCTGGACTTCATCGGGAGAGATCACCCATCACTGGACCCCGGAGAAGAGATCACCCATCGCTGGATACCAAGAGTGGATTACAACCACTGCAATCTTTTTTTAATTGTTTTTATTTTTAATAAAGGACTTTTCCCAACAGTGTCAGTGTGTTTTTTAACAATTTTTTACACTTTCTTTGTGAAATGGTAGGGGTACAATGTACCCGTTACCATTTCAAACAGGGGGGGGGCGAGATCTGGGGGTCCCCTTGTCACTGACCCCCAAAGCATTATCCCAATGCACGGTTCAGGAGGGGGGGTGCTCTCTTGCCCCCCTCTTTTCCTGCGGCCTGCCAGGTTGCGTGCTCGGATAAAGGGTCTGGTATGGATTTTTGGGGGGAACCCCACAACATTTTCTTTTTATTTGACGCGGGGTTCCCCTTAATATCCATACCAGACCTGACAGGCCTGGTAATTGAATTTGGGGGGAACCCCACGCTTTTTTTTATCAATGACTTTCAATGACTGTTCTCTGTATTACGGGAGATGACAATTCATTATAGCCGCGAGTGCTTTTAAATGACTTTTTTTCCTGCAGAAATGACACTTGTGCAGGGACAGTTCTAAGCACAGGAAACATGCGCCCATCTACAGGCATACTATACACACCCCCTAGGTACGAAATTTAAAGGAATATTACACTTTTATTGTTTCACTTTAAGCATTATTAAAATCACTGCTCCCAAAAAAAACTTCAGTTTTTAAAACTTTTTTTGCATTGATACATGTCCCCTGGGGCTGGACCCAGGTCCCCAAACCCTTTTTAGGACAATAACTTGCATATAAGCATTTAAAATTAGCACTTTTTATTTCAAAAGTTCGAGTCCCATAGACTTTAATAGGGTTCTAAAGTTCACACAAATTTTACGTCTGTTCGCAGGTTCTGGTGCAAACTGAACAGGGGGGTGTTCGGCTCATCCCTAACCAGGACCAATAGAGTGGTAAACCTGCCCAGAAGGTACACAGATTACAATGTAAAAATGGAACAGGGATAAGCCCTTTCACACTCTATCCAAAACTGCAATAACAGTTTTGCCTTTACATATATTTTTATAAACACAGTGTTGTCATCTCCACAATTGCAGCTGGTGGACTGAACAGTTAAAAAAAAACAGTAGCAGGCTGAAAACCTATTCCTCTGCTCCCTCTGCTCTCTCCCAATATTAGCATATTCCTTGTCGGCTCATTTGCATGCAACATACCTGCCTTACCCCTGGCTGATATCAAGTCAAATTTCGATAATTTAGATAATTAAAAAAAACTACAAAAACACTTTTAAATGGTTTCTTATAAATACAGAGTTGCATTTATTTGTGTATTTTATATCAGCCTTGAGTTCATGTTAAAATCACTGATCCTGAACAAGTATGCAGACAGGGAAGTTCTTATCTTAAATCATCCTGATCTGCATACTAGTTCCAAATCAGTAACTTATCTAAGTGTCAAAGCTAGGACACAGGATTGACAGCCTATCAACCGGTATTTTCAGAAAGGGGTCAGCAATGGCAACCTCTATGTTTTTCTCATGACAGGTTACTATAATGCCACTAGTATGATTGTGCCAGCTGCATAATTGACAAACCAAAGATGGTGTTATTAGCTTTCCTTGTGATATTTCATATACATGAAAGGCACTCTAAACACTGTTTTTTTTTATAAGGTTAATTAATACCTATACCTGCAAGGTTATATCAACTTTGGCAAATTATTTATGTCAAATGTACCGTATATACTCGAGTATAAGCCAAGTTTTTCAGCACATTTTTTTTGTGCTGAAAGTGCCCCCCTCGGCTTATACTGGAGTCAAGCACTTTTCTGCAGCAAAAAAAATTCATTTCCGACCCAACTTTGGGGCCCCGTATCTCGGGGCCCCAAGATACGGGGCCCCAAAGTCGGTTCGAAAAATGTCATTCTATGCTGCAGAAAAGTGCTTGACATTTTCCGACCCGACTTTGGGGCCCCATATCTCGGGGCCACTTGGTGCTAGGAACCCCAAATTTGGTATTCAAACCCAGTGGAACTAGCACTACAACATATCCAATATGTATCATATATATAGATAGGGTTCCTATCACCAAGTGACCACGAGATACAGGGCCCCAAAGTCGGTCAACTGTGTCCATCTGCAGCAATGTCATTTCGGGACCCTTTGGGTCCAGAGACCCCAAATTTTGGCTGCAGCTAGGGGGCATTTAGGAACCCTTAACTACCAAGTTTGAAGTTTGGGGGACCTATGGCTGCAAATGGGCATTGTTGACCCTCTTTTACACTTACAGTAGCTGCGCATTTCTCACCCTAGGCTTATACTCGAGTCAATAAGTTTTCCCAGTTGTTTGTGGTAAAATTAGGTGCCTCGGCTTATATTCGGGTCGGCTTATACTCGAGTATACATGGTAACCCTTTACTGAAATTCTAGTCATAAAGACAACCTGTATAGTGTTAGATTAGATAATTGAATTGTAGACTACAGCTGGCCATAGATGGATAGAAATGTGGCTGGTTCAGCAGGGATCGGCTGAATTTCAATCCATCTATGCGTAGGCTGGTTGTACAGAAGTTGATCTCTCAATCGACTTCTGTACAACCAGACTGTCATTTTTTTTTGCTTGATCAGTGTTGCCAGCTATAGCAGGCAACACTGATCATTGTGTTCTCACTGTGGGGAGCACACAATACCACAGCAGGAGGGTTTCCCCCATCCACGTAGAATGTGTGGATGGGAGAATAGGAACATTTTTTTCGTTCAATGGTTGAACTAAAGTAATGTATAATGTATGACCTGCCTAATATAAAACCATATAGAAACCACCTTTATGTTTTACATTCATATTGCCAGTGCAGCGTAATCAGCAGCAGGAAATTAGCAGATTGCAAACCTTTTATTAAAATTTCTCCTCTGTAGATGTGTGTAGTGTAAAGCCTCGTACAGACGATCAGATTTTCCGTAGACAAAACCTCTGACTTTTGTCCGAAGGCGTGTGCCTGGATTTTTTCTTGCATACAAATGGCAAGGAATTGTCGGCCAGCAAACACGAATGTAGTGACGTACTACATTGTTTTTCAGCTCTTTAGCGCCACCCTTTGGGCTCCTTCTGCTAATTTCCTGTTAGTAGAAGTTTGGTGACTGTTGATTTGCACTTTTCATTTCACACTTTTCATTTCGCACTTTTCATTTCACACTTTTCAGTTCATTTCTGTACGGCCGTTTGTCAACCAGCCATGTTGCGGAATCAGAGGAGATAACGTGTTATCTATTATTGGCCTTGGAGTTATTGCTTTGACCCAAATCCAGTCCAGGAACAGGAGGATTTCTTATACCAAAAATTGATTGCTTTATTAATCGTGATCAATTATGTCATATTTGATGACATTTGCTGCGGGAGCTCCAGGAGAATAATCCGGATGATTATCGGAATTATCCCTGGATGACGGACCCCTGCTTTCACCAACTCATGGCATTGTTGACCCCCTATATTAAGAAGCAGAACACATGCATGAGGCTTTTATTTATTTTTTGGTTGAATAATGATTTGATTTGGTATATTTTCTATATTTTTGAATGCATAGAATGCACTTTTTGATTAAGTTCTATTGGCAGTCGTAATTCTAATAATGGTGGTCATCGCGGCGGATTGGTCGCAAGATCACCGTTATCGGCGGTGGGAGAGGTGCCCCCCCCTCCCGCCGCTTACCGGAGCCGTCGGCAGCGGCAGAGGCAATCCGGTCCTATCCGTGGCTGGGTATAGAAACGAGTGAGGCTAAGATGGCCCCCACCCGTCTCTATACCATAGCAGGGCGGAAGCGACGCCAAAACGTCACTTCCGCCCATACGTCTTAAAGGCACATTTTTCAAATGTCATTTTTTTAAATGACATTTTTTTTTTTGCATTTAAGTCCAAATATGAGATCTGAGGACTTTTTGACCCCAGATCTCATATTTAAGAGGACCTGTCATGCTTTTTTACATTCCTTGTAATAGGAATAAATAGGAATAAAAGTGAGCCAATTTTTTTTTTAAAACAGTGTAAAAATAAATAAAATTAAGAAAAATAAATAAGAAAAAAAAATATATATTTTTTAAAGCACCCCGTTCCAACGAGCTTGCGTGCAGAAGCGAACGCATATGTGAGTAGCGCCTGCATATGAAAACGGTGGTCAAACCACACATGTGAGGTATCGCCACAATCGGTAGAGCGAGAGCAATAATTATTGCTGTATACCTTCTCTGTAACGCAAAACATGCAACCTGTAGAATTTTTTAAACGTCGCCTATGGAGATTTTTGAGGGTAAAAGTTTGATGCCATTCCACGAGCGGGCGCAATTTTGAAACGTTACATGTTAGGTATCAATTTACTCGGCATAACATTATCTTTCACAATATATAAAAAAATTGGACTAACTTTACTGTTGTCTTATTTTTTTTCAAAAAAGTAATTTTTTTTCAAAAAAAGTGCGCTTGTAAGACCGCTGTGCAAATATGGTGTAAAAAAAAGTATTGCAACAACCGCCATTTTATTCTCTAGGGTATTAGAAAAAAAACAATATATAATGTTTGGGGGTTCTAAGTAATTTTCTAGCAAAAAAAAAAACTGTTTTAAACATGTAAACACCTACAATCCAAAACAAGGCTGGTCTTAAAGTGGTTAATGCGCAATAAAGAAAATGGGGAAGAATAATACTTGGCTATGTGTTTTACTTCAAATGACAGTTTGGGAGTAGGCAGTTACATTTTAAAAAATACAATGTAAAATTAACAAGGGACACCAACATAGTTCTATCTTTGATCTTAAAAACTATGGTATAATGGTGTTGTGGTAACTTGCACCAAAAAACAATAACAAGCATAATAATATTATTCTTGATATCACTAGAAAAAGAAAGCCTTTGAAAATTTGTTTGCAATAACTCCATCAGTATCACCAGCAAAGCAGCTTCATTATTATCCCATTAAAGAAGAAGAGAATGTGCGCTGCATTTCGAGTTTTCCTAATTTGCCACGTCACGAATGTTAATTCTCCATTACGAACGCTAGTTTACAAGACCGACCGCTTCTGGCTCGTCCTTGCTTCTGAGCATTTGTGTTTGTACTTTGAACTTTTGTCCAACGGACTTGTGTACACACGCTCGGAAAATCCGACAACAGACATTTGTCTGCAGAAAGTTTTAAAGCCTGCCATCCAACATTTGTCTGTGGAAAATCCGACAACAATTGTCCGATGGAGTGTACAAACGGTTGGATTTTCCGCCAACAGTCTGTCATCACACATTTCCCGTCGGAAAATCCGATCGTGTGTACAAGGCTTTAAGCTCTTGACATACTGGACATTGCAGATAATTAGTTACAATTGTTGTAGCCACAATTAATTTATTAGCATATGGTAATACTTATGCCGCGTACCCGCCGGACCTAGTCCGGCGGGACTTCCCCACACACGCCCGGACTTCCGAGCGTGTGACTTGCCCACACACGCCCGGACTTCTCTGGCGGACAATCCGCTGGAAAAAGTCAGCGGGAATGAACGGACTTTCCAATGAGCGGCAAGTCCGTTCATTTCAAAAGTCCGGCGGACTAGCCTACTAACGGCGGGATTGTCCGCCGGACTGCCAAGTCCAGCGGACAATTTTAAAACAAAACTTAAAACCTAGTCCGCCGGACTTTTGGCGCCAAAAAGTCCGCCGGCGCCCACACACGAAGGGATTGTCCGGTGGACTTGAGTCCAGCGGACAATCCCGCGGGATAGTCCCTTCGTGTGTACGCGGCATAACCCATACTCCTAAAAACACAGACAAAACATGCTGCTCGATCTAATTAGTGAACTGATGCAAAAAGCTCTTTCTTGGTTACAGATTGCCTATAATTTTTCACCGCAGACTAAATTGAAAATTAAGCCTGGGAATGTACAGAGGGACACAGCCTACCAGCTCAACACTTCTGATTTTTATTGTAGGTAGAGCTGTAGTACTCCAAGCCAACCCACTGTTTAAAGGAAACATTTCCTGAGAGAATATGGGGACTGTCATTTTTGACATCTCCTTCTAAAATGGCAATAACTTGGATATTATGCCGATCTAATGGTTTTAATTTGTTCTAAAATACTGGCCTGAAAGAGGTATAGTGACCTTCTAATCTGCATGCTTGGTTTGTGTTAGTAACTAGGAACTGGGTTTGGGTTAAGCATTAGGCTTGCAAACTTTAGCGCAACTTCATGGCCTTTGCAATCAACTACAATTACGGTTCATGGCCTAACTTTGGTCACATGGCCTAAAAGGACCAAAAATGGTTCAGTAGGGTAAAATAAAATATTGGCATAAAACAGTTAGGTCTATTATACCACATTAAAAATGTCTTGCAAGTCTTACACTGCTTTGTCATATGTGGTCTACGGGTTGGGGCAAGGAAGGGGGGGGCAGAAAGTCCACGTGCCCTGGGTGCAGCATTGACGGAGGGCACACTGGGAGCTTTGGGCTTCTTCTGCACTTTATTGACAGACATGGACTTTTCCCTGATGCCACCACCAAAGATGCTGGCTTCTGTGTCCACCAGCCTGTAGCACAGAGCTGAGGGGGTGTTGGAGCACTTCCCTTGGCTCTGTGGTACAGGTCTGGTAGTCAGTGGGCTGGGACAGAAACTTGTAGAAAATGCCAGAACTAGACTAGGACAGATCTAAGAATTCTGAAGTTTCATCTGCCCCTTACACAATATAATAAAAAATAGACCCGCCCCTTGCTTACACGCTATAACAGATCTGCCCCTTGGTTAGAGTAATAATAGAGCAGCCCCTTGGTTACACAATATATAACAATAATAATAAATGTGCCCCTTGCTTACAGTAATACTAGACCCGCCAACTTAGTTCCACGATAGAAGCCCCTTGCACAGTAGCAGATGTTATAGAACATAATTGCATTATAGAATATAAAAAAAAAGTCACAGTTACTTTGCTGCATAACTAATTACTTTTCCAATGTAGTAACTGAGTTACTAACGCAATTACTTTTTGGGAGAAGTAATTTGTAACTTAACTAATTACTTTTTTAAAGTAAGATGACCAACACTGCCTCTTATATTGCGGCCTAACCAAGCTGCTTACATATTGTCCAGCCACTGTACAGTATTTGAGGCTATTGTCTTTAACCACTTCAGCCTCGGAAGATTTTTCAATGACCAGGCCATTTTTTGCAATACGCCACTGCGTTGCTTTAACTGACAATTGCGCCGACGTGCGACGTTGTACCCAAACAAAATTGATGTAATATTTCTCCCTCAAATAGAGCTTTCTTTTGGTGGTATTTGATCATCTTTGCGGTTTTTTTTTTTGCGCTATAAACAAAAAAGTGCGTAAATTTTGAAAAAAAACACAATATTTTGTACTTTTTGCTATAATAAATATAAATATTCCAATTTAAAAAAAAAAAAAAAAGCAAATTTTTTCCTTAGTTTAGGCCGATATGTATTCCTTTACATATTTATGGCAATAAAAATCGAAATAAGAGAATATTGATTGGTTTACGCAAAAGTTATAGCATGTACAAAATAGGGGAAAGATTTATGGCATTTTTATTATTATTTTTTCTTTACTAGTAATGGTGGTGGTCTGCGAGTTTTAGCAGGACTGCGACATTGCGGTGGACAGATCGGACACTTTTGACACATTTTTGGACTATTGGCATTTATACAGCGATCAGTGCTATAAAAATGCAATGATTACTCTGTAAATGTCACTGGTAGGAAAGGGGTTAACACTGGGGGGCGATCAAGGGGTTAAATGTGTTACCTAGGGAGTGATTCTAACTGTGGGGGGATGGGACTGCCTGGGTGAGGAGAGTGATCGTTGTTCATACCTAGTACTGTTTACACTGATCGATCTCCATTCTGTCTCTGTGTGGAGCGGTCGCGGTGCCCGGCGGTCATCGCGACTGCCGGGCACGCTTATTGGCTCCGGCGTGGCGCCTCCAGCAGCATGCTCGTGCCCCCTAGTGGTCAAAAGGCGAGTGGACGTATAGCTACGACGGTTCGCCCAGGGGAGCCAACCAGCCGGAGTATAACTGCGGCGCTTGGTTGAGAAGGGGTTAAAGTAATACACTCTGTTTATTTCAAGATAAAACCAGCACCATCTGTTCCTCTTATAATGTGACCTAACCAAGCTACTTACGTACTGTCCAGCCACTGAACAATATTTATGTTATTGTCACTCAGATAATACACTTTTCTTTTGCAAGATAAAACCAGCATTGGCTCTTTCTATTTGCTGCCTGTTAAAGTGCTTGCATATTTTCCAGACACTAGCCAATTTCTCCCAAACATGACTCCCACTCTGGGGCTTGGAACATAAAGGAGAATGAGATATGACAGGTAACTAGGGTTAAAAAATATCAGGGAAGAGAGTGAATACCTCAGCCACAGCTCCCAGACTTGAGAAATTGTGGGTCTGAGTTAGTATGGATACTGGAGAGCTTTTCATTAAAGCGGAGTTCCACCCATATAAAAGTCAGCAGCTACAAAAAGTTTAGCTGCTGACCTTTAATAATCGGACACTTACCTGTTCCACAGTCCAGCGATGCAGGTGAACAAAGCCCTGCTCCTCTCCCCCTTCCCTCCTCGGCACCGGCATTGTGACTGTGGGCGCCCGGCTGTGGCTTCACAGCCAGGCACGCACTTGGCTGGGCAATCTTCTGTGACGTGTCCCAGAAGATTGCACTGAGGGAGGGGGAGAGGTGAACTTCCTTCTGGCTCCGCGGAGCCAGAGGAGGAAGTGGGAGCTGGATGCCCCTAAAAAGAAGGTATCCCCTCCCCCCCCCCAAAAAAAATTACTTGCCAAATGTGGCATGTCAGGGGGTCACCTTCACTTAAAGCGGAAGTTCAATTTTTGGGTGGAACTCCGCTTTAACAAGCAAGGAATTAATTTGTGTTTTAACTTCCAGCAGATCGACTCTGTATTTATCCAAGCTTTGGCTATGGCTTGTTTAACTGCTATAAAAGGAAAAAGTAGCAAGGTCTTGTTAGGAATTAGTGAGACCTGGAACTGCTGAAACTGAATGGTTGAAAGAGCAAAAAGAGGTTACTTTTAGGCAGGACCACCAAGTATAAAACATATCCCCTATGACAACAGCCTCTGAAACATCTATCTCTATGGGATGGGGCAGCCTTACAATCTGCATGGGTGCCTAGTACCTAGTACCACCTGAACAGTACCATGTAAGCTGATCACAGTATAGATGTATTTTGGCTATCCTAGACCAAGATTTGCTCCAACCCTCAAGGGGAATTGGGTGCTTGAAGTCTTGATCCCATTTGCCAACATACAGTATCTCACAAAAGTGAGTACAACTCTCCCATTTTTGTAAATATTTTATTATATCTTTTCATGTGACAACACTGAAGAAATGACACTTTGCCACAATGTAAAGTAGTGAGTTTACAGCTTGTATAACAGTATAAATTTGCTGTCCCCTCAAAATAACTCAACACACAGCCATTAATGTCTAAACTGCTGGCAACAAAAGTGAGTATACCCCTAAGTGAAAATGTCCAAATTGGGCCGAATTAGACATTTTCCTTCCCCGGTGTCATGTGACTCGTTACTGTTACTGTCTTAGGTGTGAATGGGAAGCAGGTGGGTTAAATTTGGTGTTATTGCTCTCAGTCTCTCATACTGGTCACTGGAAGTTCAACATGGCACTTCATGGCAAAGAACTCTCTGAGGATCTTAAAAAAGAATTGTTGCTCTACATAAAGATGGCCTAGGCTATTATAAGTTTGCCAAGACCCTGAAAATAAGCTGTAGCACGGTGGCCAAGACCATACAGCGGTTTAACAGGACAGGTTCCACTCAGAACAGGCCTCGCCATGGTCGACCAAAGAAGTTGAGTGCACATGCTCAGCATTATATCCAGAGGTTGTCTTTGGAAAATAGACGTATGAGTGCTGCCAGCATTGCTGCAGAGGTTGAAGGGGTGGGGGGTCAGCCTGTCAGTGCTCAGACCATATGCCACATGCTGCATTAAATTGGTCAGCATGGCTGTCGTCCCAGAACCAAGCCTCTTCTAAAGATGATGCACAAGAAAGCCTGCAAACAGTTTGCTGAAGACAAGCAGACTAAGGAAATAGGTTACTGGAACCATATCCTGTGGTCTGATGAGACCAAGATAAATGTATTCGGTTCAGATGGTGTCAAGCGTGTGTGGCGGCAACCAGGTAAGGAGTACAAAGACAAGTGTGTCTTACCTACAGTCAATCATGGTGGTGGGTGTGTCATGGTCTGGGGCTGCATGAGTGCTGCTGGCACTGGGGAGCTACAGTTCATTGAGGGAACCATGAATGCCAACATGTACTGTGACATACTAAAGCAGAGCATGATCCTCTCCCTTCAGAGACTGGGTCGCAGGGCAGTATTCCAACATGATAACGACCCCAAACATACCTCCAAGATGACCACTGCCTTGCTGCCTTGCTAAAGAAGCTGAGGGTAAAGGTGATGGACTGGCCAGGCATGTCTCCAGACCTAAACCCTATTGATCATCTGTGGGGCATCCTTAAATGGAAGGTGGAGTAGCGCAAGGTCTCTAACATCCACCAGCTTCGTGATGTCATCATGGAGGAGTGGAAGAGGACTCCAGTGGCAACCTGTGAAGCTCTGGTGAACTCCGTGCCCAAGAGAGTTAAGGCAGTGCTGGAAAATGATGGTGGCCACACCAAATATTGACACTTTGGGCCAATTTGGACATTTTCACTTAGGGGTGCACTCACATTGCTGAGATTCTGCGCCGGAGGCCCTGCCATTTTGATGAGTAAGTGTTTTAAACTGTTACATGGAAGTTGTCAATTGTCTTTGCCCATAATAAATATGTTATTCACTATATTTAGATGATGCCCTCTTCTCTCCTTAAGTGGATGCTCTGGAATACGTGAAGGTGAGTAGAAATATTCAGGAATCTTTGTGTTGATCACAGTGATGATCCGTGCAGGCAGTGCTCTGTGCTGACTTCAGGGGTGCACCCTACTAGTTCCCCCAGCCTCTCACCTCTATTTGCGGCCCCTACAGGCCTAGTGGAGCAGATAGCCTCTAAAGTGGCAAGCCTGGTCACTTTCCCGGGTCCTCTTTCTTATGGGCTCCTATGGGTTCCTATAGGCTTCTATGGGCTCCTATGGACTCCTACTCCGATCCGAAAAGGCACTCCAGGGGTAAGGGGTCACTCACGGGTTAGATCAGCATGTAGGGGTTAAAGGTACAAAGAAGCACTCCAATGTGTAGTAAAAAACAGGTTTATTGAAACAAAAATAATATCCACTCACATTTAAAGTTTTCTTGCATCAGCATAGATGAACTTCCGGTCGCGGCCGCAAACCGGAAGTGGAGCGATAGGCACCTGACTTCCTTCCTCCCTCACTAGTATCGTCACTAACACACGTGACTTTGTCAAAGGGTAAGGCTGTCAGGTGTTTCTGGGCCTATTTATACAGTGGTCAATTGACGCTGTGCTGACAGCGGTGTAAATAACGACTAAAAGTTGACATTTGGACATACATAGTAGGACTTGATGACATATGCAATCCTAATCTGAGAAAATTAATCTATTTTTATTACATATAAAGGTCTGAAAATAAGGAAATAATTTAGCCTCATGGTATAATAATAAATAACAATCACAGTGCCATCCAGTGGCCGGAGGTGTAAATTGATTTCTAAAAGTAGGAGAGACTACTCAATAGTGACATCCAGTGGTAGTAGATAAAAATAGGAGAGACTACTCAATAGTGACATCCAGTGGTAGTAGATAAAAATGACCATCAGGAAATATCCTTCATGTATGCCATCTAGTGGTCACTTGTAAGATTGGCCATATTCTTTAACAATTCCAATTCTATTAGAAGAACTTTGTTAAAATTATGTATAAAAATGTAGTTTCAAGATGTAAAAAGGTCTAATAAAAATATTTTTTTAGATAAAGAGACCTTGCATAATAAAAAGAGACCCGACTAAAAAATAATTAAAAAATAGGGAGAAAATTAATCATATTGGTAAAATCATTAAAATAAATATTAATAATATACCAGCATGTAATCAATAATTGGATATAAAACAATTCAAGTCGAATTCGACATTATGTCCCCATGGTCTGAGTGTACACAATTCATATATACATCTAGATTCAGCTTGGCTGATTCTAATAATCTTATTGTCACCTCTCCAGTGTGGCTTATATTTTTCGATGGCACATATTTTTAGGGACGAGGGATCTTTTTTGTGATATTTGGCATAATGCCTTGATAAGCTGTGCTTGTCAAAACCCTTTTTAATGTTTTGGACATGTTCCCGCAATCTCTTCCACAATTCTCTTTTTGTCCTTCCTATGTATTGGATCTTGCAAGGGCACTCCATTAGGTATACTACGCCCTCAGTCTTACATGTTATGAAGTCTTCAATATCATAGTCCTTATTTGTGACAGTAGATGTGAAGGAAGACTTCTTTTTCTTGGGCTCTTTAGTATGTCGACATGCATAACACTTTTTGCATGGGTAGTAGCCCTTCCCCTCAAAGAACGAAAAAGTCTTCTTAGGTGGTGGGTCTAGCACATTTTTAGCCAAATTGTCTCTTAGGGTAGGAGCCCGCCTGTAAGTGAATTTGGGTCTTTCTGGGAGAATGGTACTAAGGTGTCGATCTGTTTTTAAAATATCCCAATGTTTTTTAAAAATTTTCTCTACATGTTTGTGTTGTACATTAAAATCCATTATAATTGGTACTCTTTCTTTATCATCTATTTTTTTGGTGGTATCTTTTATTAGTGCATCTCTGTCTACATGTGCAATATCTTGTATCTTTTCTTCAATGAATGCTGTCTTGTATCCCTTTTGTATGAATCTCTCTCCAATCATTTCAGCTTGTTTCATGTAGGTCTGTTTATCCGAACAATTTCGCCTTAATCTGATCAGCTGTCCCTTTGGAATATTTTCGAGCCAAGTGTTGTGATGACAGCTATCCAGCGGAAGATAGCTATTTCTATCTACTGTTTTAAAATAAGTCTGTGTAGTAAGGAAGTTTTCCTCTTTCTTAATTAGTAGATCTAGAAAATTAATTTTGTCTGTGCTAATCTCCCAAATGAGCTTAATATTTTTAGTGTTCGTGTTTAGTCGAAAGCAGAAATCTGTGAGACTGTCTCTGTCTCCAGACCAAATTATGATAATGTCGTCAATATATCTTTTATATAGAATTAGTTGGTGCGGAAACTGTTTGTACAGGGCCTCTTCTTCCCATTCGGCCATGTATAGATTAGCTACACTGGGAGCAAATTTTGCTCCCATCGCGATACCACATATCTGTTTGTAATAAGTACTATTAAACCAAAAATAGTTTGAGTCTAAGCTGAATTTAAGACAGTCTAATAGGAACCTTCTCTGTACACATTTGAGTTCACTGAGATTTCTAAGGGCCCATTTTGTGGCCTGTATTGCCTCCTCATGGTTTATAATTGTATAGAGTGACCCTACATCTGCCGTTGCCAAGTAAATGGGACCATCTTTTAGATTAAGTGTATTGAGAAGCTGAATGAGGTGCTTTGTATCCCTGAGATAAGGTTTTGTTTTCTTGACCACTGGTTGTAGGAAGCCATCTATATATTCCCCCATTCTTGCACACACTGAGTTAATGCCATTCACTATGGGTCTCCCAGGGGGTTTGTCACTGTTTTTGTGTACCTTCGGTACTGTATAAATGACAGGTACCCTACAGATGTTGGGTTGTAGGTATTTACTCTCTTTTTTGTTTAGTAGTCCTTTATCTGAGCCTTTCTGGATTATTCGAGTAAGTTCTTTCCTATATCTCATCGTTGGATTACTTAGAAGTTTCTGATAGGTGGTCTCATCATTTAGTTGTCGGTTGATTTCATCATTGTAATCTACCTTAGACTGTATAACTATGGCTCCTCCTTTGTCTGCTTGACGTATCACGATGTCTTTTCTTGCTTCAAGCTTCTTTATCCCATTTTTTATGTCAACAGGGTTATAAACCTTTTTTATTTTCAGTTCTTGCAGATCTTTCAGTACCAATTTTTTGAAAACTTCTATGTGTCCTTCATTTCCCGGTGGTGGGTTAAACAGTGATTTGTTCTTCAGGTTACTGTACTGTATTCCATTTTTGTCGGGTATCTTGGTTCCTCTTCCTACTCCTGTATTATTGAGCATGTATTTCTTTATATTGAGGCTCCTTATGAACTTATTTATATCCACATATGCATTAAATTTGTTGATGTTTTTTATTGGGGCAAATTTTAATCCTTTATCTAGCACTTTAATCTCTTCCTGTGTTAGTACCACTCCACTTATATTAATAATTCCATCTCCTATTATTCTCTTTTCCTTTTGCTTCTTGACTCCTGCCCGGCACAGCTTATCAAGGCATTATGCCAAATATCACAAAAAAGATCCCTCGTCCCTAAAAATATGTGCCATCGAAAAATATAAGCCACACTGGAGAGGTGACAATAAGATTATTAGAATCAGCCAAGCTGAATCCAGATGGATATATGAATTGTGTACACTCAGACCATGGGGACATAATGTCGAATTCGACTTGAATTGTTTTATATCCAATTATTGATTACATGCTGGTATATTATTAATATTTATTTTAATGATTTTACCAATATGATTAATTTTCTCCCTATTTTTTAATTATTTTTAGTCGGGTCTCTTTTTATTATGCAAGGTCTCTTTATCTAAAAAATATTTTTATTAGACCTTTTTACATCTTGAAACTACATTTTTATACATAATTTTAACAAAGTTCTTCTAATAGAATTGGAATTTTTTAAGAATATGGCCAATCTTACAAGTGACCACTAGATGGCATACATGAAGGATATTTCCTGATGGTCATTTTTATCTACTACCACTGGATGTCACTATTGAGTAGTCTCTCCTATTTTTATCTACTACCACTGGATGTCACTATTGAGTAGTCTCTCCTACTTTTAGAAATCAATTTACACCTCCGGCCACTGGATGGCACTGTGATTGTTATTTATTATTATACCATGAGGCTAAATTATTTCCTTATTTTCAGACCTTTATATGTAATAAAAATAGATTAATTTTCTCAGATTAGGATTGCATATGTCATCAAGTCCTACTATGTATGTCCAAATGTCAACTTTTAGTCGTTATTTACACCGCTGTCAGCACAGCGTCAATTGACCACTGTATAAATAGGCCCAGAGACACCTGACAGCCTTACCCTTTGACAAAGTCACGTGTGCTAGTGACGATACTAGTGAGGGAGAAAGGAAGTCAGGTGCCTATCGCTCCACTTCCGGTTTGCGGCCGCGACCGGAAGTTCATCTATGCTGATGCAAGAAAACTTTAAATGTGAGTGGATATTATTTTTGTTTCAATAAACCTGTTTTTTACTACACATTGGAGCGCTTCTTTGTACCTTTAACCCCTACATGCTGATCTAACCCGTGAGTGACCCCTTACCCCTGGAGTGCCTTTTCGGATTGGAGTAGGAGTCCATAGGAGCCCATAGAAGCCTATAGGAACCCATAGGAGCCCATAAGAAAGAGGACCCGGGAAAGTGACCAGGCTTGCCACTTTAGAGGCTATCTGCTCCACTAGGCCTGTAGGGGCCGCAAATAGAGGTGAGAGGCTGGGGGAACTAGTAGGGTGCACCCCTGAAGTCAGCACAGAGCACTGCCTGCACGGATCATCACTGTGATCAACACAAAGATTCCTGAATATTTCTACTCACCTTCACTTATTCCAGAGCATTATGCTCTTCATTGTTCCAGATTTTGGACTTTATTGTTTATTTTCCGCCATTTTTTTCTTTACAAGCTGGGACTTGTAGTGCACCAAATTTTACTTTTATTTTTTAATAATTTTTTTCAGCGATATTATTGTTTTGGTATCATCTGATTATACCATACCTACAGTGACACACTCTTTTCATCTGTATGGTCACTTTGTCATTATTTTGGATATTTCTGCACATTCAATCATTAATTTCCCTTGCAATTTCCTTGCAATTCCCTTGCACTTTCAGAACCAATTTATCGGTTCTCTATTGGTTCTTCATTCACATATTTTGCACGTTGCACTGTGCACCTTTTATTGCTAGAAGATTTCGTGTTCACTATTTTTAACCCAACTCCATCATCATTTTTACCCCAGCACATATATTTATTTTCAGCACGGTTATTTTAGCACCATCACTTTTATTGAATATTTTTTTCATTTTTTACACACGTCTTATATCTATTCAATATTTTATGTGTATTGCTATTAAGGAATTTTATCTATTTAGTTCATTATTTTATGTTTTTATATATCTATTTATGTGAAAGGTCACTCATCTTTCGGATACTCTGAGCTTTTTAAACTGGTCATTTTAGATTATTTTTAGATTATTTATTTATTTACATAAGGGTTAGCGCCACATACCCTCTTCATTCAATATATGATTATATACTCTGACCCTAATTATGTTTTAAGCTATCAGGAGCCAGTTGTCTCTTCCTGGTTCCTGCAGCCATCTCCCTGATGACATGCCACCAGGTCCCTCCTCTCCAGACCTGAACTGGAAAACTGGCAATTCTGGTATTTTCGAAAAAGAATGACTTATTTATTTTACTTATCTCTTTTGTGTTACTAAGCCTTAATTCGCCTTATGTTGGTAAAATTACAACATTATTTATTTCTCTACCTTACAGTTCATGCATAAACTATAGACTAAAAATAATTTTCCATCAAAGATTTGCAACTACTTGTTCAAACTTTTAACTTAGACAACTGAATTCAAGTTGGTATAGAAACAATACAAACACTTTATGCAATGAACATCCTTAACCACTTTAGCCCTAGAAGAATTTACCCCCTTCCTGACCAGAGCACTTTTTGTGATTCGGCACTAAGTTGCTTTAACTGACAATTGCGCGGTAGTGCGATGTGGCTCCAACACAAAATTTACATCCTTTTTTTCCCACAAATAGAGCTTTCTTTTGGTGGTATTTGATCACCTCTGCGGTTTTAATTTTTTGAGCTATAATCAAAAAAATAGTGTGAATTTTGAAAAAAACACATAGTTTTTTACTTTTTCCTAAATTTACTTAATAAATTTCCCCAAAAAATATATAATTTTTTTTTTTTTACATTTTTCTCCTCTTTAGGCTGATACGTATTCTTCTACATATTTTTGGTAAAAAAAATCGCAATAAGCGTTTATTGATTGGTTTGCGCAAAAGTTATAGCGTCTACAAAATAAGGGATAGTTTAATGGCATTTTTATTGATCATTTTTTTTTTACTAGTAATGGCAGCGATCAGCGATTTTTATCATGACTGTGACATTATGGCAGACACATCGGATAATTTTGGAGTGATTTTGGGACCATTCCCATTCATACAGTGATCAGTGCAATTAAAAATTAATTGATTACTGTGTAAATGTGCCTGGCAGTGAAGGGGTTAACCACTAGGTGGCGCTGTAGGGTTAAGTGTGTCCTAAGGAGCGATTCTAACTGTGGGGGGGGAGGGGCTGTGTGGGACACTACACTGATCACCGCTCCCGATTACAGGGAGCTGTGATCAGTGACAGTGTCATTAGGCTGAATGGAGAGATGCTTGTTTACATTAGCATCTCCCCGTTCTTCCTCACCGTGAGACGATCGTGGGTATCTCCGCGGACATCGAGTCCGCGGGACCCGCGATCACGGTCCAGGTGCTCCCAGCGCGCACGCGTGCCTGCAAGCCGCCTCTTAAAGGGCAACGTACAGGTATGTTAATCTGCCTGTATGTGCCCTTATTCCGCAGTATATCTGCGTGAGGCGGTCGAGAAGCGGTTAAAACATTTTCTGATATACAGAGAGAGTTTTCCCTACTAAAACATGATTTGTACAAATAGTTTAATTTTTTTTTTTGTACATAAAGTCTCTTGCCAAATCACAGGTTGTAAAGGCAGAAGTTTTTTTTTTTTCTTAATGCATTCTATGCATTAAGATAAAAAGCCTTCTGTGTGTAGCAGCCCCACCCCCCTTAGCCCCCCTAATACTTACCTGAGGTCCCTCTAGCTCCAGCGATGTTGTAGGAATGTCTCGGCCGTCCAGGTCTCCCCTCCTCATTGGCTGAGACAGCAACGCAGCGCCATTGGCTCCCGCTGATGTCAGGGCTTGGCTGCAGCTCCTTGTCTGAATGGACAGAAGGGAGCTGTGACTTGGCTTTGGTGCCCCCATAGCAAGCTGCTTGCTGTGGGGGCACCTAACAGGTGAGCTGAAAAGGGACCCGAGATGAGGAGGATCCGTGCTGCTCTGTGCAAATCCACTGCAACAGAGGAGGTAAGTATGACATGTTTGTTATTTTTAATTAAAAACAAAATGAGATTTTACAATCACATTAAAGGCATTCTAACCTTTTATCCTCGTCTTACATCTTCCTTAGCAGCTAAAAAATCAACAGGTATAATGCAATGGGAATAAGACTCTTTTCACAGCTACTTTTAGTGGAAGAAGACCTACTGCTGGGCTCAGTACCTGTTGAACTGTATTACCCACTGGGAATCATTATTGAAACTTTTTCATGGATGGTATTACACTCCCCAAAAGCTCTCTCGTGTCATCCCTACTCATTACCCTCTATGCTGGAAGGAATGTGGCCATACATGTAGCTTTACCCTATTTTTTGGAAATGTCACAAAATCACTTTCTTCCAGAACAAAGCGTTCCATGTCATCTCCACATTAACATCTATCAACACAGTGACACAACCAATACTTGGACTTTTTCATATAGGAAGTGATCACTGACCACAGGGTTTCCTTGCCCTATACTGTTATTACATCAAACAGGCTCCAAAGCATAGAAACAACAAGGAAGCCCCACTCTCAGCAATTGTGTTTGCAATTGTGTTTGCCTTATTAAAGAACAGTCTTCCATATGCCCTTTGCAGCAGCCCTTAGTGGTAAATGGGAAGCATTCTAGAAAAATAGTACTGTTAGCTCACGGATTCTAAATGCATTCTTGTTCAGTAACTACCCACACCCAAATCAATGGCAATTAAACCCACATGGGCTGCCATACCAAATTTGAAAAGGTATGGGAGGGATGGATGAACAACCTGGGTTTTTCCCATATCGATCTAGTGTTGCAAAGGCTACTTTGATGTACTGCAAACGATATGTTTGTTTACCACTGTGTCGCCGTGCCACTTAGTGTCTGTATGCTTCAAAGTATGATTGTCAAGCACTGTGAACTGTCATGTTATGAGGTTTTCATGGCTGGTCTGCTCTGGAATTGTGCAATCTTTTAATAAACTTCTTCTTCAATTTCAATTAAACTACAGCTGTGCACCAAGAATCAGGACCTCTTAGATCTTGCAACTATTTGCAAATCTCACAATAGATATAAACCTGGTGCTACTCTAATTACAATCTCCTCATTGTTTATCCAGATAAGATTAGCCACATGATCATTTGAATTACACATTTTGTATCATGCTGCTTGTTATATATTCAACGTATACATTGTACACTAACTTTACTAAACATGATTGTACAACACATGCCAAGTCTTTATTTACATGCTGATATGTTAATCCAACACTGTACATTTATAATACACAACAACAAAAAGTAATAAAAATATTTAAAGTTTTTTAAAAAATTTACAACATCTGGCCCCTAATATATTACACATTACTTGTCAAATTAAAGTTTATTATACTTGTCATATATCAACATATTTTATTTTTTCATCCCGTTGTGCTGTGTGATTGCTCTTTTTGCACATGTAACCGTGTAATGTAACCATATTGCATCATAATAATCTCAAGTTTTTATTCTAGGTTCTGTTTCCTGAGCCTAAGTATCCTTATTTTGCTCCTCAGAGCTGTGGATACGATCATGTCTGAAAGGTATTCTCATCATTTTCTCTGCTAGATTTGCACATCCAGTGCAGCAAAAAAGGCTATAATTGTTTCCTGGTAATCAGTGTCGTTTTTCTGCACCAGCACAAGTGCCAGATTGTTGACACTGTTGAAAGAGGAGTATCCCGCATTTTAAGCAAAGGGCAAATATAGCCTTCAGAAGAATGTTTAGGAAATCAGCACTGTATGAATAAGAGCTGGTGTCACACCATATGGAGCCTGGTTCGCTGACATATGGTTTGAATTAACAAGTTTAAAAAGCTGTTATGATCAGTTTTTATTTCACAAAAGGCGAAAGCCACAAGATACACTGAGGTGAGGTTCAGTTCCATGAAAAATCTAAGCATGTCTACAGAATAGTGTTAGGTTTTACTAATGAAGCAGAATTGCATTCAGCAAAATGACTTATAATCATCAGTGCTCCACGCAAAAATGTGCATTCAAAATGTATTAAGACTAACATATTTGACTTTAGCTCTCTGTTGATCCAATAAGGGTGACCCTTGATTTGTACAGTTCTATCATAAACCTTTACTTAAATGTATGGAAATCAACCACATAAACTCAGGTAGCTAAATCCTTTATCCTTTTGTTCAAACGCTACACTAAATTTACTGATATTTATTCAAAGATGTGCCCATTCATTTTTACCCCACTTTAAATACTATTGAAACCTTTAAGGGGTCTTTTTTGAGGCTTATTTGCTAAAATGTGTAAATAGGTTTGATGTAAACTATCTGATTATTTGAAATATTTAATCAGGATAGAATTTTTTTTTCTCTCAAAACAAATGTAACTTTTAACTGGATGACGGTTGGTTTGCTAGTGTACTATATGATAACCAACTGTCATTTTTTTTATTTTGTTAGAAACTACTGTTTGTGTATTTTTTTATCCTGTCTTACAATTCAGTGCTGCTTATTTCCTGGGGCCTCTTAGAAGACACTTCCTGTCTATATGCGCATGCTCCAGAAGCAGTCGCATGTCATTGCCTGGGGTGGGTTTTATCATGGTGAACACACAGCACAGCCACCTATAGTCCCCACTATAGTCTACCCGGGAGTAGTTGGAAGCATCATTACCCCATAATATTATGTGCCAGAAAAAGGAACTTAATGGCAGCATTACCAGGCAAAATTTAATGAAATATGTAGTTTTAATGAGGATGAAAACAACTTTTGAAACTGCACTACCATATGAAATGTTCTATGAGATTTTATTGATTGGGTTTATAACTATGTGAACTTATCTTCCCATTTTTCATTCATCTATCAGCAATAGCTATACTAGATAGGTACATTGATAGATAGATAGATAGATAGATAGATAGATAGATAGATAGATAGATAGATAGATAGATAGATAGATAGGTAATGAATTACCTTCCTACTTTGCACCATGATAGATAGATAGATAGATAGATAGATAGATAGATAGATAGATAGATAGATAGATAGATAGATAGATAAATAGATAGATAGCACAATTTTGTTTCACCAGGATTGTAACTATCAGAAGCCTTCAGAGATCACTAGAGTGGATAAGTCTGTGATGTGAGCAAAGTGCACCAAGTACCTTCTTCTGATGTACAGATGCCTTAATGCGCAAACACGGGTTGGCTGGCCTGGCAAATACTTAGTAAATGACAACCAAATAATCAGCACCCAAACAGTTAAATGATCAGTCGGGCAGCAGGTATAAGTAGTGTATGAGCTATACACTGATCTTATGTACAATTGGTTCGAGTTGGCTTTAAAATAGCGTGACAGACTAAATATTTATTTCATGTTTTACATGACAGATCTACTGAAAGGCAGAAGAAAACGTATGGCTTTTTAATAACTGCAAATAAAGACTCATTTATTTTGTGTATTCCCTATCAGTCTTCTTTGTTTTATATAAAAGAATGGCACACAGTTATAGATGACTAGAAACCTCACATCAAGTCTCCTGATCACCTCTAATTGAACCTTTGCAGAATGAATTGTGCTGAAAAAAATGTTTCAAAGATTTGAGATCAAAATTACACAAACATTGTGTTTCATTTAATCAAAACTGCCTTTGAAGTAAACCACTTGAAGACCACCTGTAGCTTTGAAATGTAGTCATAAGTAATCTTCTAAGGGAGACTCTATACAGCTCAAATATCCTTACAAAAAAAAGGACAAAAATAATGTGTGCATAAAAGTGCCTTTTTATATTCGTGTTTCTATTAACTAGTCTTTTATTTCTGCATAGAACCAACTTTCTGAGGTTACAACAATGTACCCTTTATTAACAAAATAAATGTAATTGAAATACTGCTTCAGGTTCTGCCTAAAATGTCTATTGTTTTAGCTTTGATTAAGTTTGTGGCTGTAGTGCTGTACATGAAGAATGTATTCTTTAGAGTAATATTAGCTTGAACTGTCAGATTATAATGTGCTGTAAAGCACAGTACATTGGAATTATATTTTCCACAATTTCTTGTAATTTATTCAATTACATATTTAACAGCATTTGCAAAGGGTTTAGCATCATTGGTTAAGGGAATTTTACAATATCTAGGTCTTCTCCTTTAGTGACACAGTGGGAACACATTCTGCATCTCTAGGGTGCTCAGCTGGACCCATACTGTTGTTTAGATTTATGTAGCTATAATTTCATGCATCTAGACTATTTTAATGTTTGAATATTAGAGCTACAATATCACGATAAAATTAAAACCAACGCAGAGGAATTCTAAATTTCTATTTTTCATTTCTAAAAAGATGGAGATGGATGGAAAAGACCCTGTGTTTTAATTTTCACAAATGTTTAAATTTAGGTACTGGATATGATGAGGGCTATAGAGGGTAAGCTGCAAATGGGTGACACAAGGCTGTAAGTAAATAATTAGATGTATATATACAAGGTAATCAGTCCACAATAGAGTCCATCTGATATGGATAATCCCAAGATGGGGCACTTTAACAGATAGGCAGCCAGCTGTCAGAGTTAGAAGCTGCTCTGTACGTATAGAAAAGGCAAAGAAAGCAGCGCCAATCTAAGTGCAGTATGAAGTAAAAGAGTCACGTTTAATACAATGATGCACCCACAAGATATAAAAGGTAAATGGCATGTAATGATCAGCCATGCTGTGTTGGATTCATCTGGGTGGAGAGTTGGAGTCTTCGGCGTCCCACATTGCCAGCCGTGTGGTGTCTGGAGCTCCGGGACAGTGGGCAGGACAAGCCAAGCATCACAAGGAGGACAGGGGGACAGTGTTTTTTCTGAGGCCTGAAGAAGCACCGATATGACGCACTGTCTGCATTGCTGAGTACATCATTTTATTAAACTGCACTTTTTTTACTTCATACAGCACTTAGATTAAGGTGAATTAAAAAAAAAATTGTTTTCAAAAAAGTAAAGAAGGTTTAAAAAGTCTGCCAGGTTTTTATTGTTTGTGTTCCTGCAAATAATAATTACCCTCTCTTTTTACCCTGTCCTCATTGTTACCCCGGCAAATATTGATGGTAAATCATACATTTTGCAATTGCTTCTGGAACAGAAGGTGGGAGTAAATCTTTCAATGGAAACACCTGCTCCATTGAAAACTGTCTAAGAGAGCATTTCCACTCACTTGCTGTTATGTCTCCAGATATTACTGATCCTGTGACTGATCAGACTCTTCCCAATTTACAGATCTTGTTACATGCAGTGTAATCAATGATTGAAATGTTTTCAATGGAGAAGAAGGAAAGTTTTGGCATGTCCCTGTTGGACCATCTGTACTACTGTTCTGCCTGAAGACCCAAAACTATCAACTATTTCCGCACTGGATGTTCAGAGACAGGAAGGGGACGGTCATCTCTGCGGTGAAGATTTCACCAGGATCCAGCTGCCTGCACAACAAGGGACTTTATTACAGGTAAGTGATGTGACTAAAGCTGTAGGGGTTTTTACTTTAGCTGATAATTAATTTAATAATTCAATTTCTAATGTTCTGAACAAGGAAACTACCATTGCGTGTTCATTAAATACATGCAGTTCTTAAAATGAGAACATCATTTCATAACATTATTAAACGTTATTGCATAT
Organism: Lithobates sylvaticus; assembly: GCA_028564925.1. Classification (NCBI taxonomy): domain Eukaryota; kingdom Metazoa; phylum Chordata; class Amphibia; order Anura; family Ranidae; genus Lithobates; species Lithobates sylvaticus. The sequence continues at coordinate 385,315,248 of CM053027.1, read as the reverse complement.
GAAGCCTGCATAGTCTTTTGTATAAAGTCATTAGGCAATGCTAGTGACTCAGTATATCAAGTCACTGCTGGACACCATTTTTTAAGCCAAATACCGTACATTTAGCAAACAAGCATAAATTGTGTTTTTTAAACATTTTGCAAATGTTTATAGAAAAAAAAAAAAAAAACATGCAATATAATCCCAAGCATGGCATATATTTGTAAATTAGTTGATAGTGTGAAGAGGAAAATACATGGTACTTCCAGGTATGAAAATGTATGTGACTCCATTTTCTTTCACATGACAGCACTAATTCTTTGTGATTAGCCCAGTGCTGTCATATAGGGAGAAGAGAGTGTCCTTAGCCCTGTGTAAGCTCCTGCTTGAGCAACTTAGAACTTACATATGGCTTAATTTCCTCTCTTCCAGTGGTTGGATAAATGGGGGAAAAAGAAGTAAGCGAGTATGAACTACTTAAGAGAAGGAGCAGAATTAAAGCAAACCTGCCTGGGCAAAGAAACTTTGCAGGGTTTTTAAATCATTCATCCTTTTTATTTATGAAAACCTGCACTGAGAAAAATATATATGGAGCTAACACTGGTGCAATTCTACTAAAACAAGTTACTGGGTTTTCTGTAGCTTCAATGCTTTCTGAAACACCAATCTGCAGTAAACATCAGGTAACAGGTCAGAATCTTAAAGTGAAGTCTGAATTCCTCTTTTGTATATTTGTTCTAGGTCAAAGGCTATGAAAGTAAGCCAAGCAATTAGCATTTTCAGAAGAGGTCTAACACTCGTGTTCTTACAAGTTCCTTTTAAAGCTGTCTTGTTTAAATGCTGAAACTGAACAACTTACAGATCATATGTAAAGCATGTTATATGAGCATGATAGCATATTTACATATTTATTGTGAAAAATTATTAACATAACATTTGACAGTTTTAAAATACAGAAAGAATAGCAGAACAATGACACTGAGACATATAGGCCCCTTTCACAGGGGGTAGATTCTGTTTTGATCAGCAGAGCGGGCTAACGACAAGGTCGTGATGGTGACGGAACCATGCACATGACCTGCCTCCCCGTGCCACTCTCTCCACCTCTTGGATACTGTCCTGTCCTCCGGCGCATCGTGAGTCGCCACCCCTGCACGGTGTCAGTAGAGCAAGAGATGCACAGTCCCCGGCTGTTCTTATACCATCCCCAGAAGTGCACAGAGGCTCTGCGCCTTCCCACTCACCCTGCCTTGGGATCCAACAAGCCACCAACACCAATGGCACCATTGGCAAGTGGAAAGACACACCCAGAACCCTTCCATCTGAGGACAGGCATGGTTTCTAAGCTATTGGGACTTGTGGACAGGTACTGGTTGACCAGGTTGGCAGACTTCATGTAAGTTTAATAATTGATGTTTTCAATAAACTATTTTTAACTATGGATTTCTTAGAGGCTGTCATCTACATGTAATATGAGAGACTTTTTTGCTTTACGCTATATCTACATCAGAAAATACACCTGAGTTCAAGCGCTTTATGGATTTTTCTGTTGCAGCTCTCTCATGATACTCCTTTCCAGGAGTTATTCCCAGCAGCTAAGAACTACAGGATTGACACTAATCCCCCTGTATAGGTCTCCTTAGCAGGCTCCTGACCTTTTTTGTTGTTTTGATGTCAAGTCCATGTCTGCTCAGTTTCTGCAGAGCGGACAAAGACAGAGCCCGCTCTGCCCTATGGGAGGCCGGGAGTAAATGGACTCCACTGTCCATTTACACCCAACTGCCCTCCTATTTATCTGCTTAGACGGAGGGGGACAGATCCCCTTCCATTTTTTTTTTTTTTTTTTATATCAGACCGGATCAGATTGAAGGTAGGCGGGTGTAAATGGACGCAAGTCCGTTTCACACCCGCCGGTCCATAAAGATGAATAGATTGTCCTATCAGGTCCCACTGAAAAACTGACAGGCAGGACTGATTGGAACGGTTGTGTTAAAGGGGCGATATGGTATACTCAATCTATGGGCTTGCAGCTAAAGTTATGATAATATGCTGGGGGGGGGGGGGTTACTAAAACTGGTGCACTCAGAATCTGGTTAAGCTGTGCATGTTTTCCAATCAGCTTGTAACTTCAACTTGTTTAATTTGGCTTTGACAACAAATCCTGAAAGCTGGTTTCTATGCAGAACTTCACTAGATTGTGCATGCTCCAGTTTTGTTAAATCTCCCCCTGTATGTCTTTACATATAGATTAGGAAGTAGTATATGGCAATCAAATTAGGTGAGGCAAGTCATGTGAGCTCAGTCCTCAAACTTATCACACAAGAATAAGTATCCTTATTAAAAAAAATAAAAGTGATTTTCAGTTGAGTCAAATTAAATGAGAAAATTACAATCACGTGGCTTTGGCTGGTGCTGAAGCTTTGTGATTTGAGCCTATAAAAATAAGACAGTTAAAAAGGGACTGAAAAGATCAGACAGAAAACAAGAAAGACAACTGCTGAAGGTGAAAATGATTGCCATGGGTTACTGCACGTTACTTTATTTCAGTTTAAGGCTGGCCATACATTATACAATATTCTTGTACAACTTTCCTTTAGATTAACCAAAACCATATATTACGAGGTCAGACTTAAACACTTTAAATTTGTATGCAATCATTCAGGACCCTTGCATTACATAGTTGAAGGTAAATCTAAAGGATTAAATCTAAAAAAATCTAAAAAAATCGTACAATGTATGGCCAGCCTTACTCTTGCTTGAATCATCACACTGAAAAAGCCTACTCATTTTGTACTAAATCTCACATGTGCAGTACTCAACCACATGTGAGATTTTTAACTGATTAGTTGCCTGACATTACTCCTTGTTGGCAATGCTTGCAACAAGGCGCTGTTAGCAGCAAAGGATTTATTTCATACAACTAAGTGATTAGAAGTCTCACAGGCAGCTGAATCCCTACTCGTGTAAACAAAGTCTTTATAACATTAAAAAGAATAATGAAAGATGAGCAAAGAAGCTTACAAAAGTATTGATGACATTAAGCAAGTTGTTCCTTCTGCATAATTAGTTTAAGAACACTTTCTTTTTCTTTGCAAAAGAATAAATAATTGCCTAACTTTTGAAAGTAATATATTTATTGCTTTGTTGCCTTTTATAATCTTTGTTCTTCGACTAGGACCACAATATCTTCAATATATATTGCGGTCATCGCATGTTACTATTGCCACCCTACGGTAAACAATATTTGTAATTATTTCCAACAATACAAAACACTAAACAAACTCCCAAAGACGAATATATATTTGATTTGCATGGATTATTTATTTATTTTGTAACCGCATTTAGATGTAATTGGAAATGAAAGGCCGCAGAAAGCAGCCTGATAAATCTGGTTATCAGACTCTGGGGAGAATGGAGGGGGAAAAAAGGAGCTTGCAAGAGAGACAAAAGTATGAGGGGTTTCTATGACTGGCAGTTCCCATTTCTTTACAAGTGTTACATTTCAGTCCCCTGCCATTTCCACATGTTTCCTGTTCACAGATAATTTGTACAACATATTTTATCATTCAGTTTTAGACACAGTTGAAAGACTTTTGCCTAAGGCTTGGAACACTTTGAAAATTGTATACCATTTGCAAGGCTTTCTTCTGCTTGGCTGTACAATTAGGTGACTGTCTTTACATAGACGCTGGGATTTATTCTTTTTTTGGAAAAGCTATGCCAAGGTGAACTATGAATGATAACAGATAGATGAGGGATTAGTGACTGTGACAGTTATTGCAGCAGAAATGGAACTTGGAAATACTTTCCATTTCTAAAAAAGACTAGATTTGTTGTATAAAGTAAGGTGATTTATATACATAAATAACCTATTCATTTTAAGCTTTAGAATTAACATTGATCAATTATTACTGTTAAATAAAAACAAAAAAACTGCAGTCTAATTAAAAAGCAGAATACTGGCTTAAAATGAGATACTGTTGAAAATTGGTAAGTATAAATCACATTGATTTTCATACAATTAACGTTTAGCTAATTTGCAGCTTAGCCCCTAATACACTTGATAATACTATGTCTGTTCCTACCCCCTTCACTACAACATGCTGACAGTATAGTTTCTGCATAGAAAAGTCCTAAAAGCTTGTATAGCTTTCTGGCAGAAAAGTTTTCTTTCATGGTTCAGACCCACTTTACCATGACACGTTGATGAGGAGGTAGTAGTATCTACAGGAACAACTCTTCAAACATTTCTGAAAATGTGGGAGACATGAAAACAATAAAAAATGTATTTCATTGACAAGATTTATTTTTTTCTTAAATTATATTGTGGATATTATAAAGGTCAGCTACCTGTTTAGGAATGATGATGCTCCAGCACTTACCACCTGAGGTACCAACATCCAGCGAGCTTTATGTGTCACCGTATCTGGGTATCCAAACACAGACTAGACAGAGAACGTCTGAAAAAACCAAAGACAATAATGGAAATACAGACTAAGCATGAGGAATCAGAAAAAGAAGGCCAAAGTTTAAACCTACCTGTCAGTCAGAAGGGTTGAACAGCAGCATGGTCGGAGACAAAGTTCATACCAGGAGGTCCACTAGCAAGGACAGGCACAATGCTCAAAAGAAATCTATGGCTACAGTATACATTTTCATTTTATAGCATTAGCATTGTAATACCAGCAGTACAAAGTGAAGCATAAACCATTGATGTGGCACCACATTCAATAAATATCAAACTCAAACAAGAATCTCCCTTACAAGCAAACAAAATTAACAGAAATACATTAAGTGGCTTCATTTTCTGTAAAATCTTTTTTTATTTGTAATAGTACAGTTCAGGCACTCTATTTACTTGGCGTAAATCCTGAAAAACATTTGTTTTGTTTGCCAGCAACAAATATATGGGTTGATTTACTAAAACTAGGGATGGGCCAACCCCCTGGTTTGATTCGCACCAGAACACCAACGAACAGGCAAAAAGTTCTAGCAAATATGCGAACCCTATTAAAGTCTATAAGACACGAACATGAAAAATCTGTCCTCATTTTAAATGTATACAAATGTATGTATATAAAAAGTGTTCACAAATGGGGGCAGAGTCTACCAGATGAAAAGACAGCAGTTGTAGTGCTAGCAATTTGGCCAAGCTAGAATTTAGACGCAGGGCATGTGGATGGCTGGGACAGTAATTTCAAGAAGCGTGTGCTCCAGCAGAAAAACTAGAGTGGAAGGAAGACCACCTGCACTGTATTATATATTCTACACTGACTGCACTGTATTATATATTCTACACTGTCTACACATTTTATCCACTAACTAACCTGTCTACTCTATCGCCACTACAACACACTACATACGGCCACCGTGTAAGCAGCCTTAAATAGGGTGGGGCATGGACTTTGGCCAATCATGGCTCTTGCAGCACATCGCGCTGTGATTGGCCAAAGCATACAGGTCAGGTGCATGCTTTGGCCAATCAGCATCTGTCAATCACTGCGATCTTGCAGTGCATTATGGGGCGCATCACCTTATTAAAGTGTGGGTGGCCTCTCTCGTGTTCCCTTGTATTCCTCTTGCTGAAAAGGATGCAAAAACATTCAATTAATTTGGCATGGTGCCGACACCCAATACTTCTATAACTCTTTAAATGAATCCCATAATTTGATTAGCTTTTCTAGTACCTGCCTAGTACTAGGGCAAGGTATATTTAGCTTACTCTATATTAATAATATAAACAATTTCAGGACTGGTTGTTATGTACCTTTTATAGAATTGGAGTTTTTCAATAATAGCTGTTATTGACTTCCTAATTCTTCATTTTGTTTTTCATTTTATATGAAATTTAAGGAGAAAATGCATGCTTTTTTCAAGTGTTAACATTTTAAATAGCCAGTACTGTAGATACCATGTAAAACTTTTTTGGACGTATACCATTTATTATAACTCTAATAGTATGTTGCTAGTAAAATGCATGGAATGTTATTTACAAAATAAATAAAAGTATTTTCAATTGTGTATGCTTTGTCAAAAATAAACTAAAAAGTAAATGTAAAAAGTAAAAATTATTTTTTGTTTGAAAAAAGAAAACAATTGGCAAGTAAAAATTGCTAAGTCAAGAAAGAGAAGGAACTGGTTAATTAGGCAAACAAAGCCCAACACAGGAGGAGAAAGGGAGGTTTCTGTAGTCCTGTCTTGGGGAGACAACAGTACTTCTCCATACACCCTTAAACAGGAAGTGCGTTTCTAGTTGGATCCCCAGGTAAAAATAAAGAAAAAAAGGCATGCCACTACACCAAAGGCCTGGTAACCTGCAGTATATTACATTTTTGTTCTTAGGTTTACATGCATTTTATTACTTAGCACTTTGCACAGTTTGTACATTTAAACATTTTTGTGCATCATTCCTGAACAGAAGCAGCAGAGAACCTCCTCACATGTGACAGTGCCTGTACACCCTTAAATATTTTGGCTCTCAAAAGCATGTCAGGCGGTTTCTAGGCATACCTCACTTACTCCAGCTTTTGATGACCTGATTTCATTGATAGGGGTGAATTCAGGAACAGGAATAGATGTTCCTCAGAGAAACTGTGCAATGGATGAAAAAGTGGGACAGGGCAAACTGCAGCTGCAGATTGCTTACTGGCAATGCTTTAACATTCACACATAACTTGTCCGACACTGTTTAAAAAGATAGACTTGCATGATATAGCTTTAATAGGGTGTACTGTACATTCTCAATGCATGTTGGTTTGGTGAAGACTTTGTTCCAAAATACTTTTAAAGAGCCCTTAAAAAACAAATTAACACTTAAACTTCGTTATCTGCATCTGCTACCTATTAAAAGTGCAGACCACAAAACTACAAACTTAATCAGAAAAATTACAAGATTGTTATAACTGGTCCTCTGGAATATAAAGTGACAAACTATTTTATTTTAATAAATATTCTTCCTACAAAGCCAAATTATACACACCACCATCTTAAAAAAAAACAATGTTGTCTCATTGCACATCCCCTCATAAATACATTGTGGAATATCAATCTTCTGTTTAAATCATTACTGCTGTAAAGCCTGCCATTGAAACATAATGTCACTTCATAGATATTTTACGATTGCAGCCCAAGCCATGAATTAGCAGTGTTAAATATGTTAGTTTCCAGCATGGCACTGTGCTTATTATTTTGATATCATCATGGTCTAATTAAATAAGCACCCCTGCATTTCTGCAGGCCGGGACTTAAGGAACTTCCCTTCCATTTTGGAACCCTGAAATTATAATATAACATTAATTTCCAAAATCAAAACTTTAGCCATCCACTTCCATTTGGATCTATGGCCACTGGGGAAACACAGGACTGGTGTAACTTTTTTCAACATTCCATGGGAGATCCTCTCACGGTTCCAACCGCAGAGAAGTCACACCCCATCTGCTATGTCTTCATGACCCACAAGGTTTTAAGTCAACCTCTCATTCATTCTGAATTATGAATACATCTGATCTCATACACTGCAGTGTTTGCTTGTGTGCAACGCGTTTCATCCTTTACTTCATCAGGGTGTGGAATCTGTGACTTACTTTATGATTGGTAGGTCTCTGCACATGCTCCTTATCAAATCATTTATTGCACAGTAATAAAATAGCAATAGTCATTGGTAAACCTAAGCTGTTCCCCTAGAAAAAATATATATTATAATTGAAGTCAAGTTGTGGCCTATAGGCATCAAGCTTCTTGTTGATTTCTTTAACATGACTAACTAAGTTAAAACACAGGTTTTTAGAGAGATTTACATGGCGCAGTGTCACTTGTCATATGCCATGTATTGGCAGTGCTAAATGGGTACACTAGTTACATGTTCTACTCCATTAGTTTATGATAGTTGTCTACTGTGAATTGAATAATTCTGTTCTAATGACATTCACTTTCTAGATTATACACTACCCCCTCTTTCTACAAGTTCACTCCACTGATTACAAAATGACAACAACAAGCATATTTTATCTAGCCCTCTGTCTCCTGAGAGAATGAAAAAAATAAATAAAAGAAAGTGTGTATTATAAAAGCTATGAAAGCTTATTTTTTAACCTACTCGGAAAAAAATGTTCCCAGTGTAATTAGATAAATAACAGGCCTGGCGTCTATTTTTGCTTTTCTCTTGATGAAGGGGCTTTGCTGGAGAGGTTGCTGATAGTTAATTCTCCTAACAACAATCCGTGTAATCACAAATCCCAATTAGCCGAGCCTGCTCTGTGCTATACAAACTATTTCCTTAACGTTTCACATCACTACTTTGTAATTAGCTTTCATCTGCACGAGGCTTGACTAAAAATATAAAAAAAAGTGTAAATGATTGTACCGGCACTGAATATTCTACAGAATAATCGCAGGCGATTTCAATCAGATTAATTTTATCACCCGTATTAAGCAAAATTACCTTCCTCTTCAATCCTTGCAGGTGAGGGCTATTTTACGTCTTGAGCTGTTCATAAAGGCATAATATAGAGCAATCTGTAAATGTAAATACCCTTCTCTAATAACTCTGAGATATTTCTTTAATATATCTTTACATTTGGAATTTCCGTACCATAAAATACAGTAACAAGTGTTTTATTATGCTTTAAGTGTGAGTTGTTAAACTGGACAACTTCGTGCTGTCCTTCCTGTTTTTACACAGGGCTATATTTAACTTGCACATAATTGGAGTAATGTTTAAAAGTGATGGAGTGGAATAATGGCATTATAGCATCAATATATCTTACCCAAGAAAGGAACTTTATAGCCCCATTTTAGGGTGGCCATTATGAAACTCATTGTTCACACTCTGGCAACTTTCACCTTCCCCTACTCTAAAACAGGTATAAAATCAAATGAGACCTATTTCTTCATAAAGCTTTAGCAGAGATGAGTCACACAAATGTAGATATCCAGTGAGTTTTTTAACAGCTAATTAGTGTATATGCCTTTTGAAGTATATTCTTGCCGATACTTAAAGGCTAAGTTCACCTTTGTTCACCTTTTTTTTTTTTTTTCTAATTTCCAGCCCCCCTATGAACCAATATAGCATTAATGTACTACTTTTGCAAAAATTAAACAGCTTTCCATTTATTCTACACACGCTTACCTCACTCTCTTCATAGCTGTTTAAAAACACTGCTCCATTACTTCTGCCTTACTTCCCGAACCTACTTTAGGTCATGACACAGGAAGGAGTTGACCAGCTGATCTCATTAGCACACACACCCTGCATCATCTACCCCTAGATGGACAACTCCTTCCTGTGTTATGACCTAAAGTCTATTCAGGAAATAAGGCAGAAGTAATCGAACAGTGTTTTTAAACAGCTATGAAGAGAGTGAGGTAAGTGTGTATAGAATAAATGGAAAGATGTTTTATTTTTGCAAAATAAGTACATTAATGCTGTATTGGTACATAGGGGGGCTAACATTTAGAAAAAAAGGCCTTTAAAGACCCACTCTGGGCTCCATGCTCCCCCTCCCCCCCCTGAATGTTTTTCCAGTGTGTATTGTTTGCTTTTTTTTATTATGTACAATTTTTGACAGTATCTCTTCCTATCTAGTTCTACTCCAGCGGTGGACACTTCACTGAGAGGCATGGAGCAGGTCAATGTCATCAGTCTGCATCAATAGATTATGAATTAAGGGTGATACAGTGACGCCCCCTCAGATGGTAGGGCCATGGTGCCCTGCATCCATAATATGTTCTCAGCCTCCTGGGATGAAATACACTGGGTACATGACTCTAGAACATGTCCAAGCATTCTTTTTTTAATTTTATCTTACCTTATTAACTGCAGCAATAAAAAAATGGTATTACTCCCTTTGACATCATTGCCAAGCTTGTAAAATTCCTGCAGGGGTATCCTGTGTTCCTACTGACATAAGTAAACCCCAGAACTACATCTCCCAAGAGCCTTTTCACTATAGAAAGTATATGGGAAGGCCCTCAAGATTTAAAGCAACAGCATTGTTTTGCTGGCAAATTAATCAATATATGCATGTAGAGTGGAGTACTTGGGAGGGGGGGGGTTGTTCTGTAGTCTAGCAGTTATTGGTATTTCAATAGAGCTTAAGCACTGTGTTGTCAGTTCAAATAGGAAGTTAGAAGCACATTGGACTTCTGGCAAGAACACAGGTTATTTTTCTCCACCTGCAGCATTTCTTAAGGGATAAAATATGGGGAAATGTGCATTGATTACAGAAATGTACTGCATTTCTTTGGTTTTCTTTTTGTTTGTTTTTTCTCACCCATACATTGTCAACCCTTCGACAGCTTCTTTTCACTGAATCATTCATTCAACATTTGGAAAGGTTTTACTTTGCATAATGTACAGTACACATATTAAAACTGTTAATAACTCTGGCATAGGCATCTTTGATATTAATAGTAATAATAATAATATTAATAACTACAAACACCAGTCAATTTTTTTTAGCTTTGTGAAGCATGATGAGGGGTTAGAACCCCTCTAAGGGTTGTTTATGTCCCCTCTGGGCAGAGATTTTTCATCACTTCCTGTAATAGTAATGCCTTTTGTAACTGGGTATGACAAAATTATTTCTATTTTAGAAACTATCTAGGAGAATGTATTTATTTGCTTATTTATCACGTACGTATACAGCACAATCAATTACATCAATTTACATATATATTGTACATTCACACCAGTCCCTACTCTCAAGTAGCTTACATACTAAGGTCCCTAACTCACATTCATGTATATACTAGGGCCAATTTAAGCTACTTGGCTCCTGTCTAAATTGGCCCTAGTATAAGTATGTATGGATGTGAGGTTTTGTGTAGCCAAGGTATCAGAGAGTTGGAACCCATGATAGTTTCTTTTTTATTTGCTGTTAAAAGGGTTTCTCTTCACTCCCGATCTGAGAGATAAAACAGTAAGAAACAGGTCATCTCTACAAAAAGAAGGGAAATCTGCCCTAGCTGTCACTGGAACATTTGTTCCCATGGAAGATTTCCTTTCACCTCCTGTTTTGGTGACAACCATTTCTGGCGTATTTTCTGGGTGGGGGGTGGGGTTGTGTTGGGGGTAGTCCTACCAAAAATGGATAATGAATTCACAGGAACTCCTTCCCCAGATTTTGAGCAGCAGGGACAGGGTAACCTTTGCAATTTATTCTCGATTAGTTCCACCATTGGAGTTCAATATGAGTATTTTTGTGACCAACACATTTCCTTGCTTATTGAGCTGCTCACTTTAGTTTTCCATTCTTAAGTAAATTATTGCAGTGTGCATTCCTTGGTGCATCACCTCAGAACAGAAGTTACAAAAGCAGCTTTATCTGAATGTTCAGCAAGCATAGAAACAAAGATCATACTGCAATTAATTAAATATCCGTGTGCAACTTACTAGTTCAGTATAAATTTGCTCACCTAAAGAAATAAGAGTAGTGTAGTAAAGAAATAAGAGTTAAGTGACAGTGTCTATGTAAAGCCCACCCCTTGACCACTTTATACATGTTTTAAGCTCTCTCTTGGCAGTTCATCTGTGGCAGCCACTGTAAAATACCTAGTGCTTCCAGGTATGGAAGAGTATGTGACCAGCTCCCTATATATCGTAGTATGACCCAGGGCCGCCATCAGGGGGGTACAGACAATACATTTGTAAGGGGCCGGAGTGTCCCAAGGGCACTCGCTCTGCTTCCTTCACTGTTGAAGCGGAGCCTGCTGCTGATAGTTTACTAGTATTGTGATTAGGCGGGGCGGGACTCGGGAAGGGGGTGTGGTCAGTCTCATCAGTGGTGGGAGTGAACACAGCCCTCTTAGGTGCATGCATTACAGATGCAAGACAGAGAGCAGCATGGAGGGTAAGTCCCCAGTGTGCAGTTGCATTCTGCTGTGTTGTAGATTGGAGTGGACCAGTGAAAATGGATAAGGATCATTTTGGGTGGGGATGAGAGTTACATTGTGGAGAGGCTCTTCACAATGTAACTATCATACCCACCCAGAATCATCCTCATACATTTTCACAATGTAACTCTCAGTGGCAGCCCTTCCATTAGTGGCGCCGCCCCTCCCTATCCATGCGTCCAGCCCCCTAATCTACATGCATGTCGCCGGATGCATGAATTCCAATGGAAGATTTTGAAGCACATGATTAGAGCCACAGGCCCTAATAGGCTTCAAAATAGGATGGGCTCAGGGCGCAGAGCACTGCATACCAAAGCCTACCCAGTTGTGTGAGAATAGCGAATGAATATTCGCTATTGTAACACTGATTCTCCTCCCAGCCAATCAGGAAGTGGGTTGTGAGACCCATTTCCCGTTTAGCCAAAAGGAGAAGCCATCCCATTGGCCAAGGAGGGAGGAGACGCACGTCCGAGGACCAAGATACTGACCCACCAGCCGCAAAGTCTGATCCTCGGGCCCCTCCATGCAGAGTGCTGTTAGCTCCTCCTGTGGCTGCAGAAGAGAGGAGCACACACTGATCGCCCCTGTGACACCTCAACAATCCACACCGACATTGATCCCCACCTGGCGCTGATCTCATCTGGCATCCCTTGGCACGGAGTCTGCACAGAGCACCCTATTATCTCCAACACAGGGTAGTAGAGCAGAGGTGGGGGGGTGGTGACTGGCAGGTGGTGGCGTGCTGGAGCAACGGGGGGTTGGGGGGTTCAGGTCCGTCCCCTGCCCCCCCTACTGATAGAGCACCAGCTACCACTAAACTCCATCATGCTCATCCCCTCCCAGAATCATCCATCCCTCTCCACAATGTATCCCCATCCCTGCCCTGAATCATCTATCCCTCTCCTGGAGAGGAATGTGGATAATTCAGGGTGGCTATGGGGATACATTGGGATAAGAGTGTTAAAATAAAAGTGGGTGCACCGAAGGACTCGGTGGGATGGCCAGTGGGTGAATTCGGTGGGACGGCCAGTGGGCGGGCCCTGGGAATGTTGGCGGTCAGGCCTCGGGGGGCCCAGGCCTAAAGCGCTGTAAGGGGATAGGCTGCACTCAGACAGTGTCACTCTGTCCTGAATAGAAAAGGTTTCAGTGTCTCTTTATTGTACCAAATTATGTACAAATGTTACATCGGTTCCAAATAGGTAATATTTTAGCTCAGTGTTCAACTAAAGCCCCATACACACGGTCGGACCGTGGACCAACTTTCCCTTGGACTTTTGTCCAAAGGGCGTTAGCCCTCAAGTTGGTACTGCATACACACGGTCGGACTTTTGAGACAACCAACACGAACGTAGTGACGTTTCAACGTACTGACGACACTTCAAAAGAGGACGTTCGAATACTCCAGCGCCACCTTTGGTCAACTTCTATATTGTTGTCTGATCTTTTGCATTGGTTCTGAGCATGCGTGTTTGTACTGTGGACAAAAGTCAGTTGGTACTGCATACACACGTTCGGACTTTCGTCCTTCGGACTTTTGTTGGCAGAAAGTTGGTCCGTTCGCACAGCCAACAAAAGTCCGATGCAACCTGGAAAAAGTTGGTCCGATGGAGCGTACACACGGTCGGATGTTGGTCCAAACCACCTAATTTGCATGTTGGTTGTCAAAAAGTCCGACCGTGTGTACGGGGCTTAACACTAGCAGATATCATTATTAAAATAATAGTATCAGGGAAAAACTAAAATGTCAAATTTGTTATATTCTTCACATTGCACATTAAGTTCATGTATCTAAAGTTTTTTTTGTATTCAATGGCTATTTGTATGGTAAATTTTACTAAACTAGAAGCCACGTTATTGTACATTTTTATGGCAATTCAGAATTTTACGACCAATTTCAACCTGTGTGTTGACTTCTTTGTTACATACTGAATTTAAGATACCAGTTAATTTCCTGTTTAATTTCCTGTTTAATGGATCACTTGACTCTTTCTCTTTCAAGTACAGTCATATTACCTTTATTTATTGTAATGATTTTCCCCTCTTTTTTGTTGTTAAAAAGTCAACAATATAGATATTTCTTTCTTTTACAGCACAGATCAAATGTACAAAACATAATGAATGATAGAAAAAAAAAGTAAATTAAAAAAATAAAACACTTGGCAATTCAAGTGGAATGAGAGAGGGACAAGGCAGCTGGGTACTGAGCAATTCCCTGCCTTAATAGACTCTTCACAATGGAGATGTCTTGAAGCATCTGAGATCCTATTGTCTTATTTGAATGGCAACTACCGCATCATGATGAGAGTGAAAGATCACTAATGATTTAAGTTAAATCAGCTCCATATAAATGCCTTGAACGATTCTTTGGAAGGCTACTGGGTATAAAGCACCTGTAAAATAATATGTTCAAACTCACACCCAACACATCCCAGCTGGGGCTTTGAATAAGATATAAAGAGAATAGTTTTACCATTACAGTTAAGAGGCAATTTCATCATTTGCCTCACACCATTGGTAAAGAATGGTCTTCACACCTGCTTAGTGCCTTGGAATTTGGGTTAGATCATTAGGTGGAGTTATTACTAAACTGTAAACGATTTTGCTTGCAGCATTCCATGTTTTCCTATATCCTTACTCTTGTGAAAAATCACATCTGGATTAAAAACGAAATGCACCAGATTTCATGTTATATACTTTATTAGAATAAGCTATAAGGCATCTTTTCATCTGGCTTTTCTTCCCAACACTGCCCAGAGACCTAACAAGTCCATAATCTAAATTGTGACTTTTGAAGGTCACTATTTGCCTATGCACTGGCGCCTACACCTCTTCCTATTCTTTACCTGACAATGCGTGGGCCTGCCAACAAGTCAATCTGCCCCAGGGCACTGTATTGTGGTATGGGGCAGGGGCATTTCTTATTTCCAGCACACACAGAGGAGGAGAGATCTCTGGGCATCTGGCTGTACAGGATAGAACGGTATCCACTAGCAGCTTATGGTATTAGCTATTAGATAGCACTATTGCTTTAGTTACTTGGCAAAGCTTTAATGTGGATACAACTTTTTGTTGCTCCCTCCAACCCAGTTTTGCCTAACATAACAATTACTACTGACAAAATGTCAGTTCTACCAACTTTTTACTCTTAGTACTTGTTCTTAGTATCCTGGATTGAACCCTCATTCTTCCTTAACATGCATTCTCTAGCAATTAAAAATAAAAATAAGTGTAGCACTAGAGAATGTAGATTGCTGTGACAGTGAACTATAATACAATTGCTATGAACTAATATAAAGGAAAATAAACTGTGAAGAAACCATAGAATATAGTGTCTGTGGCATATAAAGTCCAAATCCTATGAAACACAAACAAAAATGAAATATGTTCATGGATGGAAATCCCACTCAAATGACTGACTGACAATTTTGTGGCTCAAAGTAGAAGTGAAGGAAATGTAGTGATGACTGTGTAACACAACAGGTATCAGGCAACAGATGTACATTCATCAAATGAGGGGTAATGGATGCATACTTCTTACCAGATTCGGTGGGCACATCTGTCGTATGACAGTGGGCCAATCAGGTTTATATTGGTGACCGGAGGTCCAACGCTCATCAATGTTCCCAACTGGAAGAAGGACAGAATGGATGAAGAAATCCCTCCAAGGGTGGGCATTTGTATCAATTGGCCAAGCTGGATCAGGGTATGATAACCAGGTATCCAAAGCTCAAAAGGATCTTTCAAAGAGAGGTAAGCCAGACCTCAGGAGGAGGTCAGACGGGGCACTTAGTGACACGATGGAATAATGTCACATACAAACCAAAAAAGAAAAAGAAAAGATGGAGAGCTCCATAAGGTGCAGGTCCAAAAGAAAAAAAGCTTACAAAACATCAAATGACAGATGTTGGTAAAAAGTGATCCTGCCCCAGTTGAAGACTGCGCGGTCGAAATGCGTAGGGCTCGCTATACATGCTTCCCATATTGCTTTTAAACCTACCAGTAATCACTTTTTACCAAAATCAGTCATTTGATGTGGTTGTCAAGGCTGAATGTTTTTTTTTTTACCTTCGTGCATTATATGCATGAAGGTAAAAAACTTTCTGTGTGCTGCTACCCACACAGGCCCCCCCCCCCCAATACTCACCTGATCCCCCTCTCAAACCTGCAATGTGCACAGGAGCCTCGGCTGTCCTGGTTCTCTCTCTTTTAATTGGCTGAGACACAGCAGCAGGAGCCTTTAGCCAGTGAGCCAATGTGGAGAGAGAGAAGGTGGGTGACGTCTCAGCTCTATATGTCTTACGGACGCATAGAGCGGGGCTCGGGAGTGAGCATGCACCAATGCTTCCATAGCAAGCGGCTTGCTATTGGGGGCACTGGTCAATGGGGAGGAGCCAGGTGCACCAGCGGGGGACCCGAGAAGAAAAGAATCAAGGCTGCTCTGTGCAAAACCACTGCACAGTTTAGGTAAGTATGACATGTTTATTTTTTTCTTAAACGGACCTTTACTATCACTTTAAACAAACTTAAAACTTCATATGGCCAAATTTAGTGTGGTCAGGGTTTTCCAAGCTGGCTGTTTGCTTTCTCTCACCTGCATCTGGAAGAAGCTTCCAGAATATAGGGCAAGGAGAGTCAAAATTACATATTCACTAAAAGATTTGTGAATCTTTACACAATAAAATGCATGAAGATACGCTTTAATTATCCACCTACATGTGACTGGTTATTTTAGACGAATATTCAAACAATTTATTGTGCCAATTTTCTGAAATCCTTTAGTAAATGTGCTTCATAGCAGTGGTGGCTGGTGATCAGAATTTGAGGGGGGGTGGCAAACAAACCTTACCTATGAGGATCAAGATCGAGGGGTAGGGCTGCTGCTCCTCACTCAAGCCAAGGGAAGAGCTGGGGCTTCTCTTCCCAGCTGGACAGATGTTGGTTCTCCTCCCGGCTGAACAGGAACAGAAAATGGGTCCTGAGACCTGATTGGCCAGGAGTCCTGAGACCAATCGGGTCTCAGGACCCACTTCCTGATTGGCCTGAGAGCAGAATTAGGAAGACAAAAGTGAATATTAATTCACTATTGTCACATAACTGGGTGTGCCCAGGGCACAGCGCCCCCCCCCCCAAACCCACCTTTTTTTAAGCCTCAGGCTCTAATCCTGTGCTTCAAAAAAAAATACCCCATTAAAATCCATGCGTCCGGCCTCCTAAATGTAGATTGGTCAGGTGCCTATCTAATAATTTCAATAAACTATCGATGCCCTCCCGCTGAAACCACTGCCTGTGGAAGAGAATTCCACATCCATGTGTTGTACAAGGTATATTCAGTGGGGTTACATAGTTAGTGAGCTTGAAAAAAGACACAAGCCCATCAAGTCCAACCTGTGTGTGTGCTTTTTTGTCAGTATTACATTGTATATCCCTGTATGTTGTGGTTGTTCAGGTGCCTATCTAATAGTTTATTGAAATTATCGATGCCCCCCCGCTGAAACCACTGCCTGTGGAAGAGAATTCCACATCCTTACCGCTTTTACAGTAAAGAACCCTCTACGCAGTTTAAGGTTAAACTGCTTCTCTTTTCATTTTAGTAAATGGTTGCGTGTCTTTTTAAATTCCCTTTCACAGAAAAGTTTTATCCCTATTGTGGGGTCACCAATACGGTATTTGTACGATGAAATCATATCCCCTCTCAATCGTCTCTTCTCCAGAGAGAATAAGTTCAGTGCTCGTAATCTTTCCTCATAACTAAGGTCCTCCAGTCCCTTTATAAGCTTTGTTGCCCTTCTCTGGACTCTCTCCAGTTCCAGCACATACTTCCTGAGGACTGATGCCCAGAACTGGATGGCATACTCCAGAGTCTTGTAGAGCGGGAGAATTATCACTTCGTCTCTGGAGCTATTCCCCTTTTTAATGCATGCCAATATTGTGTTGGCTTTGCTTGCAGCAGCTTGGCATTTCATGCCATTGCTGAGCCTGTCATCTACTAGGACCCCCAGGTCATTTTCCATCCTAGATTCCCCCAGAGGTTCTCCCCCTAGTGAGTAGATTGCATTCATATTTTTGCCACCCAAATGCATTTCTTTACATTTTTCTACATTAAACCTCATTTGCCATGTTGTTGCCCTTTCAGATCTTCTTGCAAGGTTTCCACATCCTGCGGAGAAATTAGTTGCTTAGCTTAGTATTGTCTGCAAATACTGAGATTGAGCTGTTTATCCCATCCTCCAGGTCGTTTATGAATAAATTAAATAGGATTGGTCCCAGGACAGAACCCTGGGGCACCCAGCTTTCCACACAGGACCATTCTGAGTACTCCACATTTTTCACTACCCTCTAAACTTTCCCTTGTAGCCAGTTTTCAGTTCATGCCAACACACCTTAGTTTGTACAGTGAATGTTTATGGGGAACTGTATCAAATGCCTTTGCAAAATCCAGAGACACCACGTCCACGGGCCTTCCTTTATCTAGATGGCAGCTCACCTCCTCATAGAAGGTTAATAGATTGGTTTGGCAAGAACGATTCTTCATGAATCAATGCTGATTACTGCTAATGATACAGTTTTCATTGCTAAAATGTTGTATATAGTCCCTTATCATCCCCTCCAAGAGCTTGCATACTATTGATGTTAGGCTAACTGGTCTGTAATTCCCAGGGATGTATCTTGGTCCTTTTTTTAAATATTGGTGCTACATTGGCTTTTCTGCAATTTGCTGGTACCATTCCAGTCAGTAGACTGTTCGTAAAAATTAGGAACAATGGTCTGGCAATTACTTGACTATAGGGGTTATTTACCAAAGGCAAATCCCCTTTGCACTACAAGTGCACTAAAAGTGCACTTGGGAGTGCAGTCACTGTAGATCTAAAATGAGGGGAAGCTCTGCTGATTTTATCATCCAATCATGTGCAATCTAAAATGCTGTTTTTTTATTTTCCTTGCATGTCCCCCTCAGATCTACAGCAACTGCACTTTCAAGTGTGCTTGCTGTGCACTTGTAGTGCAAAGTTGATTTGCCTTTAGTAAATAACCCCCTGAGTTCCTTAAGGACCCCCGGGTGCAAGCCATCTGGTCTCCGTGACTTATTAATGTTAAGTTTTTCCAGTGTATTTATAATTATATCCTCTGTTAGCCATGAGGGTGCTTCGTGTGACGTGTCATGAGGAAAATTTACTAAAGGAAGTAGACCGTGCACTTTGAAAGCGTTTTCCTTTGTAAATGTTAATGAAGCTTCATTTTGGAAAGAATACCCAATCAGGTGCAGATAAAATAAAATAAAAAAAATAGCATCACACTAATGATTTAAAAGTCACAATGTTAAGAAAATTCAAATAAATAAATTCAAATATATAAAAAAAAAAAAAAATGAAATTGTAGTGGTAATGGGGACCAATACAGACATTCAAAACTCTGGACTGTGGTCTAAACAAATATGAAAACGTTATGTGCCACTATGATCTGAATTACATTGAATTGTTACCGCTGCTTAGAAAGTCTATTCCCTTTCAAGACCATGATCAAAGTTGTATAGATATTTCAAAAGATTTTCACTGCTGTCACCTTATACTTAGGTGTGAAGTGTATCAGAACTCCTTAACTCCAGATCACATGTCAATTCCTCATTAATGCTCCTGATAATAGCTCTGTTTCCCAAATTGTATGACAGCTACTGTCAGCTACTGTATGTCAGTAAGATAATATTTGTATTTCTTCATTCTTTGTGTATAAATGCGTGATTCACAGATTTCATATTCTATAATGTCTGATGAAGAAATGTTTGCCTTTTCAATCTATCAAGTTAACAAACAAATGGTATAACTTTAACTAGTTCAGCTCTCAAACGTGTATACAACTTATTGAACAGGGCAATTTTAACATTTTCACATTTTAACATGATTAAAATTGATGGGGGCAATGGGGGCAATGTCCCAAAGCCTAAGGTCACCTTTTCTACAAAAATAACCTATGCATTTAAGGGTTCCCAGTAGGTATTAAAAAATGTGGAGCTTTGTAAAATGTCCATTAAGCTTATTGTTTTACCTGTAAACCCCCCTGTAAACCTGACCGAAAAAACTCACAATTAACAGTGTCCACATCCTGCCTTTTTGCTGGGACATGAAAACCATTGGTTTTGGCTTCTGTAAGGTTGACCGCCTAATACAGTGGTTCTCAACACCTGTCCTCAGGACCCACTAACAGGTTTGCAAGCTAAAGCAAGCCATACATGGTCGAATTTCGAACAAATTTTCTTTTAAAAAAAATTGTTATTTTTTTTGTGATCCGATGATGCCACCGTTGATTTTCGAAATTCGGCCAACCAAGCCTTCAATTTCACCTCATGTTGCTACAGAAAATAAATGTTGTGGCCGGGAATCTTCTTTTCTCTCCGGAAATTTTATTTTCTTGCACATGCGTATTTTTTTCTTCTTATTACATTTCTAGCACGATTCTCCCATCATTGATTAGAAAATCGTTACTTTTTAAAAAAATTTCCAACATGTCCGATTCCTCAAATTTGATTGCCACACGAAAATGGGCCATTGCTGCAGCCCACTAATGGTGCAAAATGATTACGAAAATTCTTAGATACGATTTTTGAAAGAAAATTCTTTCAAAATTTGAACCGTGTATGGCCGGCATAACTGAAATACATCACATCTGATATCATTTGCTGCTCAGTGATTGCCGTATTCTAGTCTGCATCTCCCCAAGGTAATACTTCCTGGCCTGTTAGTGGTTCCTGAGGACAGGAGTGGAGATTCACTGGCCTAATGGTTTTCATGTCCTAGCAACAAGGAAGGAAATGGGATTACTAACTGGGAGCTTTTCAGCCAGGCTTCTTAGGGAAGGTGGGGGAGGCAAATGGCCTACAGGTATGACAATAAAATTATTGAATATTTTACAAAGATGCTTCGTTTTTTATTACTCCTGAGTCCCATTGACTGCATAAGTTATTTTTTTAGAAAAAGGTGAACTTCGTCAGCTGCAATATATGAAATTGTAGTTTTTTGGGTGTAATACTTTAATTATTACTGATTTTGGTTATTACAAGGATTAAAAGAAAGGGTAAAAGCAAAAAAAAAAAAGGTTGTTGACAGACAAGCTGTTGAATGCTGTTCAGAAGCATTGTTTTAGACAGCAGATGCTACAGCATGTGATATAGAGCAAGTGCCAAGTGTCATTTTGACAGTCGGGATTTGCTGAAAATAGTGGCACATACACCCAAAGTAGTTTGTTAACGTTTTTAAGGGTGTTTATCCTACACCCAAAGTCCACAAAGGAACCAGTCACATCTAGATTGTGTTCTGTCTTAAATTATTATAAATGTGCAGGCTTCATTAAAAAAAATGTGTATTTTCTTCTCCTTATTTAGCTTTGCCTACTTTGTGTGAACATAAGGCCTCATGTACAGAGAAAATTTTGGAAGCTCTCCTAGAAGCCTTTCCTCCCTACAGCAGTGTTTTGGCAGAAAAAATGCCTGACGCTTGTAAAAGGGTCTAACACTTTTATAAGCATTTAGGAGTGTTAACAGGTGTCAAGCACCTGGTCGTGAATTAATTTCTTTGGCCAGAATAATAATTTTTTCTAGCCATTGAAATAAATGAGCACTCATGCACTAAATGTGCCTAGTGTTACACACGCGTTTAGACACGTTTAGATGCGTTTACAAGCATGAAGTGTTTTTTCTGCCAAAATTCTGCTGCTCCTGAAAACACTGGCAGTGTTTTTTTTCTGCCTCTAAAAGCCCCTGCCATTAAACGCTGCTGCAGGGGAGTTAAAGCGGGAGTTCCGCCAAAATTTCTTTTTTAGAAAAGTCAGCAGCTACAAATACCGAAGCTGCTGACTTTTAAAATATGGACACTTACCTGTCCAGCGCGCCCCCGATGTCAGCACCCAAAGCCGAACTGTCGCTTGGCTCTCGGGTGTTGCCGCAGCCATCACTTGCTGGAGTAAGGATTAGGCTTTCTGCTCCCTCCAGCCTGCAGAGGGATATAGACAGCCGGCAGACGTTCCTTCCTCTCTCCCCTTAGCACTTGTCACTTATCACATGACTGGAGAGAGGAACGAGATGCTGCCTTCAAAACTGTGAGTACACATGGCAGGGGGGGAGAGGGAGGACACTCTGATGTAAGGGGCTGCTGATGAGGACACTCTAATGTGAAGGGGCTGCTGATGGGGACACACTGATGTGAAGGGGGCTGCTGATGGGGACACTCTGATGTAAGGGGGACGCTGCTGGGGCCAAATTTTTGTCCCAGCCCTGCTGACCACACAGTCTCATAAGTCCTTATTGTTTCAGTCAGTTTTCAAAGATTCCTGTAACCCTGTAACAGGGGATATTTACACAGATAACTGTTCATCAGTACCCTGATTATTAGTGCAGCCCCATCAGTGCCTATCAAGGCCTGTCAGTGCCCATCGTTGCTGCCTATCAGTGCCCATCAGTGCCACCTATCAGTGCCCATCAGTGCTGCCCATCAGTGCCTTCTCATCAGTGCCGCCTATCAACAGGGTAGCTGATGGGGGGCCACTGGTCCTCCTGTAGGGGGCCCTGACAGCTGGAGGATTGGTGGAGAACAATGCCTTCTGTGTCACTCACCCAGGATTCTCCCTCTCTCCCTCCCACTGGCTTTTAGCTGCTGGGTGAGAGACATGGAGGGATGATGAGCCTGGCCGGCCACCGCTGAGCTCCTTCCTCTGCCCGCACTCACAGCTGGGACAAGGAGATGGGAGGCTGGAGCAGAGAGGAGACATCCAGGAGGAGGTGCGCTGTATTGTGCTTTCCTTCCTGTCAGAAGAGCATTCCCCTATACAGCATATGAGACAGCGGATCACTGTTACTGTAGATCGAATTGCACTGTACACACACACAGTGCCCCCTATCCACATTTGCGGGAGAAAATCAGCCCTTGGAGGAGATAGGGGGCGCTGTGTGTGTATACAGTGCAATGCGATCTACAGTAAGATCCGGTCCAGTGTCCTGTATACTGTAGGTGAATGCTCATCTGACAGGACAGGACAGAACACAGCACACCTCCTGCTGACTATTAGTGGCTCCCCCCTGTAAGTTGGGGGAGGGGGATGGGTGGCTATCTGTGTTGGGAAAAGTAATGAATATTTAGGAAGGGGGGATATTTTCTAGGAGGGGGGTAGGGGTTGGAGGGTTGAATCAGGAGAGGGGATGCTTGTGCTGGGGGGGGGGGGGATTAGTGCTGGGGGGCTGTGCTCGGAGGAGGGATTTTGTAGGAATTTGTCTTAGGAGGGAGATCGTAGAAAGAATATTTGTGCTGGGAGGGGAAATGGGGGGATTTTGTGCCAGGAGCAGGTGGGGGAATTCAGGGCTAAAAGAAAGGATTGGGGGGGGGGGGGGGGGGGGGGGGGGGTTGCTGGCAGGGGGGATTTAGGAGGAGAAGATTTGTGCTAGGATAGAAGGGGGGGGGGTTCCGTCGGGTAGGCTGTACGGGGCCCTGTGATTCCTAACAGCAGCCCTGCCTATTAGTGCCCTTCAGTGCTGCAATTTAGTGCAGCCTCATCAGTGTCCATCAGTGTCCATCAGTGCAGCCTATCAGTACCCAAATTAAGAAAAACATTTTTTTCCCAATTCTTGGTCTTTTTTTGTTAGTTTAGTAAAAAATAAAAACGAACAGTGGTGATTAAATGCCACAAAAAGAAAGCTCTATCTGTCTCAAAAAAATAATAAAAATGTCATATGGGTACAGTGTTGTATGATCGCGCAATTGTCATTCAAAGTGTGAAAATTGGCCTAGGCAGGAAGGGGGTGAAAGTGCCTGGTATTAAAGTGGTTAATATATATATATATATATATATATATATATATATATATATATATATTATATTTTTTCTTTACAAACACTTTAAAATAAATGTAGACAATTACATGACACTGTTTGAAATCAGGAGTTTGGCTGTATTTGAGATCAAGCAGTTTATAAGGTAGCATATCTGCAACTGCCTGACTTCTATAGACACACGACTGCTGATAATTCACAGATTTGTCAAGCTCAGATAAAGCAAAATGATTTCTATAGATGCAACCATGAAACTGTGGCCATGTTAGCACGTCCGTTATCTGTACTATGTATAGAAGCAATCATAATTGTTTGTTAAAATGTTATTCTGTTACATGAAACTGAGATTATAAAGAAGAATGATCTTGCTCTCCCCAACACTGACAATACAGACTTCAGATCAGACATGAAATTTTAAGAGTCTCTATAATTACAGTGCAATGGACTTTTATGGACAGTGGACTAGTATTCAGCAAGTTCATAGAAATATATGCAGATATGCAGACAGCATTTTTTTATTTACTGGGAAGATAAGTGTGCTGCTGTTTCTCCTCTCCCAGCTCTCTGAGCTCCTTATGCAGCTGAGAACAGATAGTCTATGATCACTTATGAAAAAAGAGGTAAAAAAAGTATTTATAATGTTTTTTTTATATGTATACACAAATGTTTTGCCTTTTATTTTCTATTTTAAACTAAATGGGTTGCTTAACAAGGTGGGGGCACACATATATTTTAATAACAATTGTAGTTTTCATTCATACATACATATAGAGCAGAACCCCAGCTGTCAAATTGATAGCTCAGTCCTGCAGATCACACAGAAAGAACACAGCTCTCCTTGTGTAATTATCAGATTATCATGACAGCTGAGTGCTGCGCTCTGTTTATCAGGAGTACACAGAGCTCCTAAGTCCCCATTCACACTGAGGCAGTATTCGGGCATTTTAGCGATAGAAATAGCGCCTGTAAAGCACTTGAAAACGCATCCCATTTATTGAAATTGATGCTTTAACACCTGGGCGGTACACTCGCAGTACGTTAGGAAAAGTCCTGCAAGCAGCATCTTTGGGATGGTTTGGGAGCGCTGTATACAGCGCTCCCAAAACGCCCCTACCCATTGCAATGAATGGGCATCGCTTCCGAAGCACCTGAAAAGCACTTCAGAAACACTGTAACACTGGAGTTTTTAACCCCTTTTTTGGTTAATTTTAGCGAATGAAAAGAGCCGCTTAAACAGCAGTAAAGTGCCGCTAAAATGAGTGGTGCTTTACCACGACCGTGTGGGCGGCCCCTGTGTGAAAGGGGTCTAATACAGAGTGATCTGCTGTCAAACTGACAGCGGAGTGCTTCTGGTTACACAGGGAGAACTGTGATCTCCTAGTATAATCTGCAGGACTGAGCTGTCAGTATGACAGCTCTGACCCGCACAGTGCAGGATATGTCAGGGTGATGCAATTGCATGAGTAACTCTCCCCTACAGCAAGGTGCCCAATGCAGGTGCCTCTTCTGCCTATATCTTGGCCTGGCCCCACATCAGCATTTCTCCACTTCTCCTGTTGCCTAGAGAGGTTGATTGGCAGCATAGTACCTCTCTGTGTCTACTAATTATTTTGCAGAAAAAATACCCTCTCAGTTTCAAGTCATATGTTACCAACAAAAATTAAGACTTTTCAGCAATCCATGGCTCCTAACCTCATCTTTTGAAATAGAATACAGACCAGCCATAAAATGCAACCTGATTTTAAATACAATTTTTAATACTTTCATAATGTATTTTAAATAAAGTTTTTAATACATGTTGTGCGAAGGTCCACTAGTAAAATATGTCTTTATTTTTGCGCCATGAATTCCATTTTAAGAACTATCAGTGTTATGATACAACAAATTTCGGTCAGACTTGATGTCTAAAGCTGGATACACACAATTTTGTATAGATGTTTTCCTTTAGATTTACCAAAACCATATAATATGAGGTCAAACCTTAATGCCGTGCACACACGGTCGGACTTTCCGATGGCAAATGTGCGATTGGAGCTTGTTGTTGGAAATTCCGACCATATGTAGGCTCCATCGGACAGTTTCCATCGGAATTTCCGTCGCACAAAATTTGAGATCAGGTTCTCAAATTTTCAGACAACAAAATCCGTTTGTGTAAATTCCGATCGTGTGTAGAAAATTCTGACGCACCAGGGGCCACGCATGCTCAGAATCAAGCACTAGCTATTGAACTTAATTTTTCTCAGCTCATCGTACGTGTTGTACGTCACCGCGTTCTTGACTTTCAGAATTTCCGACCGACTTTGTGTGACCGTGTGTATGCAAGACAAGTTTGAGCCAACATCCGTCGGAAATAAAACATGGCATTTTGTTGTCGGAATGTCTGATCGTGTGTACAGGGCATTAGAGTTTCAATTCGTATGCAATCAGGCAGGCCCTTGCACTTCATGGTTTTGGTAAATCTAAAGGAAATCAGACAACAGCAGTTGCATAGTGTGTATGGGGTCTAAGATGTAGTAACCCATAACAACCTATCAGATTTTAAGGAATGGAATACACATTTCTCCCCGTATTGAGCATGAAATAAAGAGTTCCAGTGGAAGTGTCCCAGAATGTAGTTCATTATCGGGTTAAAAGGTGAACTGCTATTTTTTAAATGTGGGTCTGTATTGTAATCATCAGAAAGTAATCATGTTATTCACAAACTCTCAACAGGGATATCTGCAAGTGCAACTGCAACAAAAGGAACTGAATTGACAGCACTTTGACACACTCCTCCGCCGTGTTTGTTTAGGAAGGTCCTAGAAATTGTATTTCACCAGCCACATTCGCTATCAACACACAATTATCTGGCTTAATCATGTGGAACAGTGGCAAATTCACCTGGGGTTTAAGAACTAATGACATTCTCGTCTGAGCTGCTTTAGTGAAATGGCCTAGCACCTGAAGCAGGAATAGCAAGATTGCTCAAGAAAATTTGGTTTTCTTTTTTCATTTCACAGCATAGGATTCTTCTCAAATCAACAAACACCGCTGATTAAATAGCGCTGGTAGCTGACTTACCAGCACTCCTTGTTGTGGCTGTAAATGTTCATTGAGAATCAAAGCTCTTTATAGGGAAATAATGTGTGTTTGTGTGTGTATATATACGTACTCTTTTTCTTTCTCCTTGTCTCTAGGACAGGAGAGGTGATCAAATAAATGAGATCTGAGAATATAGGATGGTCATTGTCATTAGCTTGGGTGACCAGGATCTATGCAGAAACACAATATATATAAAGAAGAAAACGCAATTCTGTAACACATGCACACACCAAGAGCAATTCCAGTGGGTTAATGCTATCCAGCAAACATTGTACCTGTGCTAAAGTATGAATGTTTACTCAGTTTACCTCTAATCCTCATTCTTTTTAATCAACTGCAGCCATAATGCGCACAGCACTTGGCAGGGTCACTTTCTAAAACCTTTGTTGTGTCACTTCTATTTTTTCCTTTACTAGATATATTTAATCTAGGTCTGATCTGATTTGTAACTGTGAGGAACTACCTAGTACTGGCAATTTTTTTTTTTATGCCTAGAAATAGCTTAGTGTTGTATATAACTGGAGACTAAGGGCTAGTTTACACTTGTTTCAAAACATGGCTTTGGACACGCTTTGTTAACGCTCTATTAAAGTGGAGTTCCACCCAAAAGTGGAACTTCCGCTCATTTGCCTCCTCTCCCCCTCCGGTGCCACAATTGGCACCTTTCGGGGGGAGGGGAGAAAGGATACCTGTCTTTGACAGGTATCCTGTTCCCACTTCCAGGAGTCTGGGCTGCAGCCCGTGACATCACTGCGGGGCTCCCTCCTCCTACTCTCCCTGTCGCAGGGCCAGTAGGAGAGAGGAGCCAGGCCTCGCATATGCGCAGTAGGGTTCCCGGCGTGAAGCCGCAAGGCTACGCTGCTGGGTACCCTTACCCACAATGGCGGCAGCAGCACCCGACAGCTGATGGAAACATCAGCTGCAGTGCCAATATCGCTGGATTCCAGGACAGGTAGGTGTCCGATTATTAAAAGCCAGCAGCTGCAGTATGTGTAGCTGCTGGCTTTTAATTTTTTATTTTTTTGGGCGGAGCACCGCTTTAACGCCAGTCAAAGCACTTGTCACTAAAAAAATTTGGTTAGCTTGCAGTCCTGTTTTCTATGGAGGCTTTGAAGATGCTTTGAAGCACAACTAAAGCTACATGGGGTATAATTTTTGAAGCAAAGCCAAAGCAAAGCAAAGCAAAGCAAAAGCAAGGTGTAAACAGGACTGTAAGCTAACCATTTTATTTAGTCACAGGAGGTTTGATTAGCGTTCAGAGAGCTTTAACAAAGCGTGTCCGAAGCCTTGAAGCAAGTGTAATCTAGCTATAAATGTGTGTTAAAGCCGAAGCAAGTGTAAGGGCTCATTTACACTTGCTTTGGCTTCAACGCACATTAGCGGCTAGTTTACACTTGCTTCAAAACAAGGCTTCAGACAGGCTTTGTTAAAGGTCTCTGAACGCCAGCCACTAAATAAAATGGTTAGCTTACAGTCCTATTTACACCTTGCTTTTGCTTTGCTTTGGCTTCACTTTAAAAATGATACCCCGTGTAGTTTTAATGGTGCTTCAAAGTGTCTTCAAAGCCTCCATAGAAGTCTATGGCAAAGCTCGCTTGAAGCCCCACCAAAGCCTCACCAAAGCCCCATTGAAGCTCCACTAAAGCCTCATTGAAGCCCCACCAAAGCCTCATTGAAGCACCAAGCAAAAACAAGATGTAAACAGGACTGTAAGCTAACCATTGTATTTAGTGACTAGAGCTTTGACTGGCGTTCAGAGAGCTTTAACAAAGTCTGTCGGAAGCCTTGTTTTGAAGCAAGTGTAAACATACTCTTAATGAGCCTTAACTGCCACATCCCAAAAATAGAGCAAGCCCTGGTTCACACTGGAGCGTTTTTTAACATGCAATTTGACATGTTAAATCAGCGGCAATTGCCATCAAAGGCACTGTCCTAATCGGTGCAGCGCTGCATCGATTTCAAAAAGTCATTTCTGTACTACTTTTTGCGATTTCGGGCTGCAATTTACATTGACATCTGTGCAGAAACCCGCACAGATGTCTCTGAAATCATGGCCGAAATCGGGACTGACATGCGGGCGTGAAATCGTGCCAGTTAAGCCAAACTCGCATGGCTTCATTCCCGCAGCTCAGTGTGAACCTGGGCTAAACTAAAGGAGAGGGCCCCAAGGGAATTTCCAGGCAATAGCCAGCCAGGTAGTGAGAGTACAAAGAGGTAAAGAGTATATAAAATCAAAAAGTTTTATTCAGACATGATAAAATGGTAATTACTGTCACCAAAACATTGTTAAGAACAAAAACATATCATGCAGACATAGATACCAAACATTTGTAGAATACTCATAGTCTGGAAAACACAGTCAGTCTCATATAGGCCAAGCCAAAGAAGCGTTCACAGAAAATCCTAACATGTTTCGAAATTTAATATTTCTTCTTCAGGGCAAGATCAGAGCACATTACAGTTCTCTAGGAATGTAATAGTAAGATCCTGGGCGGCTCTTTGTGTGCGATCCTTGAGAACAGTATTTGGCACCAGTGTGGCTACATCTGACATCCACTGTTTGTGTCCCATTGTTTCATCATCTGGGGTATTCTCTATCCCTGTATAACACCTTCATTTTGGGCCTAATGCAGTAAGGCAGATCTGGGACACTAAAGCTACCACATATGTTTATGTTGATATAGCTCTACATCGTGAGTATTCTAAAATTGTTGATATATGGATGTTTTACCTGTACTGATACTATTCTAGACCTATTTGTCTATACTGACATGTTATCATGACATTCCTAGAAAACTGTAATGTGCTCGGATCTCCCCCTGAAGAAGAAATTATATTACATTTCGAAACATGTTGGGATTTTCTGTGATTGGCACTGCAGGTGCGGGTGCGAATCACATGTGATGTCTGTGATCGCAGTAGTGTGAACCTGGGCTAAGTGTTTATTAATCATACTGCTGCACAAAGTCAACAGCATTAAGATTATTTATGTCTGTTTAATTGGGCTTTAAGATAAAATGAATTTACAAAAAAATTTGTTAATAGCAGTACAAATAAAAATATGCCAGCAATTTCTTCTCTTAATATGTGTCTGTAGGCACTGCTGTTGGAAACATAGCAGGGCATATTGAGATAAATGGCTTGATGAAAATCTAGATTGAGGCTGTGTATACTCCTAAGTACAATGTGTACAAGCTTTATGTTTGTAAGCCGGAAAACATGTCAATAACCACAAGAGCGCTCATCTGTTCCCTCACAGCCCTTTCAAATTACAAGTCTGTCTGCCCCAGTGGAAGATGTTACTTGTAGTTTGTAGAATGATGTGTCTGTGTGGGCAGAACCTCTAACAGCTGCACTTTTTCCAATAAGTGACATTGGGAGAAGAACCCCCGTCTGCTGTCATGGGGGAAGGGGGATCAGGGGGGAGAGAGGCAGCAGGAGCTTGAATATGTTACATGTTCCACCCTACATAAAGGTGGAACATGTTTCGAAGGTGAAATTATCCTTTAAAGATGAAGTAAACTCT
Source organism: Lithobates sylvaticus (assembly GCA_028564925.1). NCBI lineage: Eukaryota > Metazoa > Chordata > Amphibia > Anura > Ranidae > Lithobates > Lithobates sylvaticus. The sequence goes on along the minus strand of CM053027.1, from coordinate 385,284,960 downwards.
TAAAATGCAGGATGTTGTCTTGGAGCCTGTATTCTCCTATGAAGTTCTCTCTGCTAAATGCAGCAGAGAGGACTCAGTGACAGAATGAGAGGCTGGCCATATAACTTTAATAGTTCATGAGATTAGGCTCTCCTTCCTGCTTTTCTCCCCTCCCATTTAATTTATTAGCACACAGATGGTGTCGGTGTAAGTAGACAGCAGTCAAAAGCTGACAGGAGTTCTAGCATTTCCCCTACTCTACTAAAAAATTAAATAATTTTTATTTGTAATCTCCTATTTTCTATCTAATGAAACCATTGCCATTGTGACATTAAATGGGTGAAATCTTGGCATGGATTCTAATACTTTCCTACATTTTCCAAAATTAAAACAGGTTTGGGGTGGACATACACTGTAAGGAACCCCTATCTTAAGTTCCTTCACACAGCTACTCCTACTAAGACGGGATAATACTTTTAAAGCAATTATAAATAGGTTAACAAGCTATATATATGTAGCACTAACCCCCGAAGGAGCTGTTGGTTTGATTGGGGCTTACTGTTACCTCACCTGCTTGTAGCTTCATCTTGGGGATCCCGTGGAAAGTGGCCCAAAGAATGTGAATTTCCAATACTTAGTTCTTTTTCGATGGTTATTTATTAAAAGTAAAGTCTCTCAATAAAAGGGTAGAGGATTAAGGATGAGTTCAGGCACCTGGTACTGCGAGTTTAAGTTCTCTTTGATGATCTAGAAGACAATAGTTTCTCTTGATAGATCTAGCCACCACCGGATAAGTCCCTCTCACTAGACCTAGCAGCCGGCAGGGTATTTAAAGCGGTTGTATACCCGCTGAAACTTTTTTTTAACACACCTGTAAGGGAAAAGGCATAATGAGCTAGTATGCACCGCATACTAGCTCATTATGAAATACTTACCTTAGAACGAGGTGTCGGTGACTCATCTGGTCCACGCCGAGGTAGCTGACATGTTGCCTCTGCGTGTCTTCTGGGTATCGCGACTCCAGCGCCACTTCTTCCCAGCAGGGTTCGGACGCTGCCGTCCTTTCAGCCAAGAATCCCCCTGCAGTCAGCGGCACATTGCACAGGGAATATCTCCTAAACCGTACAGGTTTAGGAGATATTTTTTTTTACCTACAGGTAAGCCTTATTATAGGCTTACCTGTAGGTAAAAGTCATTTTTTGGACTATACAACCGCTTTAACACAGTCTCTGTCACAGACTTGTGAGGTTAAGCACAACCAGCGATACTGTAGGCAATGTGATCCGGGTTGCGTCCTTCAACTAAGTCTCCAGGCTCCCCCAGAGAAACCAGCCTTGCCCACGGTCCCCTTCTGAAAGAGACCCCCCTGGATCCTCCAGTTGCTGGGCCTCTCCCTTCAGATTAGACGGCACAAGACCATCCTTGGATCAATAGGCTCCAAGATCCACTTGGGCTTATCCTCTCAGTTGCGCTGCCTCGGGCCAGCCAGCCCCAAGAAACAGGATGCATAGTCCTGTACCCCAGGCCAGAAGGGCCATGGGACTGGGTCAGGAGGACCACCAGAACCAAGAAGACAGAAAATATTCCCCTACCAGCATGGCGTCGGTACCTTAAATACCAACTCCCAGAAAGCACAGCAGGAAAACTGGGCTGGTTTCCGAGAGATAAATGGTATTCAATGCATCCAGCTAGACTGCATTTCTACTCTTGCCGACGGTGACAGCGACACCTATGGTCAAGGACAACCCAGTGCAACCCAGCTGGACTGGTACAGAAACCAGTAATTTAGAGAAATTAGTCTGAAGCCCAACTGTGACTTCAGGCAACTTAATTCTTGAAAAACAATAGCGCCTGCTTGTCAGGAGCCAGCGCTATATATATATATACACAATAATTTTATTCAAACATAAGAGTCTTATAGATCCTTTGCTACCTAAAAGAATTACTCTGTAGCCCTGTGCTTTTTTGCCCCATAGCAGTTGCATTCAATTTTAGCATCTATCGATCTATCTATCTACCGATCTATCTATCTATCTATCTATCTATCTATCTATCTATCTATCTATCTATCTATCTATCTATCTATCTATCTATCTTTCTATCTGTAGAGAAGTGTCCATTTACTTACAATTATAGCTTTTGTTCAAGGGGAACTTGGTGGAACTCAGTTCCACCACCTCTGGCTCAGACCCTTTGGTGCCTGCTCACCACAATCACTGGTTTCTGGTTTCTGTGTTTACAAATGGCAGCTCTGCACTCTGTATGTAATGCAATCCTGGTATTTAATGCCCCTTTAAGACCTCCTACTGTTTTCGTGAAATTTGACTGAACACACCCACTATTTGATGTGATTTGGAGGGTGTGTGTAGGGGGAGGGGTTTTGTGGGGCCGTGGTTAAGTTCCAGCACCTATTGTTTGAGAAAAAAAGCCCTGCTTACAATGCACAAATGCAGGTGCAGGCTCCTCTATTTCATTTTCCTATCATATCCTGGGCTCCTCAAGTTCCTGGACACTTAAAAACACCCATGAAATATAGGTTTCCCTGTCCTCGGGTACTCCTGACTGTTTGGTCCTCCACCATAGGTCCTGGATTGTAGGCAGCCAGGTAGGAGCCCAACAGCATGCAGGTCCTATGGAAGGCCAAGCCTCTGCAAAGAGCACTTAGCCAATTGCTAACATGTTGCTACATGGGGTGGCCCTGCTTCTCCAGCCATCCACCCATGGTACCAGCACTGGAACTCTACCAGCCACTTGCCTGTGGTGCCAGCCCAGAGAGCCCTCCAGCTATTTGCCTGTGTACCCAGACCTACCTTGGACTTCACTGTGAGAGCTCTGTTTGATCTGCAGTTGCCATGGCGCTACACATGTGATCCGTTATGAGAACAACCATTTGATCATGTGACAGTTCAGCTAAGCTCACATGCAAATGTGACAGCTATCATTCATAACATTCCTTGAATGTAACCATTTTTGGAAATAGTTAAATCAATGGGTTTATTTCTTTTAGAAAGTACATTAATGCGGCACTTCAGTTAGTTATATTCTCCCCTGCAGTTTGCACTCACAGCGCACTTTGTTGTAATTCAAAGTCTGCTCAACTGTGAATGCTAATCATTTTGTATGAGGTAAACATTCACCTTCCCCCATTTTTTGATCCTTCACAATGCTGGCACTTTGCTTTCTTATAAGATAGAAAAGGGATTTTTACATTTGCACCTGTGAATAGCCACCTACAAGCAACAAGTTAGCCTTCGGGTTTATTTCAGCCAATCTGTACAATTATTTTCAACAAATTGACATATTTTGAGGGCTTTTTTCAGCTGGAACTTGGTAGAACTTAGTTCTATCTTCTCTGGCTCAGACCCTCTGCTTCCTGCTCACCACTATCACTTGTAGTCTGGCTTCTGTTTTTACAAGTGACAACTTGTCTCCCAATGGCTCCCACAGATCTGATCTCCTGAGCAGCTTTCACTGAGTGCAGGATGGGGAAAAGGGAGATGCAGGTGCCTAGGGTGCAGTGCAAATGCCAACACCCCCAATGGATGGCCTCCCTACAAATGAGAGAGGCAAAGCAACCTTCAGTATGTGGGGAGGTACTAGGTCCAGCTGGGTGCTTGAGCTTAATACAGCAACAAAAGTAGGACATGTGGAAGATGGTGGAGCTTTTAAGGAGGGGGAGAAGATGGGGCGGGGCGGTGGAGGGGGTTTGCATGCAGAGGTCAGAGCTGAAGAGGAGTGAAAGTGAGGATGCAGGGGTAAGCAGCTGTGGAAGAAGGCTGAACTCTGCACTCTGTATGCAGCACGCCCCTGAACGCTGCACTCTGTACGCAGTGCACCCCTGAATTCTACACTTTGTACGTAGCGCACCCTGAACTCTGCACTCTGTATGCAGCGCACCCTGAACTCTGCACTCTGTATGCAGCGAAGCTTGAACTCTGCACTCTGTATGCAGCATACCCCTGAACTCTGTACTTTGTACGTAGCGCACCCTGAACTCTGCACTCTCTATGCGCTGCACCCCTGAACTCTGCACTCTGTATGTAGCGCACCGTGAACTCTGCACTCTGTATTCAGCGCACCCCTGAACTCTGCACTTTGTGTGTAGCACACCCTGAACTCTGCACTCTGTATGTAGCGCACCCTGAATGCTGTATGCAGCGCACCCCTAAACTTTGCACTTTGTACGTAGCACACCCTGAACTCTGCACTCTGTATGCAGCGCACTCCTGAACTCTGCACCTTGTATGTAGCGCACCCCTGAACTCTGTACTCTGTGTGTAACCCCCCCACTCCTGGTATTTAATGCTCCTATAACCACTTGCCGACCAGCCGCCACAGTTATACAGCGGCAAGGTGGCTCGGCTACACAACAGTACGGCGGTTCGTGCGTTAGCTTCTGTGGGTGCGTGCGCGCTGATTGGTCAGCGGGGGAGCCAATCAGCACATGATCGTTGCCCACAGAGACAGAACGAGGACAAGGCAGATCTCCGTTCTGACAGGAGATTACGCTGAGATCATGTCTTTCTGCTGTGTAGGAAAACGGATCTCTGTGTTTTCCCAGGCAGCCCATCCCCCATACAGTTAGTAAGCACACCCAGGGAACACAGTTAACCCCTTGATCGCCCCTGATGTTAACCCTTTTCCTGCCAGTGTCATTGGTACAATGTCAGTGCATATTTTTACCACTGATCACTGTAATAATGTCACTGGTTCCCAAAAAAGTGTCAAAAATGTCAGTTAGGTGTCCGATCTGTCTGCCGCAATGTTGCAGTTCTGGTAAAAATCACTGATCGTCGCCATTACTAGTAAGAAAAAAATAATAACAATAAAAATGCCATAAATATATCCCCTATTTTGTAGGCGCTATAACTTTTGTGCAAACCAATAAATATATTTTACCAAAAATATGTAGCAGATCCTCGTTAAAGGATTTAAAGTGTACTCATTCCAATTACAGGGCCTCGAAAGAGTCCTGTATTGTTATTTTTCGTTACTACCTCCCCGAGTCGGGAGTGGGTAATTGGCCTAAATTGATAAATATATTAGATTTTTTAATTTTTTTTTATTGGGTATGTTTTTATAGCAGAAAATACAAAATATTGTTTTTCTTTTTCAAAATCGACAGTCTTTTTTTTTGTTTATAGCGCAAAAAAAAATAAAAACCACTGAGGTGATCAAATACCACAAAAATAAAGCTCTATTTGTGGGAAAAAAAGGACATCAATTTTATATGTGTACAGCGTCGCACGACCGCAAAATTGTCAGCTAAAGTAACGCTGTGCCATATTGCAAAAAATGGCCTGGTCATTACCTTCCGGGGCTAAAGTGGTTAAGACCCTCGCACTGTTAGTAAGATTTGATCGCACCCACCATTTTCTGCAGTTTGGAAAGTATGTGTGTGAGGAGGAGGGGAGGTTTGGGGGGTTGTGGTTGAGTTCCTGCACCTATTTTCTAAAAAAAAAAACCCTAGTTATTTTGCTTGTACATGATGTTACTGTAGTAAGCCATATTCATAGCACAAGACCCTGTATATCACTACACTTTTTGGCAGCACCATTTTTCCATCATTTAGCTTAATTAAGTCAATGTATAAAATAGCTTCACTTGTCGTTTTTTATCTTCTTTTTTTTTTAAATAAGAGCAGCAGTGCTTTAAATAACAGATCTCTGGTTGCGATTCTCTATTTACTTACTTTTAGCATGAGATTAATTAGTAATCAGTCAGAGTTGTGCTTTTTATGCTACCTTTGACCTTGATTGCAATAATGATCCAGAGCTAAAGACACAGCTGGCACAGTATTATAAGAATTGAAGCTTTAAAAAATACGAATAATTATCATTTTCCACCCTTAGAAAGCAAGACCATTTTGTCATTTTCTTTCAAAAAAAGAAATACTCTGGAAATATTCGTTTCTTTGTTGTACTTTCTGTAGACGGGCTAAGTAGCATAGCAGTGTACATCTGTGTTATTTTTCTTGCAAGTACAGTACATGCTTTGCAGCAGAATGAGCCTTATTGGCATTGCAGGCCAGTGTATTGGTATATGAGCAGATCAAGCTGCAGACTCTAACTAGAAACAACTTTTCACAAAAACCATTCCCAGTTTCATTTGCTTTTATCTGTTACAGTGCAGCTTTAGTCCAAGTCCGCCTAGTTAATTCAAGGGATAAAAGGATTTGAAGCACTTCTGTGGCTATATCATCTACACACGTAATATATTCCCTTTTCATTTTAATTTCAGGTGGTGGTTGTTGATATGCTCACTAAAATCTCCAGTATGGAGAATGGGTTTGCTTTTTTTTCTTTAGGTTCACTTATACCTGGTTATGATTACACATCGCAACTGAATATCAGTACCACTACAAATTATCTCTCATGAATTAATGTATTGTATAAAGGGCTAAAAAACTGGTCATTATCTTAAAAATATGTTTTGGTTATACAATAATCCTTTTAGTGTACATAGGGTTTAGAATAAAAATGTTCAGAAAATTTACCAATTTAGAGAAAGCTTTTTAGCTACCATTTTTTATTTATTTTTGCTAGAAAATTACTTAAAACCCCAAACATTATATGTTGTCTGAAAGTAGAGGCCCTGAAGAGTAAAATTGGGATTTTTTGAAATTTTTGATGTTGCATGATATTTGCGGAGCTGTTTATCGAACGCACATTTTCAGGATAGAATACACTTAAAGTGGTTGTAAACCCGTTTAAAAATCAAAACAAAAAAAAACAGGAAGACAAAGGCATAATGAGCATACTTGTTCATTATGAATTACTTACCTGAGATCAAAGCTCCCGCATCGGTCCTCGTTCACCGCTCTGGCAGCCGACATCTCCCCGGGGGTTACTTCCCGGTATCGCGGCTCCGGCGCTGTGATTGGCCAGAGCCACGATGACTTCACTCCAGCGCATGCCCGCGGGAGCCGCCGGTAATGGCACAGTACAACTGAAGCAAAGGCACGTATGTGCCGTTGCTTCAGTTTGCTTAAGTGCGCATGTGCCGATGACGTCGGCACATGCAAATGCAGGGATATCTCCTAAACCGTGCAGGTTTAGAAGATATCCAGTGTAGCTACAGGTAAGCCCAATTATAGGCTTGTCTGTAGTATAACGTGGTTGTAAAGGGTTTACAACCACTTTATATGAATTTTAGTGCATACAAACACAATATAATACCCAATTTTAAAATGGATTGGAACTCTGATTCATAAAATTTGAGCTGGGCACATCTATCTGCAGTGTTTTGTATTCTCTCTTCAAAGCACTAAGTCCCGTTGCTGTCTCCTGCTCCGTTCTTCTGTTATCAGCCTGATAACTCCTGACAAGTTCTCCATCAACTGAGATAAAAGCAGCCAGAGTTTTGTGTCGGGGAGGATGCTATAGATAGATACTATTCAACGAACAGAGCTGAAAGTCTCTACCTATGAGGAGAGGGAGTTTGTGCCTTCCCTCCAATCAGCTGTCTTGGCTGTATGCCCAGGCTTCACTGCACTGCTGAACAGAAAGAGAAAATCTCCTAACACGATGTGCACTTTCTAAACAGTATATAAATATATATATGTATATTGAAGACAGCAGATATACATGTAAAACTTATGTAGGGAGATTTTTTTCATCTCTGTGTATCATCTGAGGCTGTTCACTTCACTGGGTATATGTCAGGGTTTACATCCATTTTAAGTAAAATATAAAAAATGATGTTACATCAAGTAAATAGATACCAAATATGTCAAGATATAAAATTGTACATGGCTGTGAAAATGGCAAAAAAATATGGTACCTAAAGTTGTCGCTTTAAAAAACTTTACAGGTTATCAGTTCAGAATTAAGTGTTAATTATGACCTTAGAATTATTGCTCCCACAGCATTGTTTTGTGGTGATACCTCACATCTATAGTGAAAATACTGTTTACATATACATGACATGACAGACCTACATGTGAGTTTGCATTTGTGTGTATTCGCAGGGGGACAGGGGGTGCTTTTAAATTTTTTCTATTATTTATTTTACAATTTTTAATCTTTAATCTTTTTTTTTAACTTTATTTCTGTCACATTTTTTTTTCGAACAGCTGCTTTCCTCGCTGTTACAGCCAGGAAACAACAGATTAGAAACCCGAATGTTCACCAAAACACACTCAAAACTGGTAAGCAGCACAGTAATCATAAGTAGATACCACTTATAGATCTAGAAGTGATCTAGATTGATCCTGGAAATTACAGTCATAAATCAATGGAAATTATTGACACAGATAGCCCAAACAGACACCTAGACACATGGCTACTATAACTCAGAAGCAGTCCTTTGCAGCATGGAGGGCAGAGCAGAGAACTCCAGGTACATGTAAAGATAAAACATAAAAAAGCAGTACAGGGAAGGCCTCTAAGTGTAGTATTAAAAACAGCATGATTTATTCATTAAAAACACTCAAAGTTAATGCAATCACAAAAGTGGTATTGTATTGTTGCATGTAACAATGCAATGGGATCAAGCTGTAGAGTAAGTCCTCATACTCCCAAGCAGCTCTGGCCAGGGGAAAGAGGGAAGTCCTCTGTAATGAAGAAAGGTAGGGAGGCCTCATGGGGAGCCAATGCCAACCACTGTCAGAAGAAGACACACCCACTGTGATGGGGTCTAGATGCTGTGTAGGGAGACATTTCTGGGGAAAACTCCCTTTTCTCAAACAGATTCTGTTAAAGCCAGAAAATAAGGGCTATGAAACTTGATCTCCATCTCCTCTGTGGGCAACCATCCCAGCTTCTTAACGCTGCTGTCCCAGGCTCCCAGGAGGAACAAAAGGGAGGGGAGGGTCCTACCCAGTGACGTAAAACCTGATAGGGTGGCTGTAAAACCACCATTTATATACGTACGCTGGACAGAAAATGGTCAAAGAGGATTTCCATAAAATAAATAATCATACTTCTTCTTCTAGAAACACAATTAAATATTGTGATTATATATATTTTTTTAGCTTTGAAGAAAGTTGAGGAGAGTTGAGAATTTCTGTAAGGTTTTTATTTTTGTCTATGATCCCATTGCAGAGAATTATTCTCACTATCCATGTGATACCTGCACAAGAGATAGGGGTTGTGTTTCTCATTGACACAAGAAGGCACAGACCCCAGCAAAAAAGAGCAGTATTGGATATATTTAAGGCCATATCGTATATTCTAAGGTTGGATGAATGGAAAAAAAACACAAGCGAGGTGGATGGAGGAATCTCTGCCTGCGAAACATTGTATTGCAAAAGAGGCACGCGCTACTATCAAAACACACTGATCAGTGGCTGCAGCTGATTGGCTTCAGCCACTGACCTTCTGAAAAATGTCCCTTCAACTGACTTCTGTCAAGCTAGAAAGGCCACACACAACATCCAAAATTGGTTGGTTCCTGGTGGACTGGATGAACTTCAATCAGTGTATAGCAAACTTAGAACTTCCCCATTCTATTCAAAACTTAGGTGTCCATTTATGACACTGTAAACAGCGATGATCCCGTGGATCATCGCTGATCTCAGCTCATTAACGATTTATGAAACAGAGATGATCGGGGGAGAACATGTTCTCTGCCGATTATCTCCACACACCTTGAAGCTGTCATTGACTGACACCGAAATTACCAGTTTATGAAGTTGCAATCTCAGCCCTTGTCTGGCTGATCCAGCTCAACGGTGGTGAATCGGAAAGTGAAGAGAGAACTGAGGAGGAAGGTTATTGACTTCCTTTTACCTCGATCAGACCCCCGAAGACAGTAAACATGTCCCCCTATAATTTTTTTGTGTATATTCTTTGTAGATCGCTTCACTTCTCAAAAGGAGAAGCGATCTACACCGCTTCATAAACTGGCATCCAGAGGAGAACATTCGCCTCTGTGAATGCCAGAGAACGGAGCAGTGAATATTTTCCGCATGTGCAGTGCACATTAGTTGCGGTCATGTGAGCTTCTAAGTACACTACAAATTTCATAGTGCATAGGCCCTAGTCCTTAGTCTCGAAGAGTGAGCAAGAGAGTGTGGCTACATTGCTACATTCAGTGGGACCATGAAAAATTAAGGTAGCCACCCTCTAACAGGAAGTCAGATCACAGTAGCAAAAAAAAAAAGGAATTTGGATATTTAAAGGAGGCCAAGAGCAAAAGTAGGTCCTTTTTTGCGTTAAGAATGCAAACTTGAATATTTTTTTTTAAAACCAGAGTCTAGTGTAGCTTTAAATTTGAATATGCAATGCAATTAGGTGTCTATCATAGTATATTTGATTGTGTTGTGTTTTTGGGAAAACTATGAATACACCAGAACAATAATTCAGAATTATATTGCTCTGATGTTGCTTCTTTTCATCTCTTCTTTTCATCTCATATCTTACAGCCTATTAGAATATTGTGCAAGACAAAACACTCTGCGATATTGCTGAGCAGAATTTTTCTTACATTTCAGTATAGTCTCAATCCTTAACAGGCAATAAGCTCAATTCACAAAGCTAAAACACTAGCATAAGGAGCCTTGTTTTCATAATAAAGTAAGTTATTTTCTCTGAGTCCAATGAGATTTGAAAATTACAGTCTGTGAAAATAAAGGTTCTTATCCTTCTGTAAAGCTTTGTGAATTGAGGCTAATGCACAATATGGAACAGTAAGGCTTAATTTTCATAGGTGTTGTAATCCAAACTATGTGAATATAAGAAAGTGGTGCACTCCAAACAGTCTGTGAACTTAATATTGGAGTGCTGTAATGATCCACGACAGATGGCGATGTTGAAAAATCATGGAAGGAAGTGTAGATCATCAGCAGATTATTAGATTATCTGAATGTTAGAGGGGACTGATTGGGGTCTAAATGTTGGGGGGGGGGGGCTGATTTAGGGTCTAATCTGGAGTCTAAATGCTAGGGAAGGGGGGATCGGTCTGGGGTCTGAATGTTAAAGGGTAACTCCACTTTTCTGGAAAAAAATCTAGCAAATAAGCATGTACAATTGCTACACAAACCATACTGTACCCAAACTAAATTTTTATAATGTTCTGCCCACAAATATAGCTTTCTTTTGGTGGTATTTGATCACCACTGGGGTTTTTATTTTTTGCTAAACGAACTAAAAAAGACCAAAATTTTTGAAAGAAACAAGTTTTTCTTTGTTTCTGTTATAAAATGTTGTTTTCTCCTTCACTGACGGGCACTGATGAGGTTGCACTAATTGGCACTGATGAGGCCGCGCTGATGGGTACTGATGAGGCGTCACTGGTGGGCACTGATGAGGAGGCACTGATATGTAGAATTGATGGGCACTGACAGGCAGCAGGGATATGCAGCACTGATAGGCTACACTGATATGCAGCACTGATGGGCACCGATAGGCTACACTGATATGCAGCACTGATAGGCGGCACTGGTGGGCACTGATAGGCGGCACTGATGGGCACTGATAGGTGGCACTGATGGACACTGATGGGCACTGATAGGCGGCACTGATGGACACTAATGGGCACTGATAGGTGGCACTGATGGGCACTGATAGATGGTACTGGAAAGGCAGCACCAATTGGCACATTTATGGGCACTGATTGACACATTTATGGGCACTGATTGGCACTTTGATGGGCACTGACAGGCGTAAGCTGATGGACACTGATTGGCAGCTGATGGGCAACTCTCATGGGGGCTGCGCTGATAATCAATGTGCTAATTATCAGCGCAGGCCCTCCCTCTGACAGGGAGAGTTGCTGATCGGCTCCCCCTGTCAGCGCGAACCGAGGAAAGCCGTTTACCGGCACTTCCTGGTTCATGCTGTGATCAGCTGTGATTGGTCACAGCTGATCACGTGGTAAGGAGCCTCCGTCAGAGGCTCCATACCACAATCGGAGATGTGGTGTGTCAGAGTAACACACAGCACCATCGATCACTGCACTGCGTGCCCCTGCAGGCGCGCGCCAGCATGCTATCCTTAAAGGCGTCATATGAGGTCCAGTCAGGATAACAGAACCACCATTTTATAGGCCGGGCGGGAAGTGGTTAAAGAGGTATTACACCCAAAACCAAAAATGAAAATGTCCTACTTAGCAGCTTACCTATTACTATATGTGGTGGCTGCATCATTTTTCTTTTTTTAGGCTGTGGTTTATTTTTTCATCTGATGATCTGGTCAGTAAGTCTGTTATTATTCAACTTCCTCTAAAAGTCAAAGCTGTCCAGACAAAGTGCCAGTTAGATGGTTAAGACAAACCATTTACCGCTGAGGGGATGCTTGCAATGGTCAGCTTTTATTCATTTATGCAAAACCTTTTGTTTTACATAAAGTGCTTATAAAGTGTTATCTAGAGTCCAGCTTTAATTTGTTAGTCACATCCATCTAAATCTTCTAATTTAACACAACCCTCTCCCCAAATGGCAATGCTTCTGTCCAAAGGTGTCTGCTTTACTACTTCATCCAGAATGCAGACACCCTAATACAAGAAGTGTATTACTGGCTGGAATACAATGTGAAATAATTAAAATAAAAAAAGCCTAAAAAGAAAACTAATTAGGAGACCACATCTAAAGATTGGTAAACGCAATATATTACATTTTTGGTAAGCTGCAATATAATTCAGAGAATTGATTAAAAAATACATTATAAAAAAATAAAAAATAAATATATATATATATATATATATATATATGCAATCCCTTTCTAAAGTATATACAAATATGAAAATACACTAAAGTTACAGAGCATATTGTATAGGCGTGTATAGGACAAATTAAAGGAATACAGGAATTAGTTGCAACAAACTTATTTAAAAATGCAATTTCATATACTCATTTCATTTTATATACTTTAGAATGGGATTGCACACACACATATATATATATCGTTTTTATAATGTATTTTTTATCAATTCTCCGGGTTAGCGAGTAGCTTATTACTAATCATTTATTCAATCTAGGGGGTCTGCTTGAATGGTATTCATTTGTTAGTCCATTTTAGTTTGGCCATTAATTATAGGACTATAATACTTTAGTCCTATAATACTTTACTTTTGAATACCTATTTTAATATGTAACAGTGATATTTCACTATTTTATATATCATTATTTATTTTAAATATGGTTCATCATGTAATCATGACGGTACGGCCTTGGATCATGCAGGAGCGGTACTGGAGTGGTACATGGATGTAGTATGCCAATTGCCTGTGGTTAGGTCTTCACATATGTGATGACATGCTGTCATAAGCTACTTACCCAGTTGTGATACATGTGTTTTAAACTAGTGTTTATATGGTCACTTTACAGCTGTAAATACTTCCAGCACTTTGATGGGTATGGGTTGTGTATGAGGATATGTAATGTTACTTTGTTTGCATGTTGCTGTCCTAATGTAACATGTGTGCTGCAGTTTCAGATTGGGCATTGCCGGCCACGGTGATGCTTTTGAGGTCTGATACACCTCATTACATGTAGGGTTAATAGCCCGCCCCTCCGAGTATTTAGTGAGTGAGCCGTGCCGCATGGCCACGCCAACCAAAGAAGACGTGATGACGAAACGCATTAGGGCGTGACTATGCGGCTCTCTTGTCAATCACGGTGTGTGTAATCCCGGGTCTCATCATGGCCAGCCATCCCAGGAAGCGGTGAGAGGACATATGCTGTGTAGTACAGTCTAATGTATACACGCTGTTATTATAGTTCTTCCCGTAAGCATATATTGTTTGTGGAGGATAATAAAATTACAGTATTACGCTATGTGGAGTGTTCCTTTGTTTTGCATGATGCACTTCTTTTATTTTTTTTTATTTTTATTATTTAATTCTTTATTTCCAATACATGAATATAAAACATTCAAAAAAAAAAGGAAAATGCATACACAATTACAAATACAAAAACAATAACAGAGAAAGAAAAAAAAAAAGAAAACAAATTTGGATCTACCCCTCTCCATTGGCCAAATTTCTAGAAAAATTATATCAAAGCATTTTCTTATACTTTCCCCTTTCCTCTCTCCCTATCTCCTTGTTTCCTGTTAAGTGTGGAGGCAAGGATACTGCGCCCTTAGCTCCCCGTCCCCTCTCTGCAACCCCCCCCCCCACCCAAATGTTTTTTTTTTAAATATAACCCCTCCTCATTTCCCCTCTTCACTCCCCTCCTCTCCGCCCTCCCCCCTTCCTCTTTATAATGTGTTTTTATATACAACCCTCTCCCCCCCCACATTCTCGTTTCCTCCCCGTGTAGTGCCTACCCCCCATCCTCACTCTAATCTATATTGTTTATTTAATAAGCACACCCCCCCACTCCTATATTTTCAAGTAAGTAATATCTCTTTTATGTATATGTATATACACGCACACGTGCGCACCCACTGGTGAATCTGTGATCCTCCCTTACCCCTTTCTTTATTTATGAGGTGGAGAGAACCTTATCTCAGCCACCACTATATATCCCTAATAATGTGCCTCTTCATGAGGAGCATAGAGAAGGGGAGAAGAAAGAAAATAAAGGAGAAGAAAAGAAGGATAAAAAAAAAAAATTTTAAAATTTAAATAATATAAAAAAAAAAAAAGGAAGGGGGAAGGAAAAGAAGTGGGAAGGGAAGGGACCGGGCACAGGACCCTAACCTCCACCCTCCATTCCCATATAACTCCTGTAAACCTGAGATTGTTTAAATTCTGACCATCCTTTGCAAATACTAGCAAATCTTGCTTCAGAGTCATTTTGCAAGTGGATTACTTCCTCCATAAGCCTAGTCTTATCTACCTCCCTAAGCCACTCCTTTATTGTCGGGGCCTTCTTAGACCCCCAATGTTTGGGGATCAGTGCCTTTGCTGCATTCAGCAAAAAAGGAATAATTGCTGTTCTATATTTCTTCCATGTGGAATTTATCGTATGAAACAGACATTGCCACAGATCCAGCCCAATTTAATTTCCACTAATTTTTTGGATTAAATCTATTAATTCCATCCAGTATGGTTGAATCAAATGGCACTGCCACCATATGTGAGCATGTGTCCCGACCTCCCCACATTCCCTCCAACATAAAGGAGAAATGTGAGGGTTCATTTTATGTATTTTTAATGGCACGTAGTACCATTTGACCAATAGTTTATAGTTCATTTCTTTTATCCACATGTCCTTTGAGGTGGAGTGGACATAGTCTAAAACCTTTTTTTTTATTTCTTCGGGTAGTGCCTGATTCAATTCCATTTCCCAACTCCCGAAAGGGCATGCGGCTCCATCCTCCATAGGGAATATCAATCTCCTATATATATTTGAGATCCCCTGTCTATTTATTCCCCCTTGATCAATTATTTTTCCCACGAGTTTAACCTAGAAGCATCGCAGAGAGGTTTTGGAAGAGAATCCACAAAATGTTGGAGCTGTCTATATCTCCACACATCCCATGGAGTTGTACCATACCTCTCTCGCAGTTCTGTTAATGAGCACAAAGCATTCCCCTTCAAGACATCCTTAAACCTCAGCTGGTCTGATAGAGTCCATTTTAAATATTGGTTATTATCTTTCCCTGGCGGGAAAAAGTTATTCCCAGTCAAGGGGGTCAGGGGACTATTATACTGCCATGAAATGCTATTAAGTAATTTATCTCATACTCTAAATGTTTCCATAGTGATTGGTGCTATTTCTCCCGAGAGCCCCCTGTATTGCTTTGGAATCCTAATAATCGGACCCAGGGCAACTTTACTCACACTTTCTTCTAAGGACGCCCACTTAATGTACGGTGAGCCATGGACCCAATCCACGATCCTCCTTAACACTGCCGCCTCATGATATTTTCCAAGGTCTGGAAGGAACACTCCCCCCTTCTCTCTTGGTCTACTCATTGTTTTATAAGCGATACAGTTGGCTCGGTTATTCCATATAAATTTCAACAAAATCAATCTAAGAGTTTTGAAATATGCTCCAGGGATATTGATTGGCAGGCTTTGGAAGACGTATAGGGCTTTCAGAAGAATCATCATTTTAATCACATTTATCCTACCAAACCATGATAATCTATGTGCAGGATACCCTTTCAGATCTTGTTTGATTTTATTCAATAGGGGAACATAATTATCTTGATATAGATCTATCATTGATACTGCCAGGTATATTCCCAGATATCTCAATCCCTTCTGTTTCCACACAAAGGGAAAAAGAGCTCTGAGAAGCCTACCCTCAGTTGGGGAAACAGAGATATTTAATATCTCCGTTTTCTCCATGTTGATCCTTAAATTTGAAACAGCCCTATAACTACTTAATTCTCCCAAGATCTTTGGGAGTGTTTGTAAGGGATATGCTATATAGAACATAATATCATCCCCAAAAGCTTGGTTCTTATGGAAGCTAAAAAGGGTTCCAGAGAGAACACAAATAGTTAGGGGGAGAGTGGGCACCCCTGACGTGTACCATTATATAGCCTGAAGGGCTCCGATACAGTGCCATTCACCAGGATTTGGGCCGTGGGTTTAGAGTACAAGGCCTCAATCCACCTCAGCATACATGGTCCTATGCCAAATTTCTGCAATGTCCCCAGCATGAAGTCCCAATCTAGTCTATCAAAGGCCTTTTCGGCATCAATTGATAGTAAAAGGACGGGCTTCTTGCTTTTCTTTGCTTCATGCATCAATAAAATTGTTTTTAAGATGTTATCCCTTGTTTCTCTCCCAGGGACAAACCCTGCTTGGTCCTTTGCTATGTATTCTGGCATAAATAGCTTCAGTCTCTCGGCCAATATCCTCGCATAGATTTTCATGTCTTCATCAATAAGGGATATTGGCCTAAAGCTGGAGCAAAGTGTTGGATCCTTCCCTTCTGTTGCCAAAAGTGTAATATAGGCCCCCAAAGCTTCTTCACGTATCTTTATGATGCACTTCTGAGCCACTTTATGAGGAGCCTTCATGATCCACGGACAGGTGTCTATCAAACATTGTGTGGGGATATCATGCTGATTGACTCATTCTTGTGGTCAGTGCATTACCAATTGGACATTTGTACACGTGGTGTATCGGTGACGGTATTCAGGAACTTAGTGATTTCTCGTAAGATTCTGTTGGGATACGGATCACCCCACATACTTCATGGACTATTCTATGGACTATATTTTTTTACTAACTGACTAATATTTGTATAAAATTTATCGTTCATTGAATGCCAATTACTGCACTGAATACTTTTGGGTATTTTTAAGCGCTGTTAATGCTGCCATCGTATTTATATTTTCCTTGCATATTTTCACAATTTTATTTTTATATAATAGCAGCTATTGTGCAAGGAGTTTTTTGTCTGTTGAGCGCTGGGATCAGTTACACTTAGTGCAACTGATATTTCTTGACTCTTTAAGGGGTATTTACCTGGGGTTTGATTGGTAAGGGGGAGCGATCTGGAATTAGGAAATGTGAGAGGATGGATCTAGGGCCACAATATTTAAGGGTCTGATCTGGGATCTGTATGTTAATGGTGATTATTCTGGGGCTCAAATGTTAATGGGTTACTCCACCTTTCTTACCATGTTACATGTTAAACCCATATTTAGTGTGTAACATGTAACATGATACCAAACACCACCCCCCCCCCCATCCTTACCCCTTTGGCAGGATCACAAGTTTCTTCTCCCTGGCCACTCCAGTCAGTTTTGAATTTTGCATGACTGTGCATGACTCCACCAGAAATCTGTGAAAAAAACAAACTACACGTCCAGTCTGCCACTGTGGCTGTGGGACCTCTAGTTATCAGTGGAACACACACACATGTAGTGATCATCACACTTGTAGTCCATTGACACTTCCTGCAGCCCTCTAACTAAAGGTCCATACTTCGTTAAGGACCAACAGATACAGAAAGAGTCTGCAGGAGCTTGTGCATTGCACCCTCATTCCACTGAATGGTAATGAAGACTGAATTGGGATCTAACCATTCATGCTAGGGCTTTTTTCCTGACAAGCCACTGTCATCTTCATACTATTTGTTAAACACTCCTTGTTGCCTGAACAGTTGCTGGTTACTGAGTAGCTCTTGAGCGTTTGAAGTTGTGTTTCTAAGGTAGGCTCAGACAAAAAGCATATGTACAGTAATAGAAGAGTTTTTTCGAAATCATATTTTGTCCTAAGGTTTATGAGTGTCTGTAAGAATCTAGCATGTGGCACAGTAATACAGGGTTTTGTTAGTACAAGAACTGTGGCAAATGTGTGCAGTGTATACTGTGCATAGGCTCAGACTCTATATAACTGTGTCCTTTAACCACTTCCCGCCCGGTCAATAGCAAATTGACGTCCGGGAAGTGGTTTCGTTATCCTGACTGGGCGTCATATGACGTCCTTCAGGATAACAGCCGCCGCGCGCCCGTGGGGGCGCGCATCGCGGCGATCGGTGGAGCGGTGTGTCAGTCTGACACACCGCTACACTGATCTCGGTAAAGAGCCTCCGGCGGAGGCTCTTTACCACGTGATCAGCCGTGTCCAATCACGGCTGATCACGATGTACACAGGAAGAGCCGTTGATCGGCTTTTCCTCACTCGCGTCTGATAGACGCGAGTAGAGGAGAGCCGATCGGCGGCTCTCCTGACAGGGGGGGTATGCGCTGATTGTTTATCAGTGCAGCCCCCCCTCAGATGCCCACACTAGACCATCAGGGAAGCCCCCAGGACCACCAGGGAAGCCCCCAATACCACCAGGGAAGCCCCCAGCATGTGGATGGCCAGGTACATCCCCCATGGCCATCCACATGTTAAAAAAAAAATGCCAAAAATATGCCAATCAGTGCCCACAGATGGGCACTGATTGGCACATCATATTTAATTAAAAAAAAGTTTAAAAAAAGGGATGCAAAAAGGGATGCCCAGCAATGCCACCCATCAGTGTCATCAGTGCCACTCATCAGCGTCCATCAGTGCCCATCCGTGCCCACCCATGCCCACCTATCAGTGCCCATCCATGCCACCTATCAGTGCCACCTATATGTGTGCATGAGTGCCCGTCAGTGCCGCCTATGAGTGCCCGTCAGTGCCGCCTATGAGTGCCCGTCAGTGCCGCCTGAGTGCCCGTCAGTGCCGCATACCAGTGCCACCTATCAATGCCCATCAGTGCCACCTATCAGTGCCGCCTATCAGTGCCCATCATCAGTGCCACCTCATCGGTGCCCCCTAATTGGTGCCACCTCATCGGTGCCCATCAGTGCCGCCTTATCAGTGCCCATTAGTGCCGCCTTATCAGTGCCCGTCATTGAAGAAGAAAACGCACTTATTTACAAAAAAAATTAACAGTGACAAAGAAAAACTTGTTTTTTTGCAAAATTTTCGATCTTTTTTTGTTTGTTGCGCAAAAAATAAAAATCGCAGAGGTGATCAAATACCACCAAAAGAAAGCTCTATTTGTGGGAACAAAATGATAAAAAATTTGTTTGGGTACAGAGTAGCATGACCGCGCAATTGTCATTCAAATTGCAACATCGCTGAAAGCTGAAAATTGGCTTGGGCGGGAAGGTGTCTAAGTGTCTGGTATTGAAGTGGTTAAATTACGCTCTATTATCAGAGCTATATAGCCAGCCCAAGTGTGAACTGTGATTCACTCCCTTCTTCAGGCTGTCCATCTTTATGAAAGTCTACATTTGGGAGGTATGGGCAATAGTAACGTTGTAACATTTTGTTGCTTGATGTCTACTTCCAGTTTGGGAGTGCCTACTGTATTTGTATTCAATAATCTGACATGTAGGAATCCAATGAGTTCTAAACATAGAGTGATAACATAACCTTTCGGCAAAAGATGTTTGCTAAAGGTGAAGAGTGTTGCAGCAGTCGTTGGATTTGAACAAGTGGCTTTCCCTGCAGAACAGCATGCTTCATATCTTGGAGGGAAACGTGACTTTAATTTTGTTTTTTTTTTCTTATTCTGTTTCAAAAAAACTATTCCTAAATAACACCAGCACGCTTTATCATTTATTTTTCTTGCTGGCAAAAATGTGACTTTGAGATTCCAGCTTTTCTGATGTGAAATGTAGAATTGACAGATTGATGATTAGTTTTATCAGTATACTCAATGACACTCCTGCCAAGTAACCACAACTTTGGAATACATAGTATAAGGGGGACAGACACAACTGGTAATGGCAACAGTAAACCACACATGAGACAGGGACATCAGGAACAGTCCAAACAGGTTTGTCTTTAGCAACGAAGCAAACAGTTTCACTGCAGAATGGTCTTTTACAGAAAGTCTATACCAAAAAACAAACAAAAAACAAACAACACATCTGCTTGTCCAAGTTACTAACTAACAGGGTGCCCTTACCTAACCCTAAGGTTAACAATATATATTTGCAGGGACTTGATTTTCCCAGGCTGGTATACACCAATAAGCCATAAAAATAAGATCAATGACAGGTAAAGTGAATAGCATTAATTATCTTGTTACAATGGCATCTGAAAGTCATGGGATATATTGGGCAGCAAGTAAACATGTTGTCCATGAGGTTGATGTGTTGAAAGCAGAAAAAATGGGACTGCAGTTTGTTGTGTATGGGGCTGTGTAGCCACAGACCGATCAGAGTGCACATGCTGATGCATGTCCACAGTCGGAAGCACCTACAGTGGGCACGTGAGCATCAGAATTGGACCACAGAGAAATAGCAAAAAGGTGGCCACATTTTATTTGACATCATGTGGATGACCAGGTGAGTGTGCATCACTTACCTGGTGAAGAGATGGCACTAGGATGCAGTATGGGAATAAGGCAAGCCAGTGGAGGCAGTGTGTTGCTTTTCTGTGATGGTGAGAAACCTTGATCCTGCCATTCATGTGGATGTTACTTTGACATGTACCACCTACCTAAACATTGTTGCTGACCAAGTACATCCCTTAATGGAAATGGTATATGCTTATGTTAGTGGCCTCTTTCAGAAGGATAATGTGCCCTGGCGCACTGCAAAAATGGTTCAAGAATGATTTGAGGAACACTACAATGAGTTTGAGGTATTAGCTTGGCCTTCAAATTCGCCAGCTCTTAATCCAATGAAGCATCTCTGGAATGTGCTGGAATAACAAGTCTGATCCATGGAAGCTCCACCTTGCAGCTTATAGGACTTATACCAGGTCCTATATATAGGTCAGATACCACAGCATACCTTCAGATGTCTAGTGACCTCCATGCCACGATGGTTTAGGGCTGTGTTGGTGGCAAAGGGGGCTAATTTGGTGGAAAAAAGGGGACCTACTTAGTATTAGGTGGGTCATCATACTGTTTATGGCTGATCGGCATATCAAATGTGTTGAATGACATCACTGATTTTCTCTCTAATCTCCAGGGGCCCTGCCACATTGCCAGAAATATACTCTCTAATGTAAGAAATTAAAACTAGACTCTGGGCTTGATTTGCAAAAGGTAAATAGGCTGTTCACTTTACATTAAGAGTTGCACTTTGCAGGGGACCTTCCCCAGAGCTTAGCTGACTTTCAGCATTAATTAATGTGCAAGCAAAAATGCTTTTTTTTTCCTTGCACGTGATTGAGTATGCTTTGCAAAGTGAAACTTCACTACATTCACTAAGTTCTGGGGAAAATTCCCTTGCAAAGAGTAACCTGCCTTACAAAGCAGACAACCTGTTTGCCTTTAGTATATTAAAGTGGTGTTTCCCCCCCAAAAAAAAAAATGATTAAAATTCCTAAAAAAATAAAAAAATAAACATTTGAAAAAAATTGTTTTAACACCTCTAAATGCCTGTTGCTAGGGGGTTCCTCGAAGTCTGCCTCCTTCAGTGCCTGGGCTGGTGACATCACTTCCCCTTGGTGCAGGAAGGGCTCACGGCCAATGTCGCGGCCAATCATGACATGCGGCGCCGCTCGCACATGCGCAGTGGGTGCCCACAGTTGCAATTCCGAGCGGAGGGGGCGACAAGCGTAGCTTCGACCCCCCGCATCGCTGGACCCTGGAACAGGTAAGTGTCAGATTATTAAAAGTCAGCAGCTGCAGTATTTGTAGCTGCTGACTTTTAATTTATTTTTTCAAATGGAAACTCCTCCTTAAGTAAAAATCTCCCCTGAACACCAGTATATCTGCTATTTATTGCACTGGGCCAGTTCATTTGACTCTCTGACCATAGCCACTACAGGACAGGTTGACAGGTACCTCTGACATAGTTATCTGGCCGGGGGGGCCTTGAAGCTATATTTCTGCTGGGTTTTTTTTATTTCTATTTTCATAATCATTACTATTTAAACGTATTTTCAGTATCACATTAAAAAAACTTAAAATTGAAAAAAGCCTTTATTTAATTTGAAAATAACTGTGAAATGCTTTGTAGCAGAAGCACATACCATATATACTCGAGTATAAGCTGAGTTTTTCAGCACATTTTTTTTTGTGATGAAAATGCCCCCCCTTGGCTTATACTCGAGTCAAGCACTTTTCTGCAGCAGAGAATGACATCTTCCAACCCGAGTTTGGGGCTCCATATCTCGGGCCACTTGGTGCCAGGAACCCCAAATTTGGTGGGCAAACCCAGAGGCACTACAACATATCCTACATATTCATAGCACTATATATCCTACATATTCCTAGCACTATGTGACCCCGAGATACGGGGCCCCAAAGTCAGTCAACTGTGTCCATCTGCAGCAATGTCATTTCGGGACCCTTTGGGTCCAGAGACCCCAAATTTTGGCTGCATCTGGGGGGCATTTAGGAACCCTTAAAGAGGGATTGCACCCTAAAAACCCATGTGTGTCCCAGCAGACAGTGCGGCGGGACAGGAAGTCTATGCCCGGAAGTGGGTGTAAATACCTGTCTTAGACAGGTATCTGCACCCCCCTCCCCCCTGAAAGATGCCAAATGTGACACCTGTGGGGGGGGAGGTTCCGATGAGCGGAAGTTCCACTTTAGGGTGGAACTCCGCTTTAACTACCAAGTTTGAAGTTCAGGGGATCTATGGCTGCAAATGGGCACAGTGAGGCATGCAAATGGGCACAGTGAGGCTGCAAATGGCATTGTTGACCCTCTTTTCCACTTACAGTAGCTGCGCATTTCTCACCCTAGGCTTATACTCGAGTCAATACGTTTTCCCATTTTTTTTGTGGTAAAATTAGGTGCCTCGGCTTATATTCGGGTCAGCTTATACTCGAGTATATACGGTAATGTGGTGTCATTTTAAATGGGACAAACAATAGAATAAAACATATACTTTTCATCTACAGTAACACGTTTTTTTTTTTAAATAACACTGATCAAAGCAGAAAAAGTGTGTCTTTTAGTTTTATGTCTTTTTTCTATGCATTGCATAACAAATTAAAACTTTTTTTTCAAGACTTGTTTGTCCTAATAAAAAGATACATGTATTACTTATCTTAGGTAATGACAAAGGGTGGAGCTTGATGATGCAACATCTGGGATTGGAGGGAATGATTACTGGGTGCACTTTGTTTAAAGTCTTATATGTGACTCTGTTCTTTTTTTCCTATGAGTTTGAGTGGAACATACATTGCTGATACCTCCGAATCTATGGGGTTTGAGCCCTGTGGATTTTATGCCTATTTGACCTATCTGATGTAAATTAGTGTAGGCCATTGACAGGCGATGGGCAGTGTCCAGAGGGAAATGGTATCACACTGGGAGTGCTTTTCTTGCTGATCACATTCATAGTAAGGAAAGGAATCAAGAGTGCACACTGATTATTGACATGCAAATCACTTTATTGGAAGATCATGCATGGATATTTTTTGGGCACAAAAAAACACTTTGTTATCTATACTTGGTACTGGTGTGTGTGTATATATATATATATATTATATATATAATATATATATATACACACACACATGGTGAGGTTACATTTTGATATATAACAGTTATGCAAGAGATATGTTATTTTAGCACTGCTTAGAGATATTGAAGATGTGTACTTTTTTCTCTCTTTTTGTAGAATGACAGTTATTGCAGAGTTAATAGGCCTATAACAGAAACATAAAAATTGCTCTGGTCCATAGGAGCTGTATATGTGTGAAAGCTGAAGTGGTTAAAATAAACCTTTCGTAAGCCTCAGCCTTGGAAGGTCTTCTCTGTTTTTGCTCCTTCATATTTTTTTTTCATCTTGTATGTTCTCCTCTCCATTTTTTTCTTCTGATAGTTCTCTCAACTTTAAATAAGAGATCCACTGACAGTTGAAGAAGAGGGAGAAGAAGACCTGTGACTGGATATAAAACACCTGGACAAAAGATATTGGCATGTAGAACGATTTTTTTTATATATAGATTGCTCTAAGGAAAGGAGGATTGAGGTTGGAGTTGAGCTTTAAAAGTGCAGCTTCAGCGTCACTGACCAGAGTTTCCTTCCTGGCCGGTGTGCCAGTCACACACGCAAGTATAGTGGCCACCATTGCTGTGCCCAGTGGAACTGAACCTGCACTTTTACAGGCTCTGCAATTAATGGGCTCCACAATGAAGACGCTCAGTTACTGTGCTTACCTGTGTGATGCGCTATATTCCTCTTGCACCCCATACTAGAAACAACCATGTGATTAAAACAGTGCTGCAACAACTCCTGACTGGTTTAAGGATGGCTGACTATGCAACATGGATGAAATATTTTGCCCAGCACACTGATAAGCCTGTTTCAAAGTGCAAAGCTCTTTATTTTTATATGAACACCTAGGGGGTTATTTACTAAAGGCAAATCCACTTTGTACTACAAGTGCAAACTACAAGTGCTAAGTGCACTTGGAAGTGTAGTCTCTGTAGATCCGAGGGGGACATGTAAGGAAAATAAAAAAACAACATTTTAGCTTGCACATGGATAATAAAATCAGCAGAGCTTCCCCTCATTTCAGATCTACCCCTCAGATCTACAGTGACTGCACTTCCAAGTGCAGTTTCAGTAAAATTTCAAGTGCACTTTGCACTTGTAGTTTGCACTTGTAGTGCAAAGTGGATTTGCCTTTCATAAATAACCCCCAGAGAGAAGCATCATTTTGTATGTGATCATACAAGAACAAAAAACTGGGCACCTTGAAACAAGTTTGTCAGTGTGCTTGTGACACATTTCATCCGTGCCTGTGTACAGAAGCAGCAACCAGCCAGGGAGGGAGCTTAGTAACGCTGTGCCTGTGGTTTTATCAGGCTCAGCGTAACTGAGATGCACTGAGGATGGCATGTCCAGTATGGAAACTCCAGCCTTATTGCTGACCCCCCATGGTGCCTCCAATAGCCCAGTTTGTTTTAGTCTAGTACCTGAGGAAAAGTTAAAGTGGACCTTCAGTCATTTTTTCAACTTTCCATTTTTTTCTCTACCAGTAAATACCTCAACAGCCCACTTCCTGTTTCTTGTCTGGTCTTTAGTCTAGGCTTAAGACATCATGCACAGCTATCTCTCTCTCTCTCTCTCTCTCTCACTCTTGTGAGAGTTTGCAGGAATGGAGGGGGGATGAGTCAGGGCCAATGAAAGCTGCAGGGCTGCAGAGCTGGAGGTGTGCCTCTGTGTGTCTGTGTAAATCCAGGAAGTGGACAGGCAGCAGCTTCAGCTGCCCACAGTTAAAAAGGCTGCAGCCAGACTTAAGCCTCGTACACACAATCGGATTTTCCGCAGACAAAACCTCGGATTTTCGTTTGAAGGCGTGTGCCTGGATTTTGTCTTGCATACAAACGGCAAGTAATTGTCGGCCAACAAACACAAATGTAGAGACATACTACATGTTTTTTCAGCTCTTTAGTGCCACCCTTTGGGCTCCTTCTGCTAATTTCATGTTGGTAGAAGTTTGGTGAGTGTTGATTCGCGTTTTTCATTTTGCGCTTTTCATTTAGCACTTTTCATTTTGCGCTTTTCATTTTGCGCTTTTCATTTAGCGCTTTTCAGTTCGTGCTCTTCATTTCGTGCTTTTTTTTCAGTTCATTTCTGAGCGGCCGTTCGTCATCCAGACATGTAGTGAAATCGGGAGACAGTCCAGGGACAGTAAAGTGGTTGGAGGGAAGCTTCAGAATGGAAAATATGTTTTTATTGCAAATCACGTTAGCAGACTGCAGTTCCTCTTTATTCCTCTTTAACCACTTCAGCCCAGGAAGATTTGGCTGCTCAATGACCAGGTCATTTTTTGTGATACGGCACTGCGTCGCTTTAACTCACAATTGTGCGGTCGTGCGATGCTGTACTCAAACAAAATTTACGTCTTTTTTTTCCCACAAATAAAGCTTTCTTTTGGTGGTATTTGATCACCTCTGCAGTTTTTATTTTTTACGCTATAAAAAAAAGAAGAGCGACAATTTAGAAAAAAAAAAACACAATATCTTTTACTTTTTGCTATAATAAATATCCCACATTTAAAAATAAATAAATAAATACAATCTTCCTCAGTTTAGGATGATATGTTTTCTACATATTTTTAGGAAAAAAAATTGCAAAAAGCGTATATTGATTGGTTTGCACAAAAGTTATAGCATCTACAAAATAAAGGATAGACTTATGGCATTTTTATTATTTTTATTTTTTTACTAGTAATCAGTGATTTTTATCGGGACTGCGACATTGCGGCAGACAAACCGGAAACTTTTGACACATTTTTGGGACCACTGACATTTATATAGCAATCAGTGCTATAAAAATGCACTGATTACTGTATAAATGACACTGGCATGGAAGGGGTTAACAATAGGGGGCGATCAAGCGGTTAACTGTATTCCCTAGGTGTGTTCTAACTGTGGGGGGATGGGAATGATTTGGGGAAAAGTGTTCATACGATCTGTCTCTTCTCCCCTGAAAGAACCGGGATTTGTGTGTCTACACACACACTTCCCCGTTCTCACTTTGTAACAAGCAATCGCGAGTTCCCGGCAGTCACGCGCGCCAAGGGAGGCGTCTTAAAGAGCCGACGTACAACTACGACGGCTCGCGCAGGGGAGCCGACCTGCTGCAGTATAACTGTGACGGCTAGTTCGGAAACAGTTAAGTCAGTTACTACAAATCCTATGTATTAAAGAGCTGAGTTTATTTGACGTGCAGGATATTTTTTTTAAATGCTGAGCCGTTAAAACCTCTAAAAATTACTAATTTACAGTTGTGCCTATTTTACTGGACAATAAATGGGGGACAAGTCCTCTACAGGCAGTCCCCAGATTACAAACAATATAGGTTATGTAGGTTTGTTCTTAAAGTGTAAGTTGACATTTACAGAAAAACCTGTAAGGTTAACTTACACGGGACCCATCCTCAACCCCCCCTCCAGGTCCCGCTGATCTGCAGCGCGGTGATCTCCCGTTCTGAGCCCTGCTATAGCTGCCTCACCGATCCAGGAATCCCCTTGACATTCACACATCTTCCCCGCTGCCGGTTCTGAATGGTCGGCGCCACTCATGTGATGGCGTCAACCAATTAGAATGCTCCTAAACGTCCCTCCTGACGGGGTACATTTAGAAGATTAAGCAGCTATAGTAGGGCTCATAACGGGAGATTGCCACGCTGCAGGTCAGCAGGACTGGGGTGGGGGGGGGGGGGGGTTGAGCAGGGAGTCCTGTATAAGTTTACCTTACAGATTTTTCTGTAAAAGTGAACTTAACCTTTAAGTTAAATTTGTATGTATGTTGGAACAGATACATTTTTTAGGTGAAACCAAAAAGTTATTTTTACATTTTGGATCGCATAGGGAAGGGTTAACACCCCTGTAACATTTGTTTTGCTGTCTGTCCCCCTGTTCAGAAGATTTCACCTCACTTTCTGTCCCAATGACACTTTTTTCTCATAGTAACTCTTATGCCGCGTACACACGAAGGGACAATCCCGCGGGATTATCCTCTGGACTCAAGTCCAGCGGACAATCCCCTCGTGTGTGGGCGTCGGCGGACTTTTTGGCGCCAAAAGTCCGGCGGACTAAGTTTTAAGTTTTGTTTTAAAATTATCCGCTGGACTGGGCAGTCCAGCGGACAATCCCGCCGTTAGTAGGCTAGTCCGCCGGACTTTTTAAAATGAACGGACTTGCCGCTCATCGGCAAGTCCGTTCATTTAGCACGTGACTTCAGGTTACGTAGCTAGCGTAGGCAGTAAATGCCGCCGCGCTAGCTCCGTGACCTGGCATGGATTTAAAGGGACTCCCTACGCCGAAAAACGGCGTGGGGGTCCCCCCCAAATCCATGCCAGACCCTTATCCGAGCACGCAGCCCGGCAGGCCAGGAAAGGGGTGGGGACGAGCGAGCGCCCCCCCCCCCTCCTGAGCCGTACCAGTCCTCCGGGACTGTGACATCACAAGGGGGCGTGGTCACCATGTGACATGAGCATGTGACCCTGTCCCCTTGTCACTATATAAGTCCCAGCACAGCGCGGCTATGCCATTCCGGCCAGAGAGAGCGACGTGTCAACATCGGAGGAAGACGAACAAGAACAAGAAGAAGAAGGCGGAAGAAGAAGGCGGCGGAAGACCCCGGAAGACACCGGAAGACCCCCGAAGGCGGATCGAGACCCCCAGACGACGGCGGCGACGACGAAGAAGGTAGCCGGACTTCTCCGCTCGGTAAAAGAGCTACGTAAATGGCGGAGGAGTCCGGCGAGAAGACCCCCCAAGACGGAAGAAGACCCCCGGAGCAGTGCAATAAATTATTTTTTCAAAAGTGTGGTTTCTTTACTTTACATTTTACACTTTAGGTGAATGGGTAGGGGTACATCGTACCCCATACTCATTCACATAGGGTGGGGGGCCGGGATCTGGGGGCGCCCTTATAAAAGGGGGCTCCCAGATTCCGATAAGCCCCCGCCCGCAGACCCCGACAACCAATGGCCAGGGTTGTCGGGAAGAGGCCCTTGTCCTCATCAACATGGGGACAAGGTGCTTTGGGGTGGGGGGGCCGCACGGCCCCCCTTTCCCCAGGGCACCCCCCCTGTTGAGGGCACGCGGCCTGGTACGGCTCAGGAGGGGGGCGCTCGCTCGTTCCCACCCCTTTCCTGGCCTGCCGGGCTGCGTGCTCGGATAAGGGTCTGACATGGATTTGGGGGGGACCCCCACGCCGTTTTTCGGCGTGGGGATTCCCTTTAAATCCATGCCAGGTCACGGAGCTAGCGCGCCGGCATTTACTGCCTACGCTAGCTACGTACCTGAAGTTACGTTCGAAATGAACGGACTGCTCCGTGTGTGGGCAAGTCTGTTCATTTTCAAAAGTCCCACGGACTTTGTCCAGCGGATTGTCCGCCGGAAAAGTCCGGGCGTGTGTGTGGGCAAGTCACACGCTCGGAAGTCCGGGCGTGTGTGGGGAAGTCCCGCCGGACTAGGTCCGAACGTGTGTACGCGGCATTACAGGAGTCAATTTCCCTTCCTAGGGGTAGATTTCCTCTCACTTCCTGTTGTATCCCTCTGTTTGTAAGTAGGAGTCGTATGTAAGTTGGATCTTTGTAACCCTGGGACCGCCTGTATACAGGTATCGGAGATTGGCAGATGTGTGGGACAGCTTTCCAGCTACATTTGAGTGATTAATTCGTGCTAGGGACTTCTAGAATGGCGTCTTCTCATTGGGTTTTAGGGCCTACATGCTGTAGAGCGAATGCGTGGAAGTGGTGCTGAGCAGTCATCTGTTTACTGGGAACACTGGCTGTCTGGTATGCACTGATAAAAATGATTCGGTTGGCTTGTAATTTTACCATTTTCAACATAAAAATAAATGTTAATTAATTTACTTTGATATTTTAAGTACCTTACTTAATTTTCATTAGTTCTTAAAACACACCTTTTACAGTTACAGAAATAATGTATAATATTGAGTAATCTAGACAAAACGTTTAAGGTATGTGCATTTCCATATTCGAATTGAGTTAAATTTACTTAAAAAAATGTTCTTTTCATTTGACTGAAATTGTGGGACGCATATGTTTGCCAAACGTGCAACCGCATGAGTTTGGATGCTGTATATTTTAAAGAGTTTGACATCTTTTGGAACTTTGAAGCCTGCACAAGGCAGTTCCCATATGTTTGAGGCCCATCAGGACAAAAGAGCACCACCAGTGACAAAAAAATTTACTACAAAGCCATGCAATGCCATTGAAAGGTAAAAGTAAACATTGAACAAATTATCGTTCACATGCTTTAAATGTTGCTTAACATACCATCCAAAATGTTTATTTTATTTGCAGATTAATATATTTATAATAAATGGACATACATCCGTTGTATACACCTATTGAGACAACTCACTTGTGCGCGCACGCAAAGTTTGTGCTTACTGCATGCGGCAGAACGCAACCAAGATGCAGGATGAGGGGCCGCCAGATGTTAAGCCTAAAGAATATTTTGTGCCACATCTGCATCTTTGGAGCGGTGAAGGAGCGGTGTGTTCACCGCTCCTATACCGCTCCTACCCATTGAAATCAATGGGAGACCGCGGGGATACCGCCCGCAAAGCGCCGCTGCAGCAGCGCTTTGCGGAGGTTTTTAACCCTTTTTTCGGCCGCTAGCGGGGGTTAAAACCACCATGCTAGCGGCCGCATACCGCAAGTAAAATGATGGTAAAGCAGCGCTAAATATAGCGCTGCTTTACCGTCGCCGCCCCGCACCGCCCCAGTGTGAAAGCAGCCTTAAAGCGACACAGTGCCGTATCGCAAAAAATGGCCTGGTCATTAAAGGGGACAAATCCTTCCGGGGCTGAAGTGGTTAAAGTGAAAATTACTTTCCTAAAAGGCTTAAAAAAAGTTAATACATTCTGTATTCTATGCTCTTTACAGATATACTGTATATACACGTGTGTGTTTCAGTTTGATTTGTTATCTGAGAAAGAGGCATTTTTTACTTTTTTTTTTTTTTTTTTTTTTTTATGTTTACATTTACATTTGATGCTGCTTTAATAATATTACATTTGTAACACTTTATAAATAATAACTGTTAATTTGTTTTGAAAGCCTGTGTCATGAGACATACTATTGTATTATTTTTATATAAAAACCTTCAAACATATTTCAAATACATTTGGAAAATAAGTTTTACCAACTTAAAAAAATTGGGTAAGTTCCAAGTTAATGTCACTTAAAACTAAGTAACTAAGTAGCTAAGTAATAGGGCAGGACGGTGGTGTAGTGGTTAGCACTTTCGCCTAGCAGCAAAAGGGTCGCTGGTTTGGATTCTGACCACGAAACTGCCTGCCTGCAGTTTACATGTTCTGCCCTGTGCCTGCGTAGGTTTCCTCCCACACTCCAAAGACATGCTGGTAGGGTAAATTGGCCCGAGTATGTGTATGTATGCATTTGAGTTAGGAGTCTTAGATTGAAAGCTACTTGAGGGCAGGGACTGATGTACAATGTATATATAAAACACTCTGTAAATTGACAGTGCTATATAAGTACTTACAATAAATAAGTTAGTGTATGTGTTCCTAATTTAAACTTTTCTATAAACTGGAAAAATTGAGTTGGCTTTACTTGAACCTATGGTCTATAAACTGGAAAAATTGAGTTGTCTTTAATTGAACCTATGGTCTATAAACTGAAAACATTTAGTTTGCTTTACTTAAACCTATGGTCTATAAACTGGGAAAATTGAGTTGGCTTTACTTAAAACTATAGTTCCAGACAAGTTAAGGTATATATTCCTAAATTAAAACACTATGGTCTATAAACTCAAAAAAATGGAATTGGCTTTACTTAAAACAACAAAGTTGAAAACATGAAAAGTCTAATGAGTCCGACAAAAATAAGTTTAGTTGAGAGTACTTAAAAAGCTGATGCAAATAGTTTCCTTAAGAGTAGACCCAGCACAATATTTAGTGGATGAGAAAATCGGGTGTTGAAAAAAACAGTGAACAGCCAGTGTAGACAGAGGTTTGTTCTACAGACAACTGCCTCTCCCCACATACTATTCTAATGGAATGCAAAAGTAGCCAAAGTAGGTCAAATGCAGATCATCTGCATTAGCAAATTTATTCTGAATGATCTCAGAAGCACCTCAAATTGCTGTAATATGGAAATGCTGCATTTGCCTATTGACTATTGACACAAGCCTTAAGACCCTTTGCACATGAGGTTGTCTGGCTGCAGTGTGTCCCTCCTGGCATTGTATATGTACTAAAGAGGGACAGTACAGCATCCAGACCCACTGCAGGCAACCTGCCAAAGTCTTGTCTCGTGTGTCTCGTGTGTGGGCATCTGCATGAACAAAAATATGTTACTACCCATGTGTATGCTGAATGTGGGAGATATTTCCTGGTGTGTAAAAGATGGAGAAAGTGTGTAGCATAAGCTGTGCGAAAGACTCTGGCAGGAGCTGTTTGGTTAGGATGGTTATGCAGAGAAGTCCCTAAGTACTTAAAAATATGCCAGGCTGTAAAAAAATTGCAAAGCCTGGCAGGTGAGATCCTATGGCATTTCCAGTTAATTAAAAAGTACCTTTTACAGGACTTTATATAGTGTACAATGTAAAGAGAATTTATAGAGAAGTGTCATTTAAATTAGAAATTCCTAAGGAACTTTGTACATTAGCCTTGACACACAGGGGTTGATTTACTAAAACTGGAGAGTGCAAAATCTGGTGCAGCTCTGCATTGTAACCAATCAACTTCAGCTTGTTCAATTAAGCTTTGACAACAAAAATTGAAGTTTCTATGCAGAGATGCATCAGATTTTACACTCTCCAGTTTTAGTAAATTAACAGTCTTAGTAAATTAACAGTCTTAGTCTCTCATAAAACACCTGCTGATGGCCCTCCAGCTTGGAGAAGTCATGTTTTATTGCATTTAAACTAGGCCCTTAGAGTGTATTCCCACAAGGGACCACAAACTTAACACAAGTGTGAGACCACACTATATTTTCTGTGGATGATGTATGGGGAGCATGTATCTAGACACCAGTATCACAAAAGAGACTCAGAGAGGCAATCTTTTCTTTAATTTCATAAAGTGTGACCCTGGTGTTCTATTAGAGATTGGACATAATACACTAATATACAAAGATCCCCCTGGCCGGTTAGAATGGAATCCAGTCACTCCCCCCAGCCAATCAGGTCTTAGGACACACCGGTTAAAACACACCCAGGGAACACACTTAACCCCTTGATTGCCCCCTAGTGTTAACCCCTTCCCTGCCAGTGTCATTTATACATTGATCAGTGCATTTTTATAGCACTAATCAATGACATAATTTCACTAGTCCCCAAGGAGTGTGATTTGGGATCAGATTTGTCTGCCGCAATGTCGCAGTCCTGCTAAAAATCGCAGATCGCTGCCATCACCAATAAAAAAAGTCCCTAAATCTAACCTATAGTTTGTAGATGCGATAACTTTTGCGCACACCAATCAAATTTTTTTTTAACCAAAAATATGTAGAAGAATATATATCGGCCTAAACTGATGAATACATTTTATAATTTGATATTTTTTTTGATATGCATTATAGCAGAAAGTAAAAAAAAGTTTTTGGTCTATTTTTGTTTATATGGCAAAAAATAAAAACTACAGAGGTGATCAAATACCACCAAAAGAGAGCTATATTTGTGGGGAAAAAAAGGACATCAATTTTGTTTGGGTACAGCATTGCATGACCGTGCAATTGTCAGTTAGGCTGCTTTCACACTGGGGCGGTTTGCAGGCGCTATTGCGCTAAAAATAGCGCCTGCAAACCGACTCGAAACAGCTGTTGCTGTGTCTCCAGTGTGAAAGCCCTGAGGGCTTTCACACTGGAGCGGTGCGCTAGCAGGACGGTAAAAAAAGTCCTGCTAGCTGCATCTTTGGAGCGGTGAAGGAGCGGTGTGTTCACCGCTCCTATACCGCTCCTACCCATTGAAATCAATGGGAGACCGCGGGGATACCGCCCGCAAAGCGCCGCTGCAGCAGTGCTTTGCGGAGGTTTTTAACCCTTTTTCGGCCGCTAGCGGGGGTTAAAACCACCCCGCTAGCGGCCGCATACCGCAAGTAAAACGATGGTAAAGCAGCGCTAAATATAGCGCTGCTTTACCGTCGCCGCCCCGCACCGCCCCAGTGTGAAAGCAGCCTTAAAGCGACACAGTGCCGTATCGCAAAAAATGGCCTGGTCATTAAAGGGGACAAATCCTTCCGGGGCTGAAGTGGTTAAAGTGAAAATTACTTTCCTAAAAGGCTTAAAAAAAGTTAATACATTCTGTATTCTATGCTCTTTACAGATATACTGTATATACACGTGTGTGTTTCAGTTTGATTTGTTATCTGAGAAAGAGGCATTTTTTACTTTTTTTTTTTTTTTTTTATGTTTACATTTACATTTGATGCTGCTTTAATAATATTACATTTGTAACACTTTATAAATAATAACTGTTAATTTGTTTTGAAAGCCTGTGTCATGAGACATACTATTGTATTATTTTTATATAAAAACCTTCAAACATATTTCAAATACATTTGGAAAATAAGTTTTACCAACTTAAAAAAATTGGGTAAGTTCCAAGTTAATGTCACTTAAAACTAAGTAACTAAGTAGCTAAGTAATAGGGCAGGACGGTGGTGTAGTGGTTAGCACTTTCGCCTAGCAGCAAAAGGGTCGCTGGTTTGGATTCTGACCACGAAACTGCCTGCCTGCAGTTTACATGTTCTGCCCTGTGCCTGCGTAGGTTTCCTCCCACACTCCAAAGACATGCTGGTAGGGTAAATTGGCCCGAGTATGTGTATGTATGCATTTGAGTTAGGAGTCTTAGATTGAAAGCTACTTGAGGGCAGGGACTGATGTACAATGTATATATAAAACACTCTGTAAATTGACAGTGCTATATAAGTACTTACAATAAATAAGTTAGTGTATGTGTTCCTAATTTAAACTTTTCTATAAACTGGAAAAATTGAGTTGGCTTTACTTGAACCTATGGTCTATAAACTGGAAAAATTGAGTTGTCTTTAATTGAACCTATGGTCTATAAACTGGAAACATTTAGTTTGCTTTACTTAAACCTATGGTCTATAAACTGGGAAAATTGAGTTGGCTTTACTTAAAACTATAGTTCCAGACAAGTTAAGGTATATATTCCTAAATTAAAACACTATGGTCTATAAACTCAAAAAAATGGAATTGGCTTTACTTAAAACAACAAAGTTGAAAACATGAAAAGTCTAATGAGTCCGACAAAAATAAGTTTAGTTGAGAGTACTTAAAAAGCTGATGCAAATAGTTTCCTTAAGAGTAGACCCAGCACAATATTTAGTGGATGAGAAAATCGGGTGTTGAAAAAAACAGTGAACAGCCAGTGTAGACAGAGGTTTGTTCTACAGACAACTGCCTCTCCCCACATACTATTCTAATGGAATGCAAAAGTAGCCAAAGTAGGTCAAATGCAGATCATCTGCATTAGCAAATTTATTCTGAATGATCTCAGAAGCACCTCAAATTGCTGTAATATGGAAATGCTGCATTTGCCTATTGACTATTGACACAAGCCTTAAGACCCTTTGCACATGAGGTTGTCTGGCTGCAGTGTGTCCCTCCTGGCATTGTAGATGTACTAAAGAGGGACAGTACAGCATCCAGACCCACTGCAGGCAACCTGCCAAAGTCTTGTCTCATGTGTCTCGTGTGTGGGCATCTGCATGAACAAAAATATGTTACTACCCATGTGTATGCTGAATGTGGGAGATATTTCCTGGTGTGTAAAAGATGGAGAAAGTGTGTAGCATAAGCTGTGCGAAAGCCTCTGGCAGGAGCTGTTTGGTTAGGATGGTTATGCAGAGAAGTCCCTAAGTACTTAAAAATATGCCAGGCTGTAAAAAAAATTGCAAAGCCTGGCAGGTGAGATCCTATGGCATTTCCAGTTAATTAAAAAGTACCTTTTACAGGACTTTATATAGTGTACAATGTAAAGAGAATTTATAGAGAAGTGTCATTTAAATTAGAAATTCCTAAGGAACTTTGTACATTAGTCTTGACACACAGGGGTTGATTTACTAAAACTGGAGAGTGCAAAATCTGGTGCAGCTCTGCATTGTAACCAATCAACTTCAGCTTGTTCAATTAAGCTTTGACAACAAAAATTGAAGTTTCTATGCAGAGATGCATCAGATTTTACACTCTCCAGTTTTAGTAAATTAACAGTCTTAGTAAATTAACAGTCTTAGTCTCTCATAAAACACCTGCTGATGGCCCTCCAGCTTGGAGAAGTCATGTTTTATTGCATTTAAACTAGGCCCTTAGAGTGTATTCCCACAAGGGACCACAAACTTAACACAAGTGTGAGA
This sequence comes from Lithobates sylvaticus, assembly GCA_028564925.1. Classification (NCBI taxonomy): domain Eukaryota; kingdom Metazoa; phylum Chordata; class Amphibia; order Anura; family Ranidae; genus Lithobates; species Lithobates sylvaticus. The sequence continues at coordinate 385,248,894 of CM053027.1, read as the reverse complement.
CCACACTATATTTTCTGTGGATGATGTATGGGGAGCATGTATCTAGACACCAGTATCACAAAAGAGACTCAGAGAGGCAATCTTTTCTTTAATTTCATAAAGTGTGACCCTGGTGTTCTATTAGAGATTGGACATAATACACTAATATACAAAGATCCCCTTGGCCGGTTAGAATGGAATCCAGTCACTCCCCCCAGCCAATCAGGTCTTAGGACCCGCTTCCTGTCCAGATTGGCCTGTAGGAAAAGCAGGAAGACAATAGCGAATGTTCATTCGTGGTGGGTGGGCTCTGGGCGCAAGCCCACCCTTTTTTAAGTAAATTAGAGCCTCCAGCTCTAATCATGTGCTTCAAAAAAAAAAAACTTTACAGAAATCCATGTGTCCGGCACCCCACATGGAGATTAGGGGAGTATCGCCCCTGCGCCCCTTATGGAGCAGCCTCCACTGGGCATAATATGGATGCATGTAATGTCCGTTAACTTGGAAGCGTTTACAGCCACCCTCCTGTGGGTGGTGGACAAGATGCCTGAAACCATAAGAAGAATATTGGTACATACATTAGAGCACTGAATAATATCTAGAGTACAGAAGAACCCATCAGGGGGAGTTGAAAAGTAGTTAAACCCTGCATGTGCACCAGAGGAAACCAGAGCAGAGGACCAAGGATGTGCACCAGGACCAAGGATTAATCCAAAATCATCTTCTTAACACCTCTGTTATATGCATGTTGTATAGAGCTGTTATGAATACTGGATACAAAGATGCTCAATAGACATGTGCAATTCGTTTTGTTTTTTCGTTCGTTCGTTTTCGTACAAATGAACGAATCGTTCAAATCGTACGAATCCGATTAACGAATCGTTCGAATCGAACGAATCCGAAAAACAACGAAAATCCAAAAAAAACTAATTAGAAACAACGAATGTACGAATGAAGAAAATCCGAAAAACGAAAACAGGAACAACGGAAATGAACGAAAAAATTCGTACATTCGTAACTTTTTTTTTTGTTGAATTGGTAATTTTCCATGTCCCTTACAATGGTGCTGCTTAACGTGCTTCGAATAGATTGAATGAAAAAAATTTGTACATTCGGAACTTTTTTTTTCGATTCGTAACTTTTTTTTCGATTCGTAACTTTTTTTTTTCGATTCGTAAATTATTAAAATGTAATAATAGCATACACATTACATAAAATTTTGAATTATGCTCCGATTACGAATCTACGAATGTTACGAATGTACGAATAAATACGAATGCGTCCGAATTTCGAATAAACTAAAATTAAACTAACGAAAAAACGAATCAACGAAAAAATAACTCTTCCGAATGTACGAATCGTTACGAATACGAACACCGACGACTTACGAATGTACGAATCGTTACGAATACGAACACCAACGACTTACGAATGTACGAATCGTTACGAATCAACGGAAACGAAAAAAACTAAACGGAAATAAACAAATTTTTTCCGGAAACGAAAAAAACGAAACGAAAATAAACAAATTTTTTTGTTGTGCACATGTCTAATGCTCAACACAATCTGAAGGCATGTATTTTGTATATTATGCAAAGAAGCTATAGTCCACACTACAGTAGTGATTGCAGCAATAAGAGAAGTGTGTTAAAAATAAATAAAGATAAGCAACGTTTCTTTATTAGAACAGCCTTTTAAATGGTGTATGCAATTATTAGTCAGGCAATTGGTGACCTAGAGGCAAGGAAAACACAAACCCAACCACTGCTCCCATAGTGCAATACAATTCATTTTGTTCACTAATTAAGAAATAGAGAAAATGAAGCTACAGGAGTAAGTTGGCCCACTGAAGAATGTGCTGATATTGCACACTTTGAATATTCAAAGGAAACTAAGCAAAACCAACACAAACATGTTCCATTAACTTTTTATTAACTCTCTGATGGACTCTGATGACCCTATTTGCTGTACTCTAGGTCTTTCATTTCTGTAGTATTGAAAGAAACTAAGCATGATTATTCCAGTGGGAACCTCCTGGTAAATCCAGTATACTGTATATCAGCTGAAGGTACCCATAAAGGACTAGGATGTGTTAGACCTAAACTGCTGATAGCTGGCATGTGTATTGGAAAATAATAATTCCCTGTTAGGTTATTATCCACTTTTCATTGGAGCAGAATGAAAAATCCAGGTTCATGATTACTGCACTTTAATCTATTAAATGTCAACTGTGAATCAAACAATACAAAATGTAAAAAAGTATTACATCACAGTGGTAATAAAAATCACTTTAAACACACAAACTTTAACATTTCTAGCTGCAGCCATCTTGAGAAAGGGTAGATTATTCCTGTAGCATTTACTTTCTGGAATTTATCTGCTCTTAGCTCAGGCGTGTGCTTAGCTGAGAAAACCCCTCCTTCCCATCATCTCCTTCTGAAGACTCATGGGATGTATGATATCATTTGCCTAGGCCTGGAAATCAGGAAGTACTGAAGAAATGAAAAAAAGTGCTGCCTATCAGTGCAGCCTATCAGTGTCCATCAGTGCAGCCCATCAGTGCCCATCAGTGCAGCCTCGTCAGCCCACATCAATGACGTAGAAAAATTATTTGTTTGCAAAATATGAAAACTTATTTTTTTTGAAATTTTCAATATTTTCTTGTTTGTTTAGCAAAAAAATAAAAACCCCAGTGGTGATTAAATACCACCAAAAGAAGAGGGATTAACTGATGCATTGATCAAATGAAGAGGTGAGTATTTTTGCGAGTTCAAATACTCTTAAAAGTGGAAGTAAACCCCTGGCCCCTGTTTAATTTTCAACTGCCATGAAGCTACACATGTGATCAGTTATGACACCAGCCATTGAATGGTTTGGTTGAGATCACAACCACTGTGACAGTTACATTTCCGACATGTGCCAGGAATGTAAAGTTTATTTGAAACTCCTAATTTGTTGGCTTCCACTTTAAGCCTATGTTTACACTGATGTGATGCGGGAACCAGCGCGATTACAGCGCTGGTTCCAGCATTGCATCTCTCCAGCAGGCAGTTCACACTGCCTTCTGCGAACCGCTGCGGGTGTCATTACAATGTTAATGACACCCCCAGATCGATTCACAGATCGCAGTGCGAACTGTGAACTCGCACAGGAATCTGATCGTATAAGTAAGAACACCATGCGATACGATTCTAGTGCGGGGAAAAACAAGTCCCTGCACTTGCGCATATAATGTGGGTTCAGCCACAGCTCTATTTGTGGGGGGAAAAAAACATAAGTTTTATCTGGGTACAGCGTCGCACGACCGCGCAATTGTCAGCTAAAGTAACGCGCTGCCGTATTGTAAAAAATGGCCTGGTCGTTACCTTCCGGGGCCAAAGTGGTTAAGACCCTCGCACTGTTAGTAAGATTTGATCGCACCCACCATTTGATGCGATTTGGAAAGTATGTGTGTGAGGAGGAGGGGGGGTTTTGGGGGGTCGTGGTTGAGTTCCTGCACCTATTTAAAAAAAAACCCTAGTTATTTTGCTTGTACATGATGTTACTGTAGTAAGCCATATTCATAGCACAAGACCCTGTATATCACTACACTTTTTGGCAGCACCATTTTTCCATCATTTAGCTTAATTAAGTCAATGTATAAAATAGCTTCACTTGTCGTTTTTTTCTTCTTTTTTTGGAAATAAGAGCAGCAGTGCTTTAAATAACAGATCTCTGGCTGCGATTCTCTATTTACTTACTTTTAGCATGAGATTAATTAGTAATCAGTCAGAGTTGTGCTTTTTATGCTACCTTTGACCTTGATTGCAATAATGATCCAGAGCTAAAGACACAGCTGGCACAGTATTATAAGAATTGAAGCTTTAAAAAATACGAATAATTATCATTTTCCACCCTTAGAAAGCAAGACCATTTTGTCATTTTCTTTCAAAAAAAAGAAATACTCTGGAAATATTCGTTTCTTTGTTGTACTTTCTGTAGACGGGCTAAGTAGCATAGCAGTGTACATCTGTGTTATTTTTCTTGCAAGTACAGTACATGCTTTGCAGCAGAATGAGCCTTATTGGCATTGCAGGCCAGTGTATTGGTATATGAGCAGATCAAGCTGCAGACTCTAACTAGAAACAACTTTTCACAAAAACCATTCCCAGTTTCATTTGCTTTTATCTGTTACAGTGCAGCTTTAGTCCAAGTCCGCCTAGTTAATTCAAGGGATAAAAGGATTTGAAGCACTTCTGTGGCTATATCATCTACACACGTAATATATTCCCTTTTCATTTTAATTTCAGGTGGTGGTTGTTGATATGCTCACTAAAATCTCCAGTATGGAGAATGGGTTCGCTTTTTTTTTCTTTAGGTTCACTTATACCTGGTTATGATTACACATCGCAACTGAATATCAGTACCACTACAAATTATCTCTCATGAATTAATGTATTGTATAAAAGGCTAAAAAACTGGTCATTATCTTAAAAATATGTCTTGGTTATACAGTAATCCTTTTAGTGTACATAGGGTTTAGAATAAAAATTTTCAGAAAAGTTACCAATTTAAAGAAAGCTTTTTAACCACCATTGTTAATTTTTTTTTGCAAGAAAATTACTTAAAACCCCAAACATTATATGGGAAGGAGAAAACTGCGCTTGGACAAATGTAAATTAAATAAAGTATAAAAAATCGAAATAAAGCAGCAGCTTAATTGTGAGATATACACAAAAAAACACATATAAAGGAGAAGCTGCGCTAAATGTGCAACCCTAATATAATATATGAGCCAAATAGATCAGCATCAAGTGAAGCAAAATTACCTAAAACCATGTGACCATTTCTTATTTCTTAGTAAATAATCAAGAAAAACAAGAAAAAAAACATTTAAATCCCAAGTGGAAAAATCATATAACAAATTTTTGATTTGGATTAATAGAGTCTTTCCATAGAGTCCAAAATGAATAAAAAATTGTGACACCAGTGATGAACAGGAAGAAATGATTGAAACATTTATCACAACATCACCTCGCCAAATGTGCAATTGGCTTAAACCCAGACTAGGCCTTTTAGTGGGAACATCAAGAGATGGAACCAGCAAAACAAACCAAACAAAATCCTTGTTGGTGTTCAATCAAAACTGGACTAATGGCTCCGGATGCATGGTTTTCCCCAAAAAAAGGAATCACAACATAGCATAATATTGTCTTATACATTTAAAAAAAAAAAACATAATATGTGAACTTACAAATTAAAACAAAAGTGTGCAAAGAAGAAAAACACCCAGTGATCCAACGCACTAGTTTAAAGTGTCCCAGCACCACACAGAGGGGCTTCCTACCAGATGGCAAGCCCAAGACTGCACAAAGAATCTCCTGAGTGAACCGCTCATCGGGTGGATGTATTATGGGGAACTGATCAAATCCTCAGTACCGACATTTGTATATTACCCAAAAGAGAAAAGCAGCAGACCATGGTGGAATACCTTCTGAACTATTTTATTGTATTAAAAACTATTGCACTTACAGGAATACGAAGTATCAAAGCATAAAAATATCGAAGCCGGCCGGCAACAACAAACTCCCATCCTTGTCGACGGCGTGGTGATGTCAGCACGTACCTCCCATTATATGTTTTCTGAAAGCAGAGGCCCTGAAGAGTAAAATGTTTTTTTGCAATTTTTTATGTTGCATGATATTTGCACAGCTGTTTATCAAACGCACATTTTCAGGAAAGAATACACTTAAAGTGGTGGTAAACCTGTAAAAAACAACAAGACAAAGGCATAATGAGCTAGTATGCATAGCATTAATTACTTACTATGAATTACTTACTTACCTTAGATCTAATCTACCTTAGATCTAAGCCCCCGCAGCGGTCCTCGTTCACCGCTTCGGCGGCCGACATCTCCCCGGGGGGTTACTTCCGGGTATCGCGGCTCCAGCGCTGTAATTGGCCGGAGCCGCAATGACTTCACTCCCGTACAACCACTTTAAATTAATTTTAGTGCATACAAACACAATATAATACCAAATATTTAAGTGGATGGAACCCCTGATTCATAACATTTGAGCTGGGCACATCTATCTGCAGTGTTATGTATTCTCTCTTCAAAGCCCTAATTCCCGTAGCCGTCTCCAGCTCCGTTCTTCTGTTATCAGCCTGATAACTCCTGACAAGTTCTCCATCAACTGAGATAAAAGATACAGAGATACTATTCAACAAACAGAGCTAAAGTCTCTACCTATGAGGAGAGGGAGTTTGTGCCTTTCCATACAATCAGCTGTCAGGGTTTACATTCACTTTAAAGTGGTGTGCCCATTTAAAAAATAAAAATAAAAGTCAGCAGCTACAAATACTGCAGCTGCTGACTTTTAATAATCAGACACTTACCTGTCCCAGGGTCCAGCGATGCAGGGGATGCGTATGCGCGATCGGTGCAGGGCACCGTGAGTGATGTCACCAGCCCAGGCACTGAAGGAGGCAGACTACGAAGACCCCTAGCAACAGCCATTTAGAATTAAAAAAATAATCACTTCCTGTAACACGTTTTCCTATCTTCTTTAACAGAAAATAGACAAAGTCGCTTCTACATTTAGGCCACTAGATGGTGCCAAATACCAATTTATAAAACTGTCCATAGTTTAACATTACATGGCACTAACAGGCAAAAATACCAGCGCTACATACTCCCCCTGCTTTAAGTCTTTGGTCCCCAAGGATTTTCAAAATCTTAGCTCTATTACACATTTTTACCTCTAGGTGATTGCATAATACTGACAGAGGAGCCTCCCACCAGTTCTCATTTGATGGGAGACTGTCCTGTGCACTCACAGTTGACACTATAGTTGGCAGAAACAGTTGCCACTTCTCTTTAGGATCTTCAGAGGGGCCCCTTCGGTAGACCACCCAAATTTTTTCCATTTTCTTTTTTTTTAGGAACATTAATGATTTTTTTTTTTGGGTGCAACCCCACTTTAAGTAAAATATAAAAAATTATGTTACATCAAGTAAATAGATACCAAATATGTCAAGATATAAAATTGTACATGGCTGTGAAAATGGCAAAAAACGATGGTACCTAAAGTTGTCGCTTTACAGGTTATCGGTTCAGAATTAAGTGTTAATTATGACCCTAAAATTATTGCTCCCACAGCATTGTTTGTTTCATGGTGATATCTCACATCTATAGTTAAATCACTGTTTACATATACATGACGGACCTACATGCGAGTTTGCATTTGTGTGTATTTGCAGGGGTACAGGGGGTGCTTTTACATTTTTTCTATTATTTCTTTTACAATTTTTAATCTTTTTTTTTTTTTTTACTTTATATTTCTGTCACATTTTTTTTTCGATCAGTTGCTTTCCTCGCTGCTACAGCCAGGAAACAACAGATTTGAAACTCGAATGTTCACCAAAACACACACAAAACTGGTAAGCAGCACAGTAATCACAAGTAGATACCACTTATAGATCTAGAAGGGATCTAGAGTGATCCTGGAAATTACAGTCATAAATCAATGGCAATTATTGACACAGATAGCCCAAACAGACACCTAGACACATGGCTACTCTAACTCAGAAGCAGTCCTTTGCAGCATGGAGGGCAGAGCAGAGAACTCCAGGTACATGTAAAGATAAAACAGAAACAAGCAGTACAGGGAAGGACTCTAAGTGTAGTATTAAAAAACAGCATGATGTATTCATTAAAAACACTCAAAGCTAATGCAATCACAAATGTGGTATTGTATTGTTGCATGTAACAACGCAATGGGATCAAGCTGTAGAGTAAGTCCTCATACTCCCAAGTAGCTCTGGCCAGGGGAAGGAGGGGAGTCCTCTGTAATGAACAAAGATAGAGAAGCCTCATGGGGAGCCAATGCCAACCGCTGTCAGAAGAAGCCACACCCACAGTGATGGGGTCTAGATGCTGTGTAGGGAGACATTTCTGTGGAAAACTCCCTTTTCTCAAACAGATTCTGTTAAAGCCAGAAATGCCAACCGCTGTCAGAAGAAGCCACACCCACAGTGATGGGGTCTAGATGCTGTGTAGGGAGACATTTCTGTGGAAAACTCCCTTTTCTCAAACAGATTCTGTTAAAGCCAGAAAATAAGGGCTATGGAACTTGACTTCCATCTCCTCTGTGGGCAGCCATCCCAGCTGCTTACCGCTGCTGTGCCAGGCTCCCAGGAGGAACAAAAGGGAGGGGAGGGTCCTACCCAGTGACGTAAAACATGATAGGGTGGCTGTAAAACCACCCAGATCACTTTTACAGGAAAATGTAAATATAAATATGAAGTCAGCGCTACACCAAAATGTGTGATAAGTATAAGCTGCTTGCAATAAGTCAACTATACACCCTTTTACCGTAAACAAAAATAAATCAAACAAAAAAAAAGCCAAAAACATTTTTGACTTGTACAGTAAAGCCAATTGCTGGCTGAAACTAAATTATACCAGGATCATGGTTGCAGCTGCTTTTGGTATAACCATTTGCTGTCCAGGATATTTATATACGTATGCTGGACAGAAAATGGTCAAAGGGGATTTCTATAAAAGAAATAATCATACTTCTTCTTCTAGAAACACAATTAAATATTGTGATTATATATATTTTTTTAGTTTTAAAGAAAGTTGAGGAGAGTTGAGAATTTCTGTAAGGTTTTTATTTTTGTCTATGATCCCATTGCAGAGAATTATTCTCACTATCCATGTGATACCTGCACCAGAGATAGGGGTTGTGTTTGTCATTGACACAAGAAGGCACAGACTCCAGCAAAAAAGAGCAATATTGGATATATTTAAGGCTGGCCATATCATATATTCTAAGGTTGGATGAATGAAAAAAAAACCACAAGCGAGGTGGATGGAGGAATCTCTGCCTGCAAAACATTGTATTGCAAAAGAGGCACGCGCTACTATCAAAACACACTGATCAGTGGCTGCAGCTGATTGGCCTCAGCCACTGACCTTCTGAAAAATTTCAAGTCCCTTCAACTGACTTCTGTCAAGCTAGAAAGGCCACACACAACATCAAAAATTGGTTGGTTCCTGGTGGACTGGATGAACTTCAATCAGTGTATAGCAAACTTAGAACTTCCCCATTCTATTCAAAACTTAGGTGTCCATTTATGAAACTGTGAACAGCGATGATCCCGTGGATGATCGCTGATCTCAGCTCATTAACGATTTATCAAAGAGATGATCAGGGGAGAACATGTTCTCTGCCGATTATCTCCACACACTGAGAAGCTGTCATTGACTGACACAGAAATGACCAGTTTATGGAGCTGCAATCTCAGCACTTCTCTGGCTGATCCAGCTCAACGGTGGTGAATCGGAAAGTGAAGAGAGAACTGAGGAGGAAGGAGGAAGGTTATTGACTTCCTTTTACCTCGATCAGACCCCCCAAGACAGTAAACATGTTCCCCTATCATTTTTTTGTGTATATTGTTTGTAGATCGCTTCACTTCTCAAAAGGAGAAGCGATCTACACCGCTTCATAAACTGGCATCCAGAGAAGAACATTCGCCTCTGTGAATGCCAGAGAACGGAGCAGTGGATATTTTCCGCATGCTCGGAAACAAGTCAACACGTGCTCGGAAGCATTATACCTAATTTTCTCAGCATAGTGTTGTACGTCACCGCGTTCGAAAGTTCAGTGAACTTTTGTGTGACCGTGTGTATGCAACCCAATCTTGAACGTAATTCCGGCGGAAAAACCATCCAAGATTTTTCCGACGGAAAATCCGCTCGTGTGTACGGGGCATTACTGTGTTTTTCTGCCTTCTTGTAATGTCCTCGGTGAGCTCTCGAACTTGCCCTTCTCCCCTCAATTGTTTGTTTGGATAGAGCAGTGCACATTAGTTGCGGTCATGTGCGCTTCTAAGTACACTACAAATTCCATAGTGCATAGGCCCTAGTCCTTAGTCTCGGGAGTGAGCAAGAGAGGGTGGCTACATTGCTACATTCAGTGTGACCATGAAAAATTAAGGTAGCCACCCTCTAACAGGAAGTCAGATCACAGTGGCAAAAAAAAAAAGGAATTTGGATATTTAAAGGAGGCCAAGAGCAAAAGTAGGTCCTTTTTTGCGTTAAGAATGCAAACTTGAATACTTTTTTTTAAAACCAGAGTCTAGTGTAGCTTTAAATTTGAATATGCAATGCAATTAGGTGTCTATCATAGTATATTTGATTGTGTTGTGTTTTTGGGAAAACTATGAATACACCAGAACAATAATTCAGAATTATATTGCTCTGATGTTGCTTCTTTTCATCTCTTCTTTTCATCTCATATCTTACAGCCTATTAGAATATTGTGCAAGACAAAACACTCTGCGATATTGCTGAGCAGAATTTTCCTTACATTTCAGTATAGTCTCAATCCTTAACAGGCAATAAGCTCAATTCACAAAGCTAAAACACTAGCATAAGGAGCCTTGTTTTCATAATAAAGTAAGTTATTTTCTCTGAGTCCAATGAGATTTGAAAATTACAGTCTGTGAAAATAAAGGTTCTTATCCTTCTGTAAAGCTTTGTGAATTGAGGCTAATGCACAATATGGAACAGTAAGGCTTAATTTTCATAGGTGTTGTAATCCAAACTATGTGAATATAAGAAAGTGGTGCACTCCAAACAGTCTGTAAACTTAATATTGGAGTGCTGTAATGATCCATGACAGATGGTGATGTTGAAAAATCATGGAAGGAAGTGTAGATCATCAGCAGATTATTAGATTATCTGAATATTAGAGGGGACTGATTGGGGTCTAAATGTTGGCTGGGCACTTTCCCCCTTCCTGCCCAGGACAATTTTCAGCTTTCAGTGCTGTCGCACTTACTTTGAATGACACAATGCTGTACCCAAACTAAATTTTAATAATTTTCTTCCCACAAATATAGCTTTCTTTTGGTGGTATTTGATCACCACTGGGGTTTTTATTTTTTGCTAAACAAACTAAAAAAGACCAACATTTTTGAAAGAAACAAGTTTTTCTTTGTTTCTGTTATAAAATGTTGTTTTCTCCTTCACTGACGGGCACTGATCAGGTTGCACTAATGGGCACTGATGAGGCGGCGCTGATGGGTACTGATGAGGCATCACTGGTGGGCACTGATGAGGAGGCACTGATATGTAGAATTGATGGGCGCTGACAGGCAGCAGGGATATGCAGCACTGATGGGCACTGATAGGCTACACTGATATGCAGCACTGATGGGCACGATAGGCTACACTGATATGCAGCACTGATAGGCGGCACTGATGGGCACTGATAGGCAGCACTGATGGGCACTGATAGGTGGCACTGATGGACACTGATGGGCACTGATAGGCGGCACTGATGGACACTGATGGGCACTGATAGGTGGCACTGATGGGCACTGATAGATGGTACTGGAAAGGCAGCACCAATTGGCACATTTATGGGCACTGATTGACACATTTATGGGCACTGATTGGCACTGTTATGGGCACTGATAGGCGTAAGCTGATGGGCACTGATTGGCAGCTCATGGGCACCTCTCATGGGGGCTGCGCTGATAATCAATGTGCTAATTATCAGCGCAGGCCCTCCCTCTGACAGGGAGAGTTGCTGATCGGCTCCCCCTGTCAGCGCAAACCGAGGAAAGCCGTTTACCGGCACTTCCTGGTTCATGCTGTGATCAGCTGTGATTGGTCACAGCTGATTACGTGGTAAGTAGCCTCTGTCAGAGGCTCCATACCACAATCGGAGATGTGGTGTGTCAGAGTAACACACAGCTCCACCGATCACTGCACTGCGTGCCCCTGCAGGCACGCGCCAGCATGTTATCCTTAAAGGCGTCATATGAGGACCAGTCATGATAACAGAACCACCATTATATAGGCCGGGCGGGAAGTGGTTAAAGAGGTATTACACCCAAAACCAAAAATGAAAATGTCCTACTTAGCAGATTACATATTACTATATGTGGTGGCTGCATCATTTTTCTTTTTTTAGGCTGTGGTTTATTTTTTCATGTGATGATCTGGTCAGTAAGTTGCTTGCAATGGTCAGCTTTTATTCATTTATGCAAAACCTTTTGTTTTACATAAAGTGCCTATAAAGTGTTATCTAGAGTCCAGCTTTAATTTGTTAGTCACATCCATCTAAATCTGCTAATTTAACACCACCCTCTCCCCAAATGGCAATGCTTCTGTCTAAAGGTGTCTGCTTTACTACTTCATCCAGAATGCAGACACCCTAATACAATAAGTGTATTACTGGCTGGAATACAATGTGAAATAAATAAAAATTAAAAAATGCCTAAAAAGAAAACTAATTAGGAGACCACATCTAAAGATTGGTAAACTGCAATATATTACATTTTTGGTAAGCTGCAATATAATTCAGAGAATTGATTAAAAAATACATCATAAAAAAAAATATATATATATATATATATATATATATATATATATATATATATATATATATATATATATATATATATATATATATATATATATACTATATATACATATATATATATATATATATATATATATATATATATATATATATATATATATATATATATATATATATATATATATATATATATATATATAATATATATATATATATATATATATATATATATATATCGATATATATATATATATATATATATATATGCAATCCCATTCTAAAGTATATACAAATATGAAAATACACTAAAGTTACATAGCATATTGTATAGGCGTGTATAGGACAAATTAAAGGAATACAGGAACCAGTTGCAACAAACTTATTTAAAAATACAATTTCATATACTCATTTCATTTTATATACTTTAGAATGGGATTGCACACACACATATATATATAGTTTTTATAATGTATTTTTTATCAATTCTCCGGGTTAGCGAGTAGCTTATTACTAATCATTTATTGAATCTAGGGGGTCTGCTTGAATGGTATTCATTTGTTAGTCCATTTTAGTTTGGCCATTAATTATAGGACTATAATACTTTAGTCCTATAATACTTTACTTTTGAATACCTATTTTAATATGTAACAGTGATATTTCACTATTTTATATATCATTATTTATTTTAAATATTGTTCATCATGTAATCATGACGGTACGGCCTTGGATCATGCAGGAGCGGTACTAAAGTGGTACAGGGATGCCAATTGCCTGTGGTTAGGTCTTCACATATGTGATGACATGCTGTCATAAGCTACTTACCCAGTTGTGATAAATGTGTTTTAAACTAGTGTTTATATGGTCACTTTACAGCTGTAAATACTACCCAGCACTTTGATGGGTATGGGTTGTGTATGAGGATATGTAATGTTACTTTGTTTGCATGTTGCTGTCCTAATGTAACATGTGTGCTGCAGTTTCAGATTGGGCATTGCCGGCCACGGTGATGCTTTTTAGGTCTGATACACCTCATTACATGTAGGGTTAATAGCCCGCCCCTCCGAGTATTTAGTGAGTAAGCCGTGCCAAGCCAACCGAAGAAGACGTGATGACGAAACGCATTAGGGCGTGACTACGCGGCTCTCTTGTCAATCACTGTGTGTGTCATCCCGGATCTCATCATGGCCAGCCATCCCAGGAAGCGGTGAGAGGACATATGCTGTGTAGTACAGTCTAATGGATACACGCTGTTATTATAGTTCTTCCCGTAAGCATATATTGTTTGTGGGGGATATTTCTTAATAGAATTACAGTATTACGCTATGTGGAGTGTTCCTTTGTTTTGCATGATGCACTTCTTTTATTTTTTTTTATTTTTATTATTTAATTCTTTATTTCCAATACATGAATATAAAACATTCAAAAAAAAAAAGGAAAATGCATACACAATTACAAATACAAAAACAATAACAGAGAAAGAAAAAAAAAAGAAAACAAATTTGGATCTACCCCTCTCCATTGGCCAAATTTCTAGAAAAATTATATCAAAGCATTTTCTTATACTTTCCCCTTTCCTCTCTCCCTATCTCCTTGTTTCCTGTTAAGTGTGGAGGCAAGGATACTGCGCCCTTAGCTCCCCGTCCCCTCTCTGCAACCCCCCCCCCACCCAAATCTTTTTATTTTTAAATATAACCCCTGCTCACCCACTGGTGAATCTGTGATCCGCCCTTACCCCTTTCTTTATTTATGTGTTTTTATATACAACCCTCTCCCCCCCCCACATTTCTTAAACCCGTGTAGTGCCTACCCCCCATCCTCACTCTAATCTATATTGTTTATTTAATAAGCACACCCCCCCAGCCCAATTTTAGTAACTAATTTTTTTATTAAATCTATTAATTCCATCCAGTATGGTTGAATCAAATGGCACTGCCACCATATGTGGGCATGTGTCCCGACCTCCCCACATTCCCTCCAACTTAAAGGAGAAATGTGAGGGTTCATTTTATGTATTTTTAATGGCAAGTAGTACCATTTGACCAATATTTTATAGTTCATTTCTTTTATCCACATGTCCTTTGAGGTGGAGTGGACATAGTCTAAAACCTTTTTTTTTATTTCTTCAGGTAGTGCCTGATCCAATTCCATTTCCCAACTCCCGAAAGAGCATGCGGCTCCATCCTCCATAGGGAATATCAATCTCCTAGATATATTTGAGATCCCCTGTCTATTTATTCCCCCTTGATCAATTATTTTTCCCACGAGTTTAACCTAGAAGCATCGCAGAGAGGTTTTGGAAGAGAATCCACAAAATGTTGGAGCTGTCTATATCTCCACACATCCCATGGAGTTGTACCATACCTCTCTCGCAGTTCTGTTAATGAGCACAAAGCATTCCCCTTCAAGACATCCTTAAACCTCAGCTGGTCTGATAGAGTCCATTTTAAATATTGGTTATTATCTTTCACTGGCGGGAAAAAGTTATTCCCAGTCAAGGGGGTCAGGGGACTATTATACTGCCATGAAATGCTATTAAGTAATTTATCTCATACTCTAAATGTTTCCATAGTGATTGGTGCTATTTCTCCCGAGAGCCCCCTGTATTGCTTTGGAATCCTAATAATCGACCCAGGGCAACTTTACTCACACTTTCTTCTAAGGACGCCCACTTAATGTACGGTGAGCCATGGACCCAATCCACGATCCTCCTTAACACTGCCGCCTCATGATATTTTCAAGGTCTGGAAGGAACACTCCCCCCTTCTCTCTTGGTCTACTCATTGTTTTATAAGCGATACAGTTGGCTCGGTTATTCCATATAAATTTCAACAAAATCAATCTAAGAGTTCTGAAATATGCTCCAGGGATATTGATTGGCAGGCTTTGGAAGACGTATAGGGCTTTCAGAAGAATCATCATTTTATTTGGGCCGTGGTTTAGAGTACAAGGCCTCAATCCACCTCAGCATACATGGTCCTATGCCAAATTTCTGCAATGTCCCCAGCATGAAGTCCCAATCTAGTCTATCAAAGGCCTTTTCGGCATCAATTGATAGTAAAAGGACGGGCTTCTTGCTTTTCTTTGCTTCATGCATCAATAAAATTGTTTTTAAGATGTTATCCCTTGTTTCTCTCCCAGGGACAAACCCTGCTTGGTCCTTTGCTATGTATTCTGGCATAAATAAATATCAACTATGTAAGAGTTTTGAAATATGCTCCAGGGATATTGATTGGCAGGCTTTTGCATGATGCACTTCTGAGCCACTTTATGAGGAGCCTTCATGATCCACGGACAGGTGTCTATCAAACATTGTGTGGGGATATCATGCTGATTGACTCATTATTGTGGTCAGTGCATTACCAAAGGGGATATTTGTGCACGTGGTGTATCGGTGACGGTATTCAGGAACTTAGTGATTTCTCGTAAGATTCTGTTGGGATACGGATCACCCCACATACTTCATGGACTATTCTATGGACTATATTTTTTTTACTAACTGACTAATATTTGTATATAATTTATCGTTCATTGAATGTCAATTACTGCACTGAATACTTTTGGGTATTTTTAAGCGCTGTTAATGCTGCCATCATATTTATATTTTCCTTGCATATTTTTACAATTTTCTTTTTATATAACAGCAGCTATTGTGTACTCTTTAAGGGGTATTTACCTGGGGTTTGATTGGTAAGGGGGAGCGATCTGGAATTAAGAAATGTGAGTGGATGGATCTAGGGCCTCAATATTTAAGGGTCTGATCTGGGGTCTGTATGTTAATGGTGATTATTCTGGGGCTAAAATGTTAAAGGCTAACTCCACCTTTCTTACCATGTTACATGTTAAACCCATATTTAGTATGTAACATGTAACATGATGCCAAACACCACCCCCCCCCCCCATCCTTACCCCCTTGGCAGGATCACAAGTTTCTTCTCCCTGGCCACTCCAGTCAGTTTTGAATTTTGCATGATTGTGCATGACTCCACCAGAAATCTGTGAAAAAAACAAACTACACGTCCAGTCTGCCACTGTGGCTGTGGGACCTCTAGTTATCAGTGGAACACACACACATGTAGTGATCATCACACTTGTAGTCCATTGACACTTCCTGCAGCCCTCTAACTAAAGGTCCATACTTTGTTAAGGACCAACAGCTACAGAAAGAGTCTGCAGGAGCTTGTGCATTGCACCCTCATTCCACTGAATGGTAATGGAAACTGAATTGGGATCTAACCATCCATGCTAGTGCTTTTTTCCTGACAAGCCACTGTCTTCTTCATACTATTTGTTAAACACTCCTCGTTGCCTGAACAGTTGCTGGTTACTGAGTAGCTCTTGAGCGTTTGAAGTTGTGTTTCTAAGGTAGGCTCAGACAGAAAGCATATGTACAGTAATAGAAGAGTTTTTCTAAATCATATTTTGTCCTAAGGTTTATGAGTTTCTGTAAGAATCTAGCATGTGGCACAGTAATTACAGGGTTTTGTTAGTACAAGAACTGTGGCAAATGTGTGCAGTGTATACTGTGCATAGGCTCAGACTCTATATAACCGTGTCCTTTAAATTACGCTCTATTATCAGAGCTATATAGCCTGCCCAAGTGTGAACTGTGATTCACTCCCTTCTTCAGGCTGTCCATCTTTATGAAAGTCTACATTTGGGAGGTATGGGCAATAGTAACGTTGTAACATTTTGTTGCTTGATGTCTACTTCCAGTTTGGGAGTGCCTACTGTATTTGGAATCAATAATCTGACATGTAGGAATCCAATGAGTTCTAAACATAGAGTGATAACATAACCTTTCGGCAAAAGATGTTTGCTAAAGGTGAAGAGTGTTGCAGCAGTCGTTGGATTTGAACAAGTGGCTTTCCCTGCAGAACAGCATGCTTCATATCTTGGAGGGAAACGTGACTTTAATTTAGTTTTTTTTTTTTCTTATTCTGTTTCAAAAAAACTATTCCTAAATAACACCAGCACACTTTATCATTTATTTTTCTTGCTGGCAAAAAATGTAACTTGGAGATTCCAGCTTTTCTGATGTGAAATGTAGAATTGACAGATTGATGATTAGTTTTATCAGTATACTCAATGACACTCCTGCCAAGTAACCACAACTTTGGAATACATAGTGTAAGGGAGACAGACACAACTGGTAATGGCAACAGTAAACCACGCATGAGACAGGGACATCAGGAACAGTCCAAACAGGTTTGTCTTTAACTTTTATCCAGCAACGAAGCAAACAGTTTCACTGCAGAATGGTCTTGTACAGAAAGTCTATACCAAAAAACAAACAAAAAACAAACAACACATCTGCTTGTCCAAGTTACTAACTAACAGGGTGCCCTTACCTAACCCTAAGGTTAACAATATATATTTGCAGGGACTTGATTTTCCCAGGCTGGTATACACCAATCAGCCATAAAAATAAGATCAATGACAGGTAAAGCGAATAGCATTAATTATCTTGTTACAATGGCATCTGAAAGTCATGGGATATATTGGGCAGCAAGTAAACATGTTGTCCATGAGGTTGATGTGTTGAAAGCAGAAAAAATGGGACTGCAGTTTGTTGTGTATTGGGCTGTGTAGCCGCAGACCGATCAGAGTGCACATGCTGATGCATGTCCACAGTCGGAAGCACCTACAGTGGGCACGCGAGCATCAGAATTGGACCAGAGAAATAGAAAAAGGTGGCCACATTTTATTTGACATCATGTGGATGACCAGGTGAGTGTGCATCACTTACCTGGTGAAGAGATGGCACTAGGATGCAGTATGGGAATAAGGCAAGCCAGTGGAGGCAGTGTGTTGCTTTTCTGTGATGGTGAGAAACCTTGATCCTGCCATTCATGTGGATGTTACTTTGACATGTACCACCTACCTAAACATTGTTGCTGACCAAGTACATCCCTTAATGGAAATGGTATATGCTTATGTTAGTGGCCTCTTTCAGAAGGATAATGTGCCCTGGCACACTGCAAAAATGGTTCAAGAATGATTTGAGGACCACAACAATGAGTTTGAGGTATTGACTTGGCCTTCAAATTCTCCAGCTCTTAATCCAATAAAGCATCTCTGGAATGTGCTGGAATAACAATTCCGATCCATGGAGGCTCCACCTTGCAGCTTATAGGACTTATACCAGGTCCTATATATAGGCCAGATACCACAGCATACCTTCAGATGTCTAGTGGCTTTCATGCCACAATGGTTTAGGGCTGTGTTGGTGGCAAAGGGGGCTAATTTGGTGGCAAAAAGGGGACCTACTTAGTATTAGATGGGTCATCATACTGTTATGGCTGATCGGCATATCAAATGAGTTGAATGACATCACTGATTTTCTCTCTAATCTCCAGGGGCTCCACATTGCCAGAAATATACTCTCTAAGGCCCCTTTCACACCGGGGCGTTTTTCATGCGGTGCAGCGCTAAAAATAGCGCCTGTTCACCGCATGAAAAAATCCTGCCCCTTTAACTCCAGTGTGAAAGCCGGCGGGCTTTCACACTGGAGCGGTGCGCTAGCTCCTATACCGCTCCTTCCCATTGAATAGAATGGGACACCGCGGTGAAACCGCGGCAATACCGCCGCAAAGCGCCGCAAAGCGCCGCTCTGCGGGGGGTGTTTAACCCCTTTTCGGCCGCTCGCGAGGGTTAAAACCGCACCGCGAGCGTCCGAATACCGCGGTTAAAACGACGGTAAAGCAGCGCTAAATATAGCGCTGCTTTACCGTCACCGCGGCTCCCCGCCCCGGTGTGAAAGGGGCCTTATGTAAGAAATGAAAACTAGACTCTGGGCTTGATTTGAAAAAGGTAAATAGGCTGTTCACTTTGCATTGAGAGTTGCACTTTGCAAGGGACCTTCCCCAGAGCTTAGCTGACTTTCAGCATTAATTAATGTGCAAGAAAAAATGCTTTTTTTTTCCTTGCACGTGATTGAGTATGCTTTGCAAAGTGAAACTTCACTACATTCACTAAGTTCTGGGGAAAATTCCCTTGCAAAGAGTAGCCTGCCTTATAAAGCAGACAACCTGTTTGCCTTTAGTATATTAAAGTGGTGTTCTCCCCCCCCCAAAAAAAAATGATTAAAATTCCTAAAAAAATAAAAAAATAAACATTTGAAAAAAAATTTTTTAACACCTCTAAATGCCTGTTGCTAGGGGGTTCCTCGAAGTCTGCCTCCTTCAGTGCCTGGGCTGGTGACATCACTTCCCCTTGGTGCAGGAAGGGCTCCCTCCCTCCTGGCAGTCATCTGGGACAGGTGAGAGGTCCCAGGTGACTGCGCGGCCAATCACGACATGCGGCGCCGCTCGCACATGCACAGTGGGTTCCCGGCTGTGAAGCCACAGCTGGGTGCCCACAGTTGCAATTCCGAGCGGAGGGGGTGACAAGCGTAGCTTCGACCCACCGCATCACTGGACCCTGGAACAGGTAAGTGTCAGATTATTAAAAGTCAGCAGCTGCAGTATTTGTAGCTGCTGACTTTTAATTTATTTTTTCAAATGGAAACTCCTCCTTAAGTAAAAATCTCCCCTTAACACCAGTATATCTGCTATTTATTGCACTGGGCCAGTTTCCTTTGACTCTCTGACCATAGCCACTACAGGACAGGTTGACAGGTACCTCTAACATAGTTATCTGGCCGGGGGGGCCTTGAAGCTACCGTATATTTCTGCTGGGTTTTTTTTATTTCTATTTTCATAATCATTACTATTTAAACGTATTTTCAGTATCACAAAAAAAAAATTTAAATTGAAAAAAGCCTTTATTTAATTTGAAAATAACTGTGAAATGCTTTGTAGCAGAAGCACATACCATATATACTCGAGTATAAGCTGAGTTTTTCAGCACATTTTTTTTGTGCTGAAAATGCCCCCCTTGGCTTATACTCGAGTCAAGCACTTTTCTGCAGCAGAGAATGACATCTTCCAACCCGAGTTTGGGGCTCCATATCTCGGGCCACTTGGTGCCAGGAACCCCAAATTTGGTGGACAAACCCAGAGGCACTACAACATATCCTATATATTCCTAGCACTATATTTCCTACATATTCCTAGCACTATGTGACCCCGAGATACGGGGCCCCAAAGTCAGTCAACTGTATCCATCTGCAGCAATGTCATTTGGGGACCCTTTGGATACAGAGACCCCAAATTTTGGCTGCAGCTAGGGGGCATTTAGGTACCCTTAAAGAGGGATTGCACCCTAAAAAAAATATTAAAAGCCAGCAGCTACAAATACTGCAGCTGCCGACTTTTAATAAATGGACACTTACCTGTCCCAGGGTCCAGCGATGTCGGCAGCCGAAGCCAAGAAATCGATCGGTTCTTGGCTGCTGCCGCCGCCATTCTTGTTGAGGGAATCAGGAAGTGAAGCATTGCGGCTTTACTTCCCGGTTCCCTACTGAGCATGCACAAGTCGCGTAGCACAATGAGAATGCTCCACGCTGTCTGCTGGGACCCGTGTGTGTCCCAGCAGACAGCGGCGGGACAGGAAGAGGCATAGACTCCCATGGGAGTCTATGCCCGGAAGTGGGTGTAAATACATTGCACCCCCCTCCCCCCTGAAAGATGCCAAATGTGACACCGGAGGGGGGGAGGTTCCGATGAGCGGAAGTTCCACTTTAGGGTGGAACTCCGCTTTAACTACCAAGTTTGAAGTTCAGGGGATCTATGGCTGCAAATGGGCACAGTGAGGCTGCAAATGGGCACAGTGAGGCTGCAAATGGGCATTGTTGACCCTCTTTTCCACTTACAGTAGATGCGCATTTCTCACCCTAGGCTTATACTCGAGTCAATACGTTTTCCCAGATTTTTGTGGTAAAATTAGGTGCCTCGGCTTATATTCAGGACGGCTTATACTCGAGTATATACGGTAATGTGGTGTCATTTTAAATGGGACAAACAATAGAATAAAACATACACTTTTCATCTACAGTAACACGTTTTTTTTTTTAAATAACACTGATCAAAGCAGAAAAAGTGTGTCTTTTAGTTTTATGTCTTTTTTCTATGCATTGCATAAAAAATTAAATCTTTTTTTTCAAGACTTGTTTGTCCTAATAAAAAGATACATGTATTACTTATCTTAGGTAATAACAAAGGGTGGAGCTTGATGATGCAACATTGGAGGGAATGATTACTGGGTGCACTTTGTTTAAAGACTTATATGTGACTCTGTTCTTTTTTTCCTATGAGTTTGGGTGGAACATACATTGCTGATACCTCCTAATCTATGGGGTTTGAGCCCTGTGGATTTTATGCCTATTTGACCTATCTGATGTAAATTAGTGTAGGCCATTGACAAGCGATGGGCAGTGTCCAGAGGGAAATGGTATCACACTGGGAGTGCTTTTCTTGCTCACATTCATAGTAAGGAAAGGAATCAAGAGTGCACACTGATTATTGACATTCAAATCACTTTATTGGAAGATCATGCATGGATATTTTTTGGGCACAAAAAAACACTTTGTTATCTATACTTGGTACTGGTGTGTGTGTGTATGTATATATACACATGGTGAGGTTACATTTTGATATATAACAGTTATGTAAGAGATATGTTATTTTAGCACTGCTTAGAGATATTGAAGATGTGTACTTTTTTCTCTCTTTTTGTAGAATGACAGTTATTGCAGAGTTAATAGGCCTATAACAGAAACATAAAAATTGCTCTGGTCCATAGGAGCTGTATATGTGTGAAAGCTGAATTGGTTAAAATAAACCTTTCGTAAGCCTCAGCCTTGGAAGGTCTTCTCTGTTTTTGCTCCTTCATATTTTTTTTTCATCTTGTATGTTCTCCTCTCCATTTTTTTCTTCTGATAGTTCTCTCAACTTTAAATAAGAGATCCACTGACAGTTGAAGAAGAGGGAGAAGAAGACCTGTGACTGGATATAAAACACCTGGACAAAAGATATTGGCATGTAGAACGATTTTTTTTATATATAGATTGCTCTAAGGAAAGGAGGATTGAGGTTGGAGTTGAGCTTTAAACCCTTGAAAACATAAATACTGACCTTACCACATTATTAACTTCTTACTGACAACTCATACTGAATGTAATTAGATGTAATCTTTGAATGCACTATATGTAATTTTGTCAGCTCACATTGCTTTTAAATCTTTTTTTATTTTTAAATGTTTACTTTTTGATTATACTTTCTCTGTATAATATATTTTATATATATGACATCTACTAAAAATATAGCAACCTGGGTCAACTCTATCAACCAAAGGGGCCCACATCCAAGAGAGCGTTACCTTCCTCTGTATAGAAAAACACATTCCATAGAGTCCCCCCTCATGTGGTGAGGCATCCCCTTTTTTTCTCTTTTCTCCCTACCTCCTTTGCCTTTCCTTTTTATTTTCTCCTACCTTTCATTTCTTCCTGCCTTTTCTTTCTCCAGCTTTTCTCTTCTTTCTCTTACTCTCTTCTGCTTATATTTAAAATGTAAGCTATTTTCCAATGCGTGGTGAATTCGCTTCCGGCATACCCCTCTGGTGGCGACCTCAAGTTGGGATCCCTGCTCAAGGCCTCACTCTGGCAGGTCAGACTGATGCATGACCATCCCCTGTCCCCTTTGGGGCTGGCTGGGATCATTGTAGGCCATTTATATGTTTTGTGTTCTTTTTCTTTTTGACTGACCAGATGGGTCTGTTCTACTGTGATGGAATTTGAACTCTGCTAGTTCTGTTTTTGTATTTCCACTATATTGTGTATGGTCACTTGTATAATTTGGAAATTGCCTTCTTCTCTTAAAATAAAAAATTGCAAAAATATGTATATATATATATATATATATATATATATATATATATATATATATATATATATATATAAAACAACCTAAACCATTGTTGATAGTAATAGTTGACTTCTAAACAGAAACTTATTTTTTCTTTTTAGGCCCAAACGTATAACGTATTATTATTATTATTATTATTAATAATAATCTAAATAATTTAAAAACAACAATAATAACATTATTACCAAAAATAGCAACGATTTTAAGGATCAATGGTAAGGATTTAGCTTTTTCTGGCTTTCATTTGATGACTGCAATCATTCCAAAGCACCTTCCCACCATCAATACAACGTTGCTATCCATCCCGAAGACACATTTCTCCTGTTTATTTTATGTGACAGTTAGGAGAGAGATGTTATTCAGTCATGCAAAGGAGTTTTCATTTAACAATAGCGACAGTTAATAATTTAACTTTGAGATTACCTGGCAGGTACACCATAAAGTAATAATACTGTAATTGCAGTAGACAGTGTATATCCAACAAAGAAAAATGAATTAAAACAAGAATATGGGAGGAAAAAACACTGCTGGTAGGTTCAGATCAGATATTCTATCACAACTGGGTAGTAATAAATCTGTCATTATTTTATATATAAAAACTGTGATCAGAAAAGTCAGTTAATGTATTAACTGATAATCTAAAATATCACATTTGTCTTGTAATTAATGAGTGACTGGATGGAAGGAGGGAATGATGACATAAAGCATTAAAATAGAACAAAACTGATTATAGCATTGATTATACCTAGAAATCCGTATGAATACGCTTAAAGTAAAACTTCACTATGGTTGATAAAAATACAATTTCCTGCAGGTCAGTTATATACATTGCAAGAATTAGAGCAAACATTATCGTGGATCCTTATCCATTTTATTGTGCAAATATTGAGAGGTAGCACTCCAATACACTTGCTGAAATTAGGGCTAAGAGGTTCTGTCTTCACAATGATCAAATGACCAATAGTGTGGTCAAAAATGACCCTGTACAGTTCTGTCATCAAAGATAAAACTCAGTGTGCAGTATACCTACGATCTCTGCGGGGAATGTCGTATTCCATGAAACAGGATGACTGTAATCTGACTTTGACTCATGTAGCCTTCTGGGAGAGGCATTGTGGTTGATCTACTAAACGTGAATAGGGCCTGCCCTTTGAAGGGATATTTTCGCTTTGTAAGGGAATTTTCCCCTAGCTTAGTAAATATAGTGAGAATTTACTTTGTAAATAATACCCAATTACATGCAAGGAAAATTTTAAAAATATATATTTTTGCTTGCATATGAGTGGGTGATGGAAGCCAGCGGAGCTTCACCTTATTTACTAAGCAAAGGAAAAATTCACTAGAATCATATGATAGAGACATTTTTCATAGAAATAATAGGAACACAAATGTACAGTAATATACTGTAGCATATTAGTCCTTAGATGTGCATTTATTTACTTTTTTAAGGCTTCCTTTCTTAGGGCGAAAATGTTTACTCTCTACATTGTATCTATGGAAGATAGCAATAAAAAAAAAAGCATTAAAATGGAGATGCCTTGGCGTCAAGTTAGCCTTAAAAATATTGTAAAAGTAAACATATTTAAACAGTATCTTTTTTAAACCTGATCCCCGCTGAGCAGGCGGAAGGCTGGTGGTTGTCCGCTCAATTCGTTCAGTTGTACTCTGGTCACCTTTTCATGTTTCATAGCTCCCAACTGTCCTGGATTTTGAGGAACTGCCCCTGATTTGAAACAAAGCCCCCCTGTCCCTCTTCTTACCTTCTCATTTGTCCCTGATTTTGGTCTAAACGATATAGTTGTATATAAAATGCACTACTTATCTATCAAAAAGTGTTTCACATGGCTAAACCTTTCATCCAATTTCTAAATTGCTGCATTAGTAAATGTCAAAAGCCAGTATAAATGACTAGTAGTGGTACTTGTGGCACTTGTGGGTTTATCTAACCTTTATCTAACTTTTTTTTTTTTTTTTTTTTGCATAATTGTCTTTTAAGGGGGTGTGTCTTATGCCTATATACTTTTGCTAATAGGTGTCCCTTGTTCCCATCTAAAAAAAACTTGGGAGGTATGATTCACACAGCAGTTTATCTGCAGCCAGAAGCAGCCACTGGCAAAAATCAGTAGATTCTTACTAGCAGTTGTAAACGCTGCTTGCTCACACTGCATGCGAACAGTTGCATCTGTCGTTGGAGGCTGTCAGATGTGTAAATTTATGACTGTCTGCACCCCTGTTCACATATAACCACTTGTCTGAGTGGTTACTTGTAAAAAAGAGCCTCCGACTGACCCTGGACATAGTCAGTGTGCATCCAGTGTCAACGTTTCTGCAGAAGTTTGGCCTCACACAAACTGGTCAAAGTTAATCAGAACCAATGTGGTTGTGTAGTTATTCTTTTTGATAAATGATCTTAAATGTATAGCCTGTATGTATAGGCCAAACTTTTTTTTTTTTTTTTTTAAGTATTTGAGTGTATGAGTAGGGAAGAAAACCCCAGTCAGACTATTTTTTGCTGTATCCTGAGATTTACCTTCACTTCCTGTTGGATGGCGACATGAGTCACTTCTTATCCCAGAGAAGGCAAAAGAAAAAGGACATCTTCTTGATGGGAGAAGATATTTACTATTAGAGAGTTGTCACCTGCGCTTTCTATTAAAAGATTTCCTTTTTTCTGCCCACCTCTTGTTCTGTTTAATTCTAAGGACAAATTTTGTGTCCCCAGCAGGAAACACAGAAAGCAATAAAAACCTGAAAGTGGGCTTACTTTTCCAAAATCTAAAAAAAAAAAAAAAGTTTGCATTTGCAAACACTTTAAAGGTAATGCGCCACAAATATCTCACCAATGGAAATCATTGCTGCTTCACTATAAGAAATTTCACTGTAATACAGTGGCGGCTGGTGGTAAAAAGCAAACAGTGCACCCACAGCCAGAAAGCAATAAAAACCTGAAAGAACGCTTACTTTTCCAAACAGTGCACCCACAGCTCTACACCCAGAGCTAACCCTTTTTTGAAGCCTATTGGAGCCTCTGGCACTAATCACGTGCTTAAAAAAAAAAAAAACCCTGATTGGAATCCATGCGTCTGGTAACCTGCATGTAGATTCGGGGGGCCAGAAGCATGGATGGGGGGCGGTGCCCCTAATGGACGGGCCGCACTGCTGTAATACCACATGACAATACATAGTGCGTTTCCCCAATTACAAAAGTTGCAAGTAATTTTTTTTTCTAAAATTGAGGGCCATGTCACATGAGCGCTTTTCACAGCAATCTGTAAGGATTACAGAATCACTCTGCATTTTTGTGATATGAATGAATGAATTGCAGTCATTATTAGGTTGGTATTGCAGAAATTCCAGTGTTTTGGAGTTTAGTCACTTAATAGGGGGCTTTTTTAATGTATTCTTTATTTAAAAGAGAAGTATAGGAATCTGCAATCATACTTATCTTAAACTTTTAATCATAATTACCTTGCTGGATGCAGCATGGTCCGATGCTGCATCTGTCCCCCTCTGGCTCTAACACTGAGAAACGATTGATCTAACACTGCAGATCGCTCTGTTTTCACAGCTCCCTGAGCAGAGGGCTGGTGACTGTCAGGGGGGGCTGCACTCACTGGAGGGCTGGACTTGAGAGGGGGCGGGAGCGGCCGACTCAGGCTCTCGGTGCCTCGCTGAGATCAAAGCCGGGTGCCGGTCCAGGCATGTGGGTGGATCCTGACTTCATTGTCACGATTTTGCCCGAGCCTGGACTGGCTCTGTGACATCAGCAGACAGTGGACTTCTACTCAGTTGAATAGTAGAGGCACGGTATAGCACATATAAAGCTGGCCATACACCATACAGTTTTCTTATTCAATTTTCTTTAGATTTACCTTAACTATGTAGTAGAAGGGCCTGCCTGATTGCATACAAATTGAAAGTGTTTAGGTTTGACCTCCTATTATATGGTTTTGGCAAATCTAGAGGAAAGTTGCACAAGAAAATTGTATAATGAATGGCCAGCCTAAGCAGTCAAGTACAGCTGAATCCAAGAATGAACATGTGGATCACATATGTCAAATATTTATAAGGGGCATTTATACAAAGCATTAAAAATTACTTTCACCAATCATTAGGCAACATTCACACAACAGGTAAATGACCGAATTTTGTCCGATATAGTATGCATTGGTATGTTGTAATTATTGTCTTTGCAGATTTTACAACTACCTACAGAATCAGCAATTCTGTATCTACTGATATTATTCAATGCAGATGCTAGTAACTGTGGCATACCAACAATATCTAGCTGCACGCAGACTTATTGTAGCCAGCTACATCATCAGCTGTGTAGTTAGCAACAAATTGTCATATGGCTTTGTAGCTGTTATATATCTCTTCTACAAAGTTGGTAGGGTGACATGACCCTAAAATCTATTTTGCCCAGAGTGAACAGCTGTGGGAACAGATTTGGCAATTACTGACCCTGTGACACAGATTACCTGTGTAAAATAATCCTGCAAAAAATTACATTAACCGCATCATAACAGTGTGATACATTTTGCCTACTACTCCATTAAAATTGCACAACGTCCTACTTTTATAGCACTAACTGTTATAAGATTGTTATTTCATTAATGCTGGTAAAAACAATAACCAACGCTGAACTATTTAGATCATAAGAATATTAGGTACCACTGTGTTAAAAATAATGGTGGGCTATTATACAGTATATCCAGTAAATGTATAAATTATTAAGGCATTTATGCTCTCAAAATCCAAATTTTTGAGTGAATTCTGGTCTGTTTGTTACTAAAATAATGTTGGGTTGTGAGGCCCCATTCACACTTGACGATTCCAAATTGCATGGCAATCGCTGCAAAATGTGCAACACAAATTTGGGGGGCCATTCATTCTAGATGGCACCCCAAACACAGTGCAATGTTGAAACAATTATTCTGCAATTAAACGTGCCTTTAAAAATCATGTAAAGCTTTCCACCCAAAAAGGAGCAGGAGCTTTTTTTGGGCAACGAACGCACATAGGGTAGCCCATTGAAGTGAATAGCTGCCCTATGCGGGACATGCAGAATCACATAAAAATCGCCAAAATCATAAGTTCCCATTATTTGAATGGGATCTAAGAGTGGACAGGGTTTAGTTGGTTATACTCTACAAGGAAAAACAATAATTGCAGTAATGTATATCTATAGAATGGAGTTAGGGTAGGAGAGGTCAGAAACATCTTGTCCTGTTCATCACTTGCCTTTAATGGTCTATGCAAGGAAAAACTACAACTGTTCTGTTATTTGTATGACTGCTGTTGCTGTGATAAACTATCATACAAATTCTTGTAAATAAAAGCTTATAACCTTTGTTGCACTAAATGAAACTACACAAGGTAATAGTTTTAGGTTAATGTCTTATCTGTTAAGTCAAAAGGGAACTCCAGCTAGCATAAATATTACCAACATCATTGGTATTTCTCTGGAGTATACCTCTATTTAGGGTTGCCACCTCATCCCTTTAAATCCAAACACATATGAATTACACAGGTTCTGAGGCTAATTTAATGCAGATAAGGCACTAAGTGAATTTAATTACCACCTTATTCAGCCACAGAACCTGTGTAATTAATATGTGTTCGGTTTTAAAGGGATGAGGTGGCAACCCTACTCTATATTAAAGTTGAAAATGCATTTTTTATTTTTTTTTGTTAAAGCTGGGCTGATTACTTTTTATACATTTGGCTACACTTCTGGTTGGATCTGCCATGGCTGGCATTGTCCTGGACACACTCAGAAAGCTTTGTATGACAAATAGGATATAGAACATGGCAGGCTGAAACATGATGTAGACCGTAGCTTTGCTGCAAAGCATTGCATCTAAAAAAAAAAAAAAATGTCTTCAGTATAAAATCACATCTAATCCTGAGAAAAAGCTTTAATCCTTTTGAAGACATACTGTACAAATAATAATAAAACCACATCCTTATGCAAGCACAGTTAACACCATTTGTATAAACAACCATTAAAACTTTAAAAAAAAATGTAATGTAAATAAAAAAGAAGCAAATGATGTTTTATAGGAGTTAACAGCTTTCATATTGTATTGTTTAAGATGAATAATCTTAAATATGGAATCTACTTCACCCAATCTACTTCATTTCATTCATCTGGAGCACTTTAAAGAGCTATGTGCAATGAACCATCCTGCTTTATGTGCAAATGGGAAGCAAATTACATATGCATCAAAATTAGTAATGTTAAAAGTTTTGAAATGTTAAAGTCATGTTATTTTATGACTGTGCTGATGTATATTCTAAAAAGGAAGAACTATACTTTATGATTCAAAACCCATCACTTAAAAATCAATTGTGTTTAAGCTCTATAAGTATGCCAGTGCATTTCATCATGCAAGTGTGACACCTACTGGAAAAATAGGGAATAGCTACATTCTAGATTTGTGCACAGTTAATCCATTTTACCAGACAAAAAATAGGCATGAGCTTCAATATTTTACAGATACTATTTTCGATGTTTCAATACCTTTTTTGTGAAGCATATTTTATATTGTTATTACAGGAGAGCGCACCGTAGTTGGATTTATATTTAGAAATTTCAGCAGTTACTGATTTTAAAGCTTTAAAATTAGACTTCAGTTCTAATTTGTTTACCCAATTTTCTTTCTTTTATCAACCTAATATTTCTTTACAGTTTTTGTGGAGAACTTAAAGGGAATAATGTTTTAAAGCAATTTAGCATTGGTCATTCTAGTTTTTGATTTTAGTAAAAATTACGCATACCTTTTCTACGACCTTTGTATGTAAACTATAACTGTAAATGTCTTGTATTTGCTCCCCTATGTCTTTGTTAAATAAACCATTTTATTATGTCTGTTGGACAAATGCAAAAAATAGCTGTCCATCCAGCCAGAAATCTTGTGAGCTTATAACTTTTTGTTCTCTCATACTCTGAAGTCAGTTTTTAGAAAGCAATGTTCCCAGCTATTGTTGACTACAAAATACCTCCCCCTATATTATGTAGAGGGTGAAGTGTTAAGTGTTCCTAGCACACCACTTTTCTAGGGTGACAACTCTGCTCCTTCTAGATACAGTACATTTGTCACCCTTATTAGAGACTTATTGGGGTTGATTTACTAAACTGGAGAGCTCAAAATCTGATGCAGCTCTGCAGAGAAACCAATAAGGTTTATTGTCAAAGATTAATTGAATAAGCTAAAGTTAGAAGCTGATTGGCTACCAGGAGGAGGGAGGGGTTGGGTTTTTGGTTTTAGAGAAATTGGGATAAATAACAAAGTAGATTTACACAATTGGTATAGAAAGAAAAACAAATATGAGCAATGTATCTTGTATTTTAATATGAGTGGGTGTGTAAAAAATTGGATAAACATTTACAGACACAGAGTAAAAAATATAGAGGGTGGGTCAAAGAGATTCATTTTTTTGATCTTTTGGGGGTAGGTACCTACACAAGTATATATATATACATATTTTGTTAATTATGTATTTATATTATTTTTTTGTTTTAAGGTAAAATTAAGGGGGAGGTGACAATTTGCTCTTGGAATGTGAGGGGAATGGGTGATTCAGTAAAAAAAAAGCAGCTCTATTTAAAACTGCCTCAATTCTCAGGGTATCAGTTCTCTATCTACAAGAGACACACCTGATAAAGGAAACAGTATCCCGCTTAAAATACAGGGGTTTCTCCCGTCAGTAACATTCTACATATACCTCATATTCAAGAGGAACAAGTATCTTGATACATAATACAGTTTAATTTCCCTATAAACAAGTACAGCTAGCTGGAGAGGGAAGATTTATATTTATATATTGTATATTAGCAGAGATGCCATTTGTACTTGTGAGTGTATACAGGGGGTCCCCTAGTTACAAACATCCGACTTACAAACGACTCCTTCTTACAAACAGAGGGAGACAACAGGAAGGGAAATTCACTCCTGTAAGGGTTATTATGGGAAAAAGGTACCTCCACTGATGATTTTTTATCAAGGCTTGTTTCCACAACAACCCAAAATTTTCAAAATCCAATTCATCTTCTGAACAGGGGCACAGACAGCAAAATAAACATTACAGGGGTGTTAAACCTTCCCTATGCTATCCAAAGAGCTTAAAAATAGTTTTTCTGGCTGGAACTACACTTAAAAAATGTACCTGTTCCAACTTACAAACAGATTCAACTTAAGCACAAACCTACAGACCCTATCATGTTTGTAACCCGGGGACCCCCTGTATATACCTCCTCCATTCAAACTAGAAGTAATTAAAGAGGAGGTAAACCCTGATGGGTTTTACTTCATCTTTTGCTACCTTCAAAGCCTGCAAATTAAAAGCATAATGGGCTAGTATGCATTGCATACTAGCAAATTATGTGACACTTACCTGCAAACGAAGTCTGCGCTGTCCCCTGTGCAGGCCGGGTCCATCTTCGCCCCTCTTCCTTCCGGGGCCACATGCGCGCGGGAGCCGTCAGTCGCGGTCAACAAAATATAGCAAGACAAATTTTCTCGTGTTATACTTGGGGACACATTCTTCACTCTCTAGGATTGACATGGCAATAGGGAACGATACTCTTAGCACATTGGTAACAGACATCAGATATGAGGTTAGATGACTGTCGGACCATTCCCCCCCTAGTTTTGACACTAGGAAACAGCGGGGAGGGAGAGAATGGAGAATTAACCCATTCGGGCTGCATTTAATTACTCCCAAATAATGTATGTTGGATATGCTCCGAAACTTTCTAGAGCTTAATAGAACTTGAGCAGCACAGGGGGTGGTATGGGATGCCCTCAAAGCCTATTTGAGAGGTATCCTAATTCAACAGATCTCTAGGAGGAAGAAATCTACTAAGGATTGGGAGTTAGAAATAATAGGCAAAGTTACTGACATGGATAAAGTATATATAGAAGACCCATCGTCAGAGACTCTAGTTAAATGGATCAACAATTATATTGAATATTGTCCCTGAAGAAAGCTGAGAATAGAATTTTTTTTCTAAAACAAGCCCATTATGAAGAGGGAGAAAATACTGGGCACATGCTGGCCCTTCTGGCAAGGTCTCAAGGCAAGGTCTAATTTCCTATAATGACAATCGGGACCTGTGCTGGAAGGGTGACCACTTGCCCAGCAGAAATAATAAATATCTTTATGGATTATTATTTTGACTTGTATAAATCCAAGGTGGGGGAGGTAGATAGAGAAATGGAGGCGTTTATACAGGGGTTGCCCATTCCATATGTATCGGATAAAGACAGAGTATCATTAGATGCACCAATTACCATTGAAGAACTACAAAAAGCAGTACAGGAATCAGCCAGCCACAAAACACCAGGACCGGATGGATTATCAAATGAGATCTATAGGGAATATGGGGAGATAATCTTGCCAGAGTTGTTAGAGGTGTTAAATGGGGCACTGGAAAATAAAGAATTACCGGTATCTATGACAGAGGCCACGATTATAATAATTCCAAAAGAGGCGAAAGATCTAACTCAACCTGCATCATATAAACCAATATCTCTGCTTTGTGCAGATGTCAAACTATTGGCAAAAATATTGGCCAATAGACTAAGTAAAATACCATAATTCACCCTGGTCAATGTGGTTTCATTCCTGGTAGATCAACATCATTATATATTTGGCTATTATTTTTACACCTACAAATTCCATCAGAAGATTCAGGGGTAAGAGCTGTGCTGTCCCTCGAAGCTGTCAAAGTATTTGACAGCGTCGAATGGCAGGACTTGTGAAAAGCCATGTTGGTATTTAAGATCGGCCCCCTTATTTATAAAATGGGTAAAGTTGTTGTATACTGGCCCAAAAGTGAGGATTAATGAGGGGACTTCCGAGTATTTCACATTAGCATGGGGGACGAGGCAGGGGTGTTCATTATCGCCCCTGCTTTTTGTCCTGGCAGGGGAGCCATTAGCCATAGCAATAAGAACAGCGGGTGATATAAAGGGCTTTAGAAGGGGGAGGATGGAGGAAAAAATATTGCTATACGCAGATGACATAATTCTATTTTTGGGAGATAGGGAACAGTCACTGATAACGGCAAAGGAGATTATAAAAATATTTGGTTTGTTCTCTGGGCTTTCCATCAATTGGGAAAAATCATCTCTCCTCCCGGTGGATGGAGTAGTACGGGGACTACCAGAAAATGTTGGACATCTGCAGGTGGTAGAGAGTTTTAAATACTTAGGTATAAATATAACGGTAAACACTAAGCTGTATATATTAGAAAATATAGAGCCCTTAATAAAAGCATTTAAAGTGAAATGCAGGACATGGAACCGTCTCCCCTTGTCAGTGGTAGGTCGTTGTAGTTGTCGTTAATCAAGATGATATGATAGGCCCAGATTTTATATATCCTGCACAACTCACCAATATGGATCCCCAGGATGTGGTTTTAGAAACTGGAGAGTCTATTTAGGGAATTGATTTGGAGGAAAGGACAGGCTAGAGTCCGAATGAGGGTACTGCAGCTGCCGAGAGATATGGGAGGTCTGGCTGTGCCACATCCCTGGAGTTACTTCTTGGCAGCTCAGTTATAAGAAGTGGGGGGTTTTGGAGGTGGGTAACGACACTACTAGTTAAAATTCTCGTGCGTTACTGTCCTGTACCCCACATACAGACCTGACAGAGGCATTTGAAGCAGATTCTTTGGGAGGTAGGGACCAATGTCCAACTGCAAAGTTGTTGTTGAAGGTATGGAGTATGGCAGGACTAGTATTACAGTACCCGGAATTTACAAAGTATACACCCATTTGGGATAATGGGAAGCTGCCTGAACTTAAGAAGTTGGAAAATGTTGGTAATTAGAAACAGAAAGAGGTATTAAGACTATCACAACTATATACTGTAGGGGTACTGAAGACGTTCCAGGAGTTGAAGGAGGAATTTGGATTTTCAAACAGGAGCTTCTATCAGTACCTACAGTTAAGGCACGCATTAACAATACAGTTTAAGGAGTGAATACTAGAATGGAGAAGTGTCCCCTTACTGAAAACTTTAGTGGAGACCGTTTCCCTAAAGGGGTTAATTTTCGAAGGCATATCAAAACATACATTTTAAGGTATTGGAAAAGGATGTCCAGTTGTCAAACAGAGTAAAATGGGAGGTAGATGTGGGGAAGTTGACAGATGTGCAATGGAATGGCATAGTGAGTTTGATAGATCGATTTTCAGCCCAGAAGCTCAAGCAACTTTACATTTTTCATAGAGCATATTATACACCAAAAATAATGTTATTATTTGGGGGACATCCAGATGCATCTTGCCCCAGATGTCGGAGTCCAGTCAGGGACATGATTCATATGCTCTGGAGGTTTCCCAAATTACATAGGTATTGGGAGCAGGTATTGAAGAAAATAAATCTAGTCTTTGGAACAAACGTATGCTTGAGTCAGATAATATGTGTTTTGGGATATATGGAGCAGAGTGTGGGACCTGGAGACATGCAAACAGCAATATTGAGATGTTTATATTATACTAGACAGGCAATCACTTGGAAATGGTTGGATATTAGAACCCAACTGTAACGGATTGGATGGCTAATAACACAATAATAAGAGAAACATTGGCCTATATAAGAAGGGGAGGTAAAAGTAGATTTGAAAAGATATGGAAAGTATGGATAGAAACCCCAGGACTGATGCCTGAGACAATGAATTTTTAGATAGTCTACTTTGAAGACATATTAATCATAAAAGAAATGGGAAACGGGAGGTATTGGTGGGGAGGGTGGGGAGGGAAGAACATGTATAAAGAAGAAAAAATAAATAAATAACAGAGAACTATGGCTAAATGCAGATTACATTAAAAAAAATAAAAAAAATACTATAGCATGGATTGTGTAGCAAATACTTACAGGCTATTTATCTATTATATCACATTAGGGTTTTTTTTCTCTAAATCTTACCTTTATCTCTTGATTGGTTGTGAAGTTCCACCTGTCCAATAGGCTCATTAGTACCATTAACTTTACTGGCATTCTGACTTAAGCCTTCACTGCTCATGAGATCAGAGAACAGCAATGACCATAATATGGAATTAAGTTTCTTCCTCTTAAGCCTCGTACACACGACCAGATTGTTGGCCAACAAAACCGTGGAATTTTGCCCAAAGGGCATTGGCCCAAACTTGTCTTGCATACATACGGCACACAATTGTTGGCCAACAATCACGAACATAGTGACGTACTACATGGTTTTTCAGCTCTTTAGCGCCACCCTTTAGACTCCTTCTGCTAATTTCATGTTAGTAGAAGTTTGGTGAGTGTTGATTCGTGCTTTTCTTTTTGCGCTTTTCATGTTGCGCTTTTCAGTTCGAGCATTTCATTTGTGCTTTTTTTCTGAAAGGCCGTTTGTCAACCAGACATGTTGCGGAATCAGAGGAGATAACATGTTATGTATTATTGGCCTTGGAGTTGGTGCTTTGACATTGACATTATTTTTTTGGTTGAATAATGATTTCATTTGGTATATTTTCTATATTTTTGGATGCATAGAATGCACTTTTTGGTTAAGTTCTATTGGCAGATAGCATGTCTAACTGTATTTGTTCTCTTTTTTTAATGTACAATAAAAAAAATTGTGTAGAATAATACTTGGCTATGTGTTTTACTTCAAATTACATTTTGGGAGTAGGCAGTTACATTTTAAAAAATACAATGTAAAATTGACAAGGGACACCAACATAGTTGTATCTTTGATCTTAAAAACTATGGATAATGGTGTTGTGGTAACGTGCTCAAATAAAAAAAAAAAAAAAAAAAGCATAATAATATTATTCTTGATATCACTAGAAAAAAAAACCTTTGAAAATGTGTTTGCAATAACTCCATCAGTATCACCAGCAAAGCAGCTTCATTATTATCCCATTAACGAAGAAGATAATTTGCGCTGCATTTCGAGATTTCATAATTTGCCATGTCACGAATGTTAATTCTCCATTAAGAACGTTAGTTTACAAGACAGACCGCTTCTGGCTCGTCTTAGCTTCCGAGCATGCGTGTTTGTACTTTGGACTTTTGTCCAACGGACTTGTGTACACAGGCGGAAAATCCGACAACAGACATTTGTCCATGGAAAATTATAAAACCTGCTATCCAACATTTGTCCACAGAAAATCCGACAACAATTGTCCGATTGAGCATACACACGGTCGGATTTTCCGCCAACAGCCTGTCATCACACATTTCCCCTCGGAAAATCCGCTCATGTGTACGAGGCTTTCGAATACTTGCCAGTTAGCTTTCTTGGGCTGGTTTTGACTTCCAGAATGGGTCCAGCTACACAAGACATTGCTAATAAAATCATTGCTCCAGACATTAGAAGCTCTAACACAGTGATAAAGGAGACCTAAGGAACTTTTGTCCTGCTGCCTATTATTTTCTCATCTCTGGTTGCTTTTGGCTGGGGTACTTCATATGTTAATTCATTTGGTGCTATGTATCACAGTTTAAAATGCATGGTAAGTGGGTGATTACCAAAAGAATCCTTCAAATATATGTTATATACATTAGATGATAGTCTAAGTATTATGAAAGGGAATATCTGCTAAAAACTAGTATACCGTCTGCTTTGACATTGCCTAAACTAGGTTGTTGTTTTTTTACACTATATAAAGAAAGATGAAGGACTTTTTATAACTCAAGATATGTTTGTAACAAAGTTTAGATCTTGCTTTTTTTTTTTTTACTGCACTTTCTCGGACTGTATGGAGAATAAATTATTGCAATTACTGTTTTCTACATAAACTGTTATTTTAAATAAAACCTTTTTGGACTAAAAAAAAAAAAAAAAAATCTTATGTAGCGACCCCCTGGGTCTTCTGGGGGCAGGGTGTAACCTCCAGGGGCTAGCATTTACCCCATTGCTGAGTCCATGGCTATAATGGGGAGTTTGGAACAGAGATTGGGTGCCAGTCACTTTTGATATTTTCAAAGCTTTACTGCAGAATTTGAAAGGAAGTATTAGGAGAGAGGGTTAGGGATCTCAGATACCAGTAACAAATCACTTACAGACTCCTTGGATACAGAAAAAGTACAGCTTCACAGTACCAAAACCTTTAAGCCGACCCGGCAACACTGTAAGCATGTTTTAGATGTAGATGTGTCCTCCAAATGAGTCACCAGGCCCTTCTGAGAGACCAGCTTACATTCTGGCTCTCTCAAGCAAGGGTCCCCCTGTACCTTCTCAGCTTGGCTTGGCTTCTTCCACGCTGGGCAAGACAGCCTAAGGACCACCTTAAGGATTGGTAGGCCCCAGACAGGCTACTGGGCCTATTTGCAGAGCTCACTTCAGCAGCATGTCCTCAGGCCAGGAGTGCCTGAAGCAAGAGAGATCGAGCACATGGCCCCACCCAAACATATATCCTCTCCCAGAATGCACCAGTGGCCAAGGACCTCCTACTGGGATGGCTGGAAGAAGAATAAATATTCATAACTCAACCTAATTGCACTATCTCATACTGGTTAGTTGTACTATCTCATACTGGCCTGTGGTACCAGTGACACCGACTGGCAACAGTGAGAAATGCACAATCTAATTGAGATTAGGGAAGGACCAGATAAACTGTACAATCAATCTGAGCTGTCTACAGCCCAGCCAAAAACTAAATTTACATTATAGCCCCAGTTTAGGACCAGGGGACTACACTTATATTCTTGCTCTTTTACTCACATCTGCTTTGAGTTAAGACTCATAATGTAAATATATAGAATCACAACCTTTAAAGGTCATTAACTATTTGTAAATGACAGTGAAAGAAACTTGAGATGATAAATACAACAAAGTATAGTCAGATTGTCCTTTATTATGGAGTACAATTACACTGCACACAAAACAAACATATACAATCATGCAAACAGATATGATAAAACCATATAGTACCTTATATCATTATTATTATTTTGTTATTCTTACAGAAGACAACACCTTAATGTAACAGTTTTGTATATGATTATTTATACACAAAAGGAGTTGATTTACTACTATGGCGATAGTTTGTCTTGGATTTCATACAACGACACACACAAGGCATTCTTTATGATGTCAAAAATTATTCACCCTAGTTACACACTGGGGATAATTATAAACTATTATCAATTTAGGCTGAGTTTTTACACAAAAAATTATAAAAAATGTGATTTTTTTTTCTGAAGTCCATTGACAGATACAGGAAGACATTCCCAGTCATGTTATACTGCCATTTGCAGAGGGATTAAACACTGGCGAACAAAGACTGTAGGCCAATCTAGGATAACCCCTCTTACTACCAGCATACATTCATTTGTAGCAAAGCAGTTTGGAGACCATGAGCATAAACACAGAGAAATGGGACTTGTACCCTTTAATGGACTCCAAGACAAAGGATTTTCCAGTGAATGCAAAAATACTGTCTTCTGGACACAGGAAGTCATTCACCTTCAGGACAGCCAAAATATCTAAGGGGTTGGCAACAATGCTAACAAGCCCAAGAAAAAAAACAACAGAAATGAGGACTGCAGTTCAAAGAGCTGCCTGAAGGGCCTTACTCTTGACTAGGGAAGAACTTGAGTTCTGTCCAAACCTAGAAGACAGATGTCAGTGGAAGGTCATAAAGCTGCACATACACAAAGGGGCAGGGATGCTCATGACATCACTGAACATAGTAGGTCAATGAGGAAGTTTAAAGGGAGGAAAGGCAAAGATTAGAAAGCAAAACATTTTTTTTGCTCCATTGGTTATATATAATTAGGAGATTAATTACAACAGTGGTAAGATCTCTTTTAAGGTTATTTTTCCCAACCAGCCAAGCAAAGTAAAGTCACAACTAAGATGGGGTAAAGAGCAGGACTTGCCAGCAAGAAATGGCCTATAAAACTCAAGAAATAGTCTCAAGATGTATATCGGTTGGGTTCTTAATAACAGGCACATCTGCTGCCATTATTTTAGTTGCTCTGTTAAGGTATGATACTGTCAGGTCCACAGTGGAGGTAGGCCAAAGTCCTCCTCGAACAGTTAAAAGGCTAATAAGCATTTGGCAGGAATAAACATCTTAGTGTTGATATGGCTTAAACTGGTGCACACCGAATTTGGTGCAGCTGTGCATAGTAATCAATCAGCTTCTAACTTCAACATGTTCAATTAAGCTTTGACAATAAAACCTAGAAGCTGATTGGTTACTAAGCATAGCTGCACCAGATTGTCTGTGCATCAGTTTTAGTAAATCTCCTCCATGTCAGAATGTTTCTAGTCTTCGTAGTCTTCAAGAATTGCAACAACATGTACAATGTGAAATATGTGGATTTCTTAGAGGCTCTAAATTACTCAAGACTAGAAACAGGTAGAAACAACAGGCTGATCCTGTTTCAGAGTGATGTGTATAGCACATTGATAAGAGCCGAAACGATCTTACTTTAGTGTGAGAGCAGAAGACTTCAACTCCTCCAGGATACGCTTATTAGACAAAATTAGAGTGCCAGACATAGCACTCCTAGAATACAGTGCCATATCCAGTTGTCCTGTGGGTGGCAATATAACCTGAAGGTGAATGATTTCCTGTGTCCCTCAATGGACAAGAAGGAAAAAACACTTTCTGTTAACAGGTGACTTTAGGGAGTATTGATTTTCTATGGCCAAGGGTGTCTTGTTGGTCAGCACAGAGGATGAAATTTCAAGCTGCCCCTCCCAGGCTGCTTTCATTAGATGAATAAAGAGAAAAATCCTCAAATGCATATTTGCTTCCATGAACAAGCATTCCTGAATTATTTGGCATAGTGGGTATACATTTTATAACCTTGCGTTTTATTTTTTCATTCACACGTTATTATAATAAATTATGACAACCTTCATTCATTCTTCTATTATATGAGAAAAAAATAAAAATGGACCTTTAATATGTAACAAATAAAACAGTACTGCAAAAAAATAATATGTACACTTTACTGCTTTCTTTACATGCTGTACAGTCCACGTACACTGTTAAATGTTATATATTTGAATATTTCAATACTGAATTTTCCCAAAACTCCTGATGCATATAGAACATTCTTAGAAGCCCTCATTCTAAGTTAAGTTATGAGCACTGGTAGCTATGTGTTTACATAATGATTTTCCTGAGGTTAATGGCTTTAATGCCCCAAAATTTCTTCCTTTCTACACAACTCCTGTTCTCTATTCATATAATGGAATACATGGTAGTAATAGTGGGCATACATGAACATATTTCACTGAAACAAATGATCCAACAGTTGTAGTGACTATGATATATATCCACTGGTGTTCATCTACTAAAGGAGTACCTGTTCACTTTGAAAAGTGTACTTTTATTTTGAAAAGTGAGTGTAAGGGAAATAAAGGGATACCCAATCATTTGCAAAGAAAAGTTAAACAACAGAAATTTTGCTAGCACATAACTGGTTGATGAAATGAACACTATACAATATTTGCAGCGAGGGTGGGGGCTTTCTGTAAGGAATATATTGTGTATGCAAGAGTTTATTTGAATGTGAAAACCAGTATAGATGAAATGTTCATGTGGTTGCTCATAACAAAAACCTGTGGACCTTGGGAATGGCGCAACTGCCGACAGATAGGGGTAATTGTGTTATTTTTTTATTGGGTATATTGAAAGGGGTTTGCTTTTACCTTCTTTACGACTATTTTTTTTTTACCCTGAACCAAACACTTTATAACTTTTTTTTTTAATGTGTTAAATGATTCACTTTAAATGGCCAGCTTCTACAACAGAAAATAAATAACAACAGAAAAAAAACAGTTATATAAGTGAACAATACATTTATCATATATTCATTTCTTTGATGACCCTGTACATAATGTTGTTTCTAGCACATGTCTTGTCTTAAAGCTACTTCACTTTAAATGCAAACTGTAAGTACATTTGTTCCTTGCAAAGTATTTAGTTAGACTTTGCCCCTCTTGCTGCCTTTGCTTATACCAATGTAATCCACAGAAATCATGGTTTTAGGACTCCTCAGAAACTACTACTGGTGGTGTCATATTATTGGTCCCCTGCTGCACTCAGTGGTTTCTTTCGCTGACCCCTACATCACTACAGGACACAGTAGTGGCATTGGGTCAGCTGTAGGAACCAGAGAGTTCAGTGGGGGACCAGGAATCAGAAGTTGAAGTTGATTCTGAGAAGTCTTAAAGCTATGATTTTTCTGCATTTTAAGTCGGAAGCAAAGGCAACAAGGAAGGAAGCAAAGGGGCAAGTATTACCAAGGAACAGTTGTATTCACACTTTGATTTTAGCACAGATTCACTTTAGGTAAATGGTAAATACAGTCCTCTTTGTACAACATACATAACTACGTATGACCTTTTCATGCTAGTAGCTATCAAAGACAACTTGTTACAATACAAAAAATGGAAGCTCCTGTTCACAATGTTTTGGGGAAAAACACTGTAAACTGCTGGACTGCCATTTTCTGTCTTTATTACTTTCTGGCATAGAGCAACTATGTAGGTTTTAGCTTTGCTGGCTGAATAAGTCTGAGACTCACTAACTAATGGAACCTAAAAAAGAGCATGAGAAGTTGATTTTCAGGTCAAGTAGATAGTAACAGTCTTTACATTTTGTAATAACCTATTAACAGATTAATTAATGAATTAAAAATAAAAAAATTTTTAAAAGGAAAGATTTTTTTCATGACAACATATACTTACCAATATAAAATAAAAGCGGTTTAGAATTCATGCTTTCATCAACTCTAATAATGAGATCCCTTATTAAAAACAAATGAAGTATTACACTAATTAGATATATTCATTATGCTTCTTCCTAAAATATTTATATTTGGTGCCACAAAGTGCACAGTCCAAATAGACAGTTGCTTTAAATTTGCAAGTTGCATATTTGTATAGGTAAAGTTTTCTGTTATAACATAAATTATTTTATATCTGTACAATCTCTGAGACTTTAAAAGCGTAAAATAGCTTTGCATGTATACAGTAAATTTGGACCACACTGATTCCAACTATCTACATATGCTTTATATTTTTTCTAAATTGGAGATGACTAACTAAAGGAGTTAATTCTTCACTTAGCTCAATAGATTATTAAAACTGCATTTGCTTCAAACTTTCAGTCAAGTACAAGGGACATTTCTGTTTAGATTTCGGTTGTGGTTTTATAATTTCACTATGCATGGCTGGATGTTTAAAGTGAGCATAGTAAAATTATCCTCCTTTAGGAAGTCATTACAACTGTCCATGATTACAGCTAACACACATCCACCAAGGAACACCTTGGTCCCTAAGCTCCTCCTGTAAGAAGGAACACACCTTGCACCTCTACAGTTACTAGTAACATACTAATCGTGGGGCCTGTTAATAAAGACTGGTGAAATACTGTAGTTACTACACTGTTCCCTATTTCTAAACATATCTCCAGTTTATGGAATTTAACATGGAAGGTTGCAATTAAAAAGGAAAAAAAACTCATAATTAATAGGTATAAAATACATAAATTTACAAATAGCTTGGAGAGATTTTCTTCTCTAGCTTGCTTCAATTGCAAATGGATTAAGCTTGGTTTACTTTGGTGTAAATTATTGTAAAAGCATAATAAGAAAGTCTTCAAAAT
This sequence comes from Lithobates sylvaticus, assembly GCA_028564925.1. NCBI lineage: Eukaryota > Metazoa > Chordata > Amphibia > Anura > Ranidae > Lithobates > Lithobates sylvaticus. The sequence goes on along the minus strand of CM053027.1, from coordinate 385,206,120 downwards.
ATTGAAAATGTATGAGCAATATGCATTTTGGTGGGTTATTTTTACCTGAATAGAGAGGGGTAAAAATGTCAAACACAACATTTGACATGGAATATACTGGAGTACAGCGGCATTAGCCTTTATAAATAGGCCCCTTAGTACATATTGATACTAGTGACATCAAAGTTAAAGATATATAAAGCATAACCCTGCATCTAGAAAATTGTATTATACTGTATATATGTGTATTTATAAAAGGTTTTCTTTAAACTGCAAAAGGCACTCCAACAGTAAATTACAACTCTGTAAGTAAAAAACAGAATAATATTCCTAACAAAATAAGAGCATTTAGCCATTTATGATGAATAAAACATACTTTTTGCTCACCATACAATCAATTTCTTGGAGTCCATTAGGTGACACAGAAAATGTTTCACCTTTAGGTTATATTGCCACCTACTGGAGGAATGGAAACTGACAAACAAAGAAAAAATCCATAGGCCAGTCAGGATCTGTGTCTCTCAATGGACTTCATGAAAAGGATTTCACAGAGTGTACAAAAATCATTTTTTCTTTCTCGCCCATTGAAGGACACATGAAGTCTTCCAGGACATCCAAAAGCAGTCCAACTGAGGAGTGGGCAACTACTCAATGTTGATGTGGTGCCAGTTTAAGGGCCGTTGTTGTTCCCCTCTCCAGCCTGTGGGTGCACACTCTTTCAGGGTCTGTTCTTCCATTACACAACATTTACAAAGTCTGGAGTCGCACACCAGTTACTTGTAGTTAAATCAACTTTTTTTACCAACACAAATACAGAAGCTCCACCCAACTGCCTCTCTTTCTGATGTATTTCACTAACTGATGGGGCTTGGTTGTAGAGCCAATGGGTGGGCAATGCAGCAAACAATGCTTTGAGGAAGAGGGTATATCCCTTGAAATGCATCAGCATAGTTGCATTGTGTTGTGCAGTGTTACAAAAGTCTTCCATATTGGTCATTCAGGTCCTGAAGGTGCCAAGAGACTCTGTCATAGGATTTTTTGCATGCTTGTGATTTTAAGAGCCTTGTGAGTATCTTTTTACTATTTTATTATTAACAAAATAGAAAGGACAGAAACCTGACCATTGATAGCACTGAGTACCAAACACTGGTCCAGACCCGGCTGCAGGAAGCAGAGGAGGTATTCCACAGAGTAACTCCTAGGGTGGAACTCTCAAGACTTACACCAAGTGAAGTATGCCTTCCATGTTTGATGACAGACCATGCTGGAAGTAGCTTTCCTTACTTTTAACATCATAGGTATCGCCAATTGAAAGGTATCAACAACTATGCTATTAAACCCAGAGATAATGAAGCACAGGGTAGTAAATTGGTCCTTGAGACAGAAGATTGTGATGATCTGGTAGGGACTACAGACCATCCCTCAGGTGTCTTACCAGGTCAGAGTACCACATCCAACTGGGCCAGTCCACAGCAATGAGGATCACCAGAATGCCCTTCATCATCAGACTGATACCACAAAGTCACCATAACACCAACTGCTTCTGTTGGAGAATCACTGTATCTGGAGACAAATCTATCAAGTTTGTTGTTGAACCTGAAGGTCAGAAGGTCCACATCCATCATCCCCTACCTGTGACACGGGACCTCGATCACCTCTGGTGTAGGGACCCCTTCCCCAAATCCAGATGTTAAGGGCATCTGCCTGACAACTTACCACATCTGGGATGTACAAAGCTAGAATGTGAAGTTCTGTCCAAGACAGGATGCAAGCTATTTCTTTTTGCACTGTAAATCCTCGGGTCGCTCCCTCATGCTTGATGTATGCCACTAAGGTGTTGGCTGACTGTCTATGAATTAGATTAACCCCCAATAGGATGATCGAACACTGCAGAAACAGCCAAACTGCCTTTAGGTCTAGGATGTTGATCGGACTTCCTCATGATAACCAAGTCCCCTGCACCAACAAGGTGCCCAGAACTCTCCTCCAGCCCAACAGGCTGGCATCCATGATAGGGATTCTCCAAAAGACAGGAGGATTTCTGAGCCATCCAGCCAGGGAAAACCTGGTTCTGGATGCAAAACAAATCAGTCTGTCTCATGACAACAGTGTAGAGGTCTAGAGAGAAACTGGGAAAAGAAACAGGACTGTCTCAAAGGAGGCTACCATCAGATTCAAGACTCTCATGAAAAAGTGGAGAGTCAGACAAAATGCTGGACTGAAAAGATCAAATCTGAGATTGGGGGAGTCAGAAGTTTCTCCTGTGGAAAAAAATTATGGCCTGTGTCCAGGGCTAGACCCAGATACTCAAAAAGTAAATTCCAACAACAAATTCTGAAGGTTTACCATCCATCCAAAACGCTGTAATGTCTGGACAGTCAAAGCCAAGTTATCCGACAGACCTCACTGTCTGAGTATCTCACAATGGATGATACTACAAGAGTGAAGAAGGGCATGTACTGGGGCTAGCACCTAGATGAACACCTAAGGTGCAGACAAGAAGTCTTAAAGCAGAGGCACAAACTGGTAGTGTAGGGGTGCCATAGCAAAGCACAGGGAATGCTGATGCGCTGGACATATAGGAACATGCTGGTACGTATCTTTGATATCCACTCAAGCTAGAGAGATCTTTTGGATTTCATGTAGAGTTTCTCAGCTCAAATAAAGTAATTTGTCCTTTCATATCCAAGTTGGGGCAGATGCCTAGTAAGGGTCTGGGAATTGTAAACAGGTTAACGTAAGCCCATGGAAACATTCTGCCACAGGAACTTGGGAAATAACACCATCATCAAGAAGAGGGCTTGAAAGAGATCTTGTAATCTGTGAGTGATACATGAGGGTTGGAGGTGAGAAACTAAGGAGGTGGCAGGGAGTGGAACTCCAGCTTGTAGCCCTTGGAGACCACCTCTTGCACCCAGGATCTGCAATGCAAGCAAGTGTCCCCAAAGGTTAATAAACATCACCCCCACTGTGGGGACACACTTTCATGCTGCAAAAGGTTTGCCTCAGGATTTGGCAGACTTTGAGCCCCAGACCTTGCAGGTGGACTGGGAATTACCCTTGGGAAGTCTGGATGGGCATGTTGCCAGAATGAGGGAACTAAATGGATGTTTCATATCCGATAGAGGAGGAGAAGATTTTGAACACTGTTTCTCAGGCTATTTCCTTTGAGGAAGAGGGATTCTCTTGCCACTAGTAGCATCCTTAAAAATGGTATCCAAAGTAGATCAAAAGAGACATTGGGGGTTATTTAATGAGAGAAAATTCACTTTGCACTGCAAGTGCACTTGAAAGTGCACTGAAAGTGCACTTGGAAGCAAAGTCCCTGTAGATCCGAGGGGGACATGCAAGGAAAATAGAAAACAGCATTTTAGCTTGCACATGATTGGATGATAAAATCAGCAGAGCTTCCCCTCCGATTTAGAGCGACTGCACTTCCAAGTGCACTTTCGTAAATAACCCCCTCTGTCTCTTGAATGTAATGTAGGTCATATGATTCTTAGACGTGGGATCTGCATTCCAGAACTTTAACCAAAGTGTTCTCTATACGTGTATGGACAGTAGGGAAAGCCTTTAGCAGCACCTCACAACTGTAACTTAAAGCTACAAACTCCCTATGAACAAGGGATAAAAAACTGAAGAGGCAAGGTCTCCAAGGTTTGGCAAAGCAATATCACAGCCAATATGATGTGAAGAGCAGGACCTGCCACTGAGAATAAAGATTTAAAGAGGGCTTTCAATCATTTATTTGTTGAGTTCTAAAGACATGTACATTCTCCATGGGTATGATGGACACTTTGTTAAGGTGGGACAGACCACTTTTTAACAAAGTCCTATTCAATTGAGTACAGGGCTAATAAGCATTTGAGAGCAGCAAACATCTTATCAAACGGTTTTCAATCTTTTTGGGGGAAGATTTGAAACAGGGGTGCACTGGTAAAGTGTTTGATGTCTTATGCAAATAGCACTGGTAGAAGCAGCATAGCTTCAGAGTGATGTGCACCACATCAATAGGAGCTAAAATATTCTCTTATCCTTAGGAATAATGGCAGAGGACTGCGGCTACTTGGAGGCAAACTCATCTGATAAAGACTGGAGCAACTTAGAATCCAACAGAGCATCAACAGCTGATGGATTAAGTGCTGCACAGCCGCAGATAGATTAGATACACAATCTGCAGGGAATGGTGCAAGAGCTTGTTTGTGATCTCTGTGATTAGAGTTAGCAAATAACTTGAATATTTTGGTCATAACGTTTTGCAGGACTGTGACAAGAACATCATCCGAGGAGGCAGAAGAGTCCGGAGAGCTAAGAAATACTCTGAAAATAGGAAAGACTCATTGCAAAGGTCAATAGAATGGCAGGCTCCAAATGTTGGCTCCATCAAAAAGCAACACCAGCGCCGTTAGTAGAGTCTTAGCTGTGGACACCTGGTACAGTGGGAGTGTCCCCACTCCCCAGCTAGAATCAGACATATTGCAAATGGCTTTGGGTACTCATGAAAACAAGACAGCTGGTAGTAGGTGAGGGTTAGATGGTCAAGATGACCAAGTCACAGTAGGAGGGCAGCAGGAATATGGCTCTTTGCAAAGCAGGAGCAGAAGTGGGTAGATGCTTTCCATCCCTATATGGCTGAAAAGAAAGCACAGAGCATGCACACAATACTCTACTCAAATGACTTTAGCATTTAGTCCCACAGCAATAATCCAAACTGTGTTGGGAAGCGGAAACATACAGTATAGATATTAGCACCAGGGGTAGTTGATCCAGGAAACATCTGATTGCCTCCTGAGGTATCAGAAAATATTTTTTACCCTGCTAGAGCAAGCTGGATCATGATTTATTGGGGGTATTTTGCCTTCCTTCCACAGGATCAACTGTGGGTATAGGACTGTGTATATGGAGGTTTTCTATTTGTGCGTGTATTTATTTTCTATTGGTTGAAATAAATGGACTTGTGTCTTTTTTTGAGCTAAATAAAACACACCAGAGTGCGCAGATCCAGATAAAACACACCAGAGTGCACAATCTAAGTGTAGTGGGTATCGTACATTTACTAAAAAAAATGACAAATGTCAACTCACAAAAAATTTATAAAAATAAGCTTATCATCAATCATAGGTCCAGGTCTCAGCAAAGACAAGGTATCAGGGCATACACACAGGACTGGCAAATGTAGAACTTGTAACAATCCAAGTGCAGCATAATAGGAAATGTAAATAGCACAAGAACCAGATGTAGTGGTAGATAATGGTGATATTAGATGCTTTTAGCCACAGTCTGGCCAAAGCACAATGCTGCTATTTGGGTTGTATACGATGTCCAGGCAACCAGGGAGCCAGGAAGCAGGAAACAGAGTGATGGCTAACTTTTACCAGAGCAGGGTCTGGAAAACTCCAAAAATCTGAGCACAAAGCTTATTTCCAGGCCATCCTTGCAACATCCGGTCCAATGGGGTCCAGACACGCACTCATAAAATGAGGACAGCCATGCATGCAAGCTGCAATCAGAAATATCAGCTCTAGCAGCAGTGTAGAGAAGAGTCTTAATTTACCTCTTCCCACCTTTTTTGGAATCCCTTTAAATAGTTCAGAATGCCCAGGGGGGTGGGAAGGATCAGCAATCATGTGATCACTGTCACTGGTCACATGATCGGAAGCTGGTTCCACCAGCTACCATTCTTTACCCCACCTGAGAATTGTCTTGTAATGCGAGGGCACAGTGAGAGTTTTCTCAGCCCTTAAACATCGCTGCCCAATGACGCATATGTGCAGCGTGTGGGCAATAAAGCTCACCCTTTTGCCACTGCACATAGTATTGGGCAGTGGTAAAGGGGCTGTGACAAAATGTTGAAGAATGAGAACAAATATGCAGATATAGGTTAATCTTTTACACAGCAGAGCTGAAGAAAAGGTATCTATCCTCCTAGGACACTAGCAACAACTGAGGTTTGCTGGTAGTAGAAGAGGTTATCCTTAGCTACTACAGTTTTTTGTTTGCATGTGTTCAATCTTCCTTTAAGTGGCAACAAACCCAAAAGGTGAAACATCTACTGTGTCCTTCAATGATTAAAAAAAATAAAATACTGCTTTTTCAATAATGTTTCTGAATATCACTTAGCGTGCACAAAAAACAAAACTGCTTCTAACTTTCTGGCAGAGAAACACTATACTGTACATGTGAATCACACTTGCTGGCACTGAAACCAAATGAACAACTGTACTCTATTTTAGGCACCAAGAAGTATGTTTATGTGATCCTTAGGATGAGAACAAGCAGCACATAAGCAGATGAAATTACACCCTCAGTCTTTACTCAATAATCTATTAAACACATTTTAGAAATTACAGAAAATATAACAGATATAATACAGCTTCTGATTGCTAACTTCTCTACCATTTGGTCTTACAGTAACATAATAAACAAAGTTATTTATATGACATGCTGCAGCTTGGATACAGAAATAAAACATTGTCAATCCAGAAATAAAGTACAACGCATGAGGAAGTAAAGTAGTAACACACTAACTGCTGTGTCCATTATCATACAAGACATTATGAAACATTTTCAGGATGAATCCTTTAAGCTGATTTAATTAATGTTATTTTATGTGTAAGAAAATGGTATGTCCTACTAGGAGAAAGAGCATTCCTGCTAAAAGTGAGAAAAAGATTCCGAATGGAGCCAACATAAAGGACCACCCATAGCGAATGTCCACTGTGTAGCCTGGGCAATCCTCTTGTCTCATATCCTGGTAACCCTTCACATCTGATACACTTTGTACCCAGATGACGTGCATGATAACAACAAAGGTGAAAAATATACCTGAAAAACATGATACATTCTCAGTTATTATAAATACCAATAAATAATCAACACAACCCCAGCAATAATAAATATGTACACTTTAAGTATTTGTTAAAAAAGGTCTATATTTTAAACAGTGTTTAGCCCTGCTGCCTTAGACTCGGTTCACACTGGTCGCGCTCCATTCTGTACAATGGAACCGTTCTAATAGGAGCAACACAAGTTCCTGTACTACTTTTGGGGCGACTTCAGGTGACTTTCATTGACTTCTATACAGAAGTCATTTTGCAAGCCGCCGCTGAAGTCGGATGCAGGTCGCCTGAGGCAGTCGCGCTGCAAGTCGTGCTGCCTCAGTGTGAACCGACCCTTAAGAGTGTGTTTTATTAATAAAAAGTCTGTAAAAACTGTCTACTTTATTAATTTAGCCATATACTTTCTCTTTATCAATGTCACATTGATGTAGGAATAGGTGGACAGTAACGGCAACAGTAACTCATTTTATAGGAAAATCTTGGTGTGCATCAGGAGAGGGGAATGGCTCAGTGAAATAATATGATTAAACTTGTGCATATCAGGAAGGTTTCAGAACAGAGAATGATTCTTTTTCTCAGGTAAGGCCATAAAATTATTTATTTGAAAGCATTACAACTATAAGTTTGATTTCAGTTGCTATGCATCCTGGAAAAAAAATTTGAGTGGGAAAAATTGTAAACTTCTGCCAATTTTGTAATGCTGTCTATGTCCTTGTTAGGGAAATGCATCCCAACTAACAGAAATGAGGAGATGTGGCATCATTGATAGATGGCATAACAAATTAAGAGAGTTAAAATCTTCCCCTTGGGAACACCTGTGCAAATAGCAACTGTGAAAGGTTTGTTTTCACCTAACTGTAGCCTCTCTTCCTATTCTACAACAATGGACCTCTGGTACAGGTAGTGAGGGAAGACCACCCAGTGGGGGCACAAAAAGCAACAAAAAAACTACTTATTTAAAAAGAATATCTGTTAGCTGCAATTGGACTTTAAACATGATAACATGTCAATTTTTTAAGGCTTTGGAGTGTCACTTTTATTAAGGCTGATGTAGAGGATGGCTACAAAAACACTTAAAGTATAACTAAAGAAAACCCTTTTTTTTTTTGGATAGAGTGGAGAGAGATTAGAACCCCTGTCAGTTTGCATTGCTGTCTGTGCCCCTGTTAAGGAGATTCACCCTTTCTATTTGTCCTTTTATCCATTATCATTGAAAATGAAAGTAAAGAAAGTCCCAAATTTTGGGTTGTCCCCAGAAAAATAATAGAGGGGAAACTTTCCAATGGGGACACTAGTTCTAGTGACCTGAGGGCTCCTAAGAAATTATCTTAATTTTCAGAGATGTTCTCTCACTACCTGTTAGGCTTTGGGACAGGAAGTGAAGTGAAATCTCTGCAATGAAACACAGATGGTGAAAACATTTCGACAGGTGTTATAACCCTCCCTTGCTCCATCCAAAATTAAAAAATACTACGGCATACTACTCTAATGAATTAACTTTCCAATATAGGGACTAAATGTGTTATTATTTATAGTCAGAAAACTCTTAAAACATTAATATATAGTTAGAACTCCCAATAACTGATTATATCTGAAACTAAAAGGCTGTAGAAACTAAGAAATCTAAGCCAACAATTAGTCAGTAGTAACTCATCCAAGTATCATTTTACTATCCAACTATCTCAGGCAGCTAGGGAGCTGGAGTCAAAGTTTGCCTTTACACATTCCTCTTTGCATGTGTCTGTTCAGTGACTAACTAAAAAGAATTCAGCTTGTAATATTTTACTACACTGACTTATGGGTGCAATATATGGTTAGCCAGTACTAATGTGCTTGTTCAAATATTTAACAAAATGCATTTGTTCCTTGTGCATTTTAAAAAAAATAGAATACGATCACTTTATATTATACAGATACTTTAAACTCAAAGATTTGGCTAGTTTTGTTTATTGATTTAGTTAAGGTGAACATTAGAAATTAGAGTGGTTATTTTTTTTTTTTTTAAATGGCCATACAAGTAGCAATATGATTGTTCAGAAAAAAATATCAAGCTCTTGAACTACCTTATTTTCATTATTTTGAACAATTCATATTTTCCTGCTTAAGTAGCAGTTGTAGGAAACATTTTATTTTCTTTAATAATGTATGCCTTATTTGCACATATGGTTAGGGACTGGGTCAAGTTTGTCTATATGATGATTTATTCACTAAAATCTAAGGCTGTCACACAATTACACCAATGACATATATGTACCAAAAATAAAAATAAATATACGCTGCGCTAGAATGGCTATGCACTAAATAATCTGTATCTTAATCTATAGTTTTAGATCCACAAGAATATAATAATGTGCATAGAATAGTAAACATACAACTGGTGTAAAAGTGCAAGTGCAAAATATAGCAAAACAAATAATGTGCACAAAATCTGTAAAAGCACAACTAAAACGCACACCTAAATATAAGGTGCACAAGTGCCAATTGTGCCCAAAAAAACTCTGTAAGGCTAGATGGACCCCTTAGAGGTACAAGGTGCCATGCACAATAACACACCAGGAAATAAAATATCAATAATAATAATAATATTAGATGAAAAAAAAGTGCTAAATGCATACACATGTGATAGCAAACATGTATAAATAAAAGACATGTAGGAAAAAGTGCAAGTGCATAAACCACACAAGTGTCTCTATATTATTAAAAAAAAAACATTTTTTTGTGGCAGCCTGTCTTGGGCTGTGATAAGAAACACAAAATCTTGATTGGTGTGAGACGAGATGCAGGTGACGTGATCTCCAGTGATCATACTATTGACATGCTTGTTACATCCAACCGTGGCTCTGATTAATGCATAGGTGAAATCCGGGAACCCCTTATGGTAATAAGCTCACCTCAGAGCGTGTGACCAGCTTTTACACTGAGTCAAACCATGCATATGAACCACTATAGGGTTCTCAGCTGTTTCTCTGGATCAGTAGTATCCTCAATGCAATGATCTCAGAGGCGCGTAAAAAAAGAAAAAGACTAATAGTGCAGTTTTTAAAAATTTAATAGACAAGTTAAAAAACACTCTCCCGCCGGGGTACTCACATGTACAAGGTGCGTCAGTGCACCGTACTTCATAAGGTTCAATAAAATACTGTAAACAGTATAGGTATGGCTTGTATCTCCTCTAGGCAGGTGTACTGTCTCTCGCTCCGTCCTGGCCCCTCCCCTATGTGTGTCGATACTCAGGGTGTGGCATATCTTCCTCAGGGGGTTTACATATACACAGACATATATGTACCGTAAGTCATCTATATGTAAGTCAACTGACACCTCCTACCTTTGGTCATCTTTAGGACTATTTTATATATTGGCCAAATATTATAGATCCAAATTTACATAAACAAAAACAAGGAAAGGGCTATACAACTAATATTAACAATGATCACATGATTAAAAAAAAGCAAGCACGGTCACTAAAGCAGATAAAACTTAGGAGTATTTGGCCTGATCTCTCATTTAGACCCTAGCCCAACACTATTTTCTTTCAGCTACAACATGTTTTATACACTCCAAAGACATGCTGGTAGGTTAATTAGCTTCTGTCTAAATTGGCCCTAGTATATGAATGTGAGTTAGGGACCTTAGATTGCAAGCTCCTTAAGGGTAGGGTCCGATGTGAATGTACAATGTATATGTAAAGTGCTGCGTAAATTGACGGCGCTATACAAGTACCTTAAATAATAATAATAATAATAATACAGAGAAATACGGCTCTTGTTCTTACACCCAGTTACTGAAGGATGTGGTCATTCAGTACATTTACCAAGCTAAATTAGATTTCACTTCCTCTCGTTCTAAACAACCTTTTTACATTTTGAGATTGACAAGCACTTTTTTTAAATTCTAGATAAAAAAAATAACATATACGAATAAGAGGCATGTTAGGTTGTAGTAAAATACTGGAAATGCAAAAAAGAATAAATGATTTCTAATTTTTTCCAGCTGACAAAATGTGTGTTTAATCAAATATGTGTTGTATGAATTACACTAATATGAATATTTCACTCAACAACTCTTTGATACAATATTTTGAAGTTTAATACCATCACTATTAATTAAAACTGATATTTAGAAGAAAGCAATCAACTGTTGTTTTTGAACACGCATTACAGAGGAAGTGCAAGATTTTGGATGGGATGAAATCTTTAATTAGAATGGCTTTTAAGCAAATTTCTTTTCATATGAATTAGTGGTTTTCTTTTTCTTTATTTATCACAGTGAACTGCAAAAGGTTTTCTTCCTGTCATGCCAGAGCTAGTGGAAAAATGTCTAATGAGCCAAGACCCCAAAAAGATGTTGACATTTGATTAAAAAGACCTAAGATGTAAACAGATAATTCATTAATGATCTTTCATGAAATGTTAAAGACTTTAATAAAGTAATGAGTGTGAACTTTAAGTCTTCAGTTTTAAAATCAACGTGTCACTTTTTGCTCTGTTTATTTTAAAGGCATTTTTATTTTATGAGCAGCTAATATGCATAGTGGCATTGCTAACTTACAGAAATATTCTACACATTCAATATTGTTCAGTTTACACCTACAATAAGAAACTATAAAAGAGTTTTGTATTATTCTAAGGCAACATTGCTGATGCTGAAAAAAAAAACAGAAATTATATAAGACAAGCAAGATCATTTATGCAGCATATACGGGCAGCAAATTAATGAGGCCTAGTTTCATTCCAAATACTCTTAATTATTTTGGAAAATGCAGATGGAAGACATAAGACTATCAAAATATATACACACCGACTAGCAACACACAGAAGAAAATTGCAAAAACAGGATTAAGTGGTATTTTACTACCACCATTTTCCTGATTCCACTTCTTTTTAGCATCTCCATGATCTGTAGAACATGTCAATGTTTGATGTCAGGGTAGCTTTTTGCTTTATTCATTTTCATTCTATAGGAAAGGCTTCAGCTGTGGTACTTAATACAAGGCAGCCTTTGCACTGCCTATTCTCCCACATTTTAGGCTACATCAGCGGCATGGCATTTAGACTGGTAATATCGATTTGTTAAAGTAACTTTTATTATTTTTATATAACTTTAAAGAATTGCTACCAGTAGCTAGTTTTACTGTGTAAGCGATTCAGCAAAGAAGCAGATGTATTCGCCATAGAATTCTCTAAGTTACTGAGACAAATCACTAAACCCAACAAAGATGATCCCCCCACTCCTTTTTTGGTTTATATATGGTGGCAAGAAAAAGTTATATGAATCCCTTGGGTTTTTGTTTCTATCCCCTATAATTATTGTGAGGGTATTGACAGGGTCCTTTACGCATTTTTTTCTGCATGTTTCGCCAGATGGCTTCTTCAGGAAGTATGGATACATGATACTAACATGGATACAAGGCATATATGTAAGATACAGAACATTATTAAATTAAGATAAGTGATGTGACGGACCTCGTACCCAAGATGTCCGCCGTAAATGCTTCCTCTGTCCGGTACCATACAATCCAAGACCCCTTAGCTCACCCAGTCACCAGACAACACCAGTGTGGGGTACATCAGGAATTGATCTTTATTTGACATGTCACACATATATACAGCCAGATGACTCACACCTAACCTAATTAGCATGAGCTAATTATCTTAATCAACACTGGACTCCTTCATTCAATTGCAGGGTTAATTAGCACACACAACAATAGGTGAAACACTTCTACAAGCCAGACTATACTCAATTACATAAGACAGGCTGTCTGGAGTTCATTACATTAGCATCTCTTGCTAATATGCCAAATACACATACAGATTCTATGTGTATTGGGGGGCCAGCATGGACCTGAATCCAAGTACCACCAGCTCAGGGGTCCCAGGCTTGCAGCTCAAAGAGCACTGTTCCCCCAAATGCCAGGGCCCATAATCGCAAGGTAATAGGCTCGCGTTCAGTCCCCTCCAACAGCCTGTGTCCTGGCTAGGTCTGTCACAAGTGATAAAAAAACACCCACATACAGACCATTGATTCCACAACCAGATTCACACCAGGGAAGCATTACTGAGATGGAATGGGCTTCACCATGAGCCAGCCAGGAGTATTGGATAGTTTATGGACCACCTCAGAGGAGGTATATCAGCCAAGGTAAAATCCTATGTATATGATTCACATTGACTTAGTAATAATATTATTATTTACTAAAGGGGTGCAAGCTGCATGAAGGTGTTCATATAATATATATTAATGAATACCTTTATTTCCTATTCCTATTTTAACTTATATATGACACTTTGGCTCCGCCAATTGGACCGCTTAATTTATGACCTTTGTAAATACAAAACATATAAGTAAAGGAATATGCAGCTTTCATTGCACCCCTATAGTAAATAAGAATGGTATTAATAAATCAATGTGACTCATTTTCATAGGATTTTATCTTGGCTGATATACCTCCTCTGCGGAGGTCCACAAGCTATCCCATACTCCCAGCAGGCTCATGGTGAGGCCAATTCCTTCTCAGTGATGCTTCCTTGATGTGGATCTGGTTGTGGAGTGGATGGTCTGTATGTGGGTGATGCACTTATCTCAATTGATAATATTGTGTATCTTACATATATACCTTTTTTATCCTTGTTGGTATCCTGTATGCACACTTCTTGAAGAAGACATGTGGTGAAAAGTGTAGAAAAAAAATGTACGAGGACCTTGTCAATACCCTCACAATAATTATAGAGGATGTTAACGAAAACATTTTTGTGAAATTTTCTATGGATTTTAAAATGGATTTGTAATAATTATTACAGAATTTTATCTGGATGCCTGCCTAGGTCTGCAACCAAGAAGTCCATGAAGTGCAAAGAGAAGGGGCGGCACATCCGGAGATAAAAACAATGATGTTTATTGAAGATCCATGAAATAAGAAAACATGATACACAAACGATCCAAGGTGCTCAGTAAATGCACTTCACACAAACGTGCTTACTCACCAAACTACAGCAGCTTATGTAATTAGCCAGAGAAGGCTTCAAATCTAGCCTCTACAAATACAATCTGACTGTGGTCTGTTACTCTGACTTTGGCCTGCATAAGCATGTAACGTTTTGCTCTCTACAGCCCAGATAAACTGAGAAAGTTGTTCATCAGCAATCTGCCTAACAAACTAAATGTAAGTGGCTGTTACTAAACCCACAACAGTAAAATAAGTCTGTATATGCAGCATAGCATGCTAGTTATACTCACTATGGAACTTAAGGGGTTAATCTTCTGCATTGTGTAAAAAGGCTGTTTTATCCTGTATGCACAGATCCTCCCCCTCCTGCACTGTCTATCTGGGGAAGGCCAGCTAACCTGTACATGCTCAGTTGTGTCTTTTATGCTGGAGAGCACATTTACTTGTTGATCAGAGCTAGCCTGGTCACATGATATTGACATCACACATGTGGGCATGTATACAGGCTGCAGTGGAAATCCCCACCTTCCTGAACTCTCAGCACTGGAGAAACTCTGCAGTTTATAATGTAACTGTGGTATACAGATCATCCAAAAAGGTATATAGTGGCAGTATTTTAATGTAAAATTATGATTTATAAGCTGTGGGCACTGTGGGGGGGTGGGGGATGAACTATTTTCATATTAGTGGGTTTAGTAACACTTTAAGCTCCTGTCCACAAGGGACTCCAAGATCTTTAAATTCCTAATCCAGCCCCATCTAGTGCACACATGCTTCTGTGCATTTTTGCGCTCCTAAGCATATGTGCTCCCTGCTGATTTGGAGCTGCATCATCAATAGCTAGGGAGGAGGAGGCAGTGGGATAATTAAAACATTAACAATTCATCTTGTATAGCCCAAGAAAAAAAAATAATAATGTAAAGAGGTGCTCTCCCCTCATGTCGCCAACTTGCAAAGTACAAAATGTATAAGCAAACCCAGAAACAAACAAAGAAATCAAACTATTCCACCTGATGGCTATTCAGCTACAAATGTTTCTATTGCAAATACCCCCAGGACTAAACAGAGGAAATCATAACCGAGCATAAATCCTCTAGGTACTCACAACAGGGAGTTACAGAAACCTGCCTCAGCTCTGAACGCCATAGAGAATCACCAGACATACTGGCCTAACCTAAATGGATAAGTTCTGTTTAAGCTTGAATACAGACAGGAAGTCATTACCAACTGTTATGCCTCGTACACACGATCGGATTTTCCGACAACAAATGTTGGATGTGCACTGTTTGGAGGAAAGTCTGACCGTGTGTATGCTCCATCAAAAATTTGTTGTCGGACTTTCCACCAACAAATGATGGCTAGCAGGTTCTCAAATTTTCCGACAACAAATTTTTGTAGTTGGACTTTCCGATCGTGTGTACACAAGTCCGTCAGACAAAAGTCCACGCATGCTCAGAAGCGGCCGGTCTTGTAAACTAGCGTTTGTATTGGAGAATTAACATTCGTGATGTGGCAAATTATAAAATCTCCAAATGCAGCGCACAATTCTCTTCTTCTTTAATGGGATAATAATGAAGCTGCTTTGCTGGTGTTACTGATGGAGTTATTGCAAACAAATTTTCAAAGGCTTTTTTTTTTCAAGTGATATCAAGAATAGGTGAATAGGTGAGTAGGATACCTACTATTTTCCACCTGGTGAAGCATTGTTGTCGTTTTCCCTCCTCAAGTGGTGACGGGTACATATACCTATACATCTCAACACTAAGGATATTCCTTAAAATGTATGGACTTTCTTTTTAATTCACTTTGTTTACTATGTTTGTGATATTATTATGTTTGTAATGGCATAATTAACCACACTTGCATACATAGCACTAGAGCACTTTATATTGGGTTGATTTTCCTGTATTATAGTGCCCCCTTATTTTGTACTACCCACTTTGTTTATTATATCTGTGATATTATTATGTTTGTAATGGCATAATTAATTACACCTGTATATACAGCACTAGAGCACTTTATATTGGGTTTATTTCCCTGTATCATAGCGCCCCCTTACTTCGTACCACCCACTAATTTCACAAAGTCTGACCAGCACGTTGAGGGGAGCAGCTTATTTCTTATTATTTGTTCACTTTATTATTTTTTTTTGCGCGGAGTTCACCCAACTTGAGGTGATTCGCTTTCAATAATAATAATAATAATAATAATAGCGCAAAATAAAAAACGCGAATCAACACTTACCGAACTTCTACTAACACGAAGTTAGCAGAAGGAGCCCAAAGGGTGGCGCTAAAGAGCTGAAAAAAACACGTAGTACGTCTAGTACGTCACTACGTTCTTAATTGTTGGCTAACATTTGGGTGACCGTGTATATAATACAAGTTGGAGCCAACAACTTTCGAACAGAATTTCACGGTTTTGTTGTCGGAAAGTCCGATCGTGTGTACGGGGCATAAGACTGTGTCAGAGAGAACACTAGTGTAGATAATGAACCGGTAACCTTTATCTTTTAGTTAACTGGACAGCTGTCCAGGATTTAAATAACTGACCTGAATCTACCAGTAGCTGTACATGACTGGATAAACTTCCAGAAACTCCGGGTTGTCAAAGGGAGAACACCTGAATAAAACTGGGACAGTCTTTGACCGATTGGAGAGACTTTTAGGACTTTCAGTATCTGCATTAAACTACCAGAAGCTGTTGATATTAAAAAAAAACTTCCAAACAGAGAACATCAGAGTTGAAGAAAACATGTCCACTTTCCTGAGGATACTAGCAAAAAAAAACAACAACTGCAGAACTTGTTGTGGGCGGCTTTATCCTGTGCTGGCTGTTTGTTTTGTTGCTAGTGTCCAAATCTCCTGTAGGTGGCGATTTAACCTAAAGGTTTAAGCCTTCCAGTGTCCCTCAGTGTAAAAGAAAGAACTATACTTTTCAGCTTCTCATATTTTGTCCATTTCCCCTCTCACCTTTTGTTACTTCTCTTCCATCCAGTATACCTCATTTATTTGCTATTTCAATTTTCATCCAGAAAATAGATCGCTTACACCCTGCTTCCTGCAGAAAAGTGGGCTAGGCACAACAGAAAACTTTAGTCTCTGCCAACTGAAGTTATACAGCTGTCACTCAATAGGCTCTGGTTTATGTTTAGAAAGCAAGGTTGAAGTAATGGGTACAAGGTTGTTGGCTGAGTGCTTTACACATGTTAACATTTCATTTCAGTAAGTAATTAAAGTTGCTATGGAAAAGGGGAAATGCAAAGTAATAGACAATTTGGTAACAATTCCGATTTTTTTTCCCCCTAAAGATGTATACAACATAACGCTGCTCTCACTAGTGTTTAGTTGTGTACAGAACTGTGCAGTGTCATGGGCAAACCAAAACAAACAGACCTCTTCCCAATCAAATGAAGAGCCAATAAACCGAACACGTAAACTGCTTTGCACAAAAGCATTTATTGTTATGTAAGTATTCGTTCCAATAGTTTAACCAAAACGTGAATTCTTTTCATATTAACATATTCTGCATTGGAGAACATAGAATCTCAAACATTATGGCACAGAGACAACAAGGAAAGACTATCTGTAGTGTCCTTGTATATATCTAGAAAGGAAGTTACATGTTTATATGAAAAATTTCTCATCACCAAGATACCTAATACACATGGGGGGGTTGATTTACTAAAACTGGAGAGTGCAAAACCTAGTGCAGCTGGTAGCCAATCAGCTTCTAACTTCAGCTTGTTCAATAAAGCTTTGACAAAAAAGCCTGGAAGCTAATTGGTTTGGCACCAGATTTTGCACTCTCCCGTTTTAGTAAATCACCCATAGTATATTGAATCTGTCTATAAACCTCTACATGAACTGGCTGCTGGAATAATCTTTCACACAAAACAAACACACAAACATTCAAATTCCTGCCTATGGTGGGAAAACTCTCTGCAGATTTCTCTTTCATTAGAGTAGTTGTCTCCAAACTGTGGCCCTTAGCTTGCCTTTATCTGGCCCTTGGGGCACCGATCTATCCACTGACATCAATCATGTGGCACTATTCCATCCACAGACATTAATGATGGGGCACCGATCCATCCACTAACATCAATCATGTGGCACCATTCCATCCACAGACATTAATGATGGGGCACCGATCCATCCACTGACATCAATGATAGGGTACTGATCCAGTCACTTACATCAATGATGGTGCACTGATCCATCCACTGACATCAATCATGGGGCACCATTCCATCCACTGACATCAATTATGGGGCACTATTCCATCCACTGACATCAATCATGGGGCACCAATTCATCCACTGACATCAATAATGGGGCACCATTCAATTCACTGGCACAATAATGGGGCACCATTCCATCCACTGACATCAATGATGGGGAACCATTCAATCCACTGACCCAATAATGGGGCACCATTCCATCCACTGACATCAATGATGGGGCACCAATCCATCCACTGACATCAATGATAGGGCACAAATTTATCCACTGACATCAATGATAGGGCACCAATTCATCCACTGACATCAATGATGGGGGTACCAATTCATCCACTGACATCAATGATAGGGCACCATTCCATCCATTGACACAATAATGGGGCACTATTCCATCCACTGACATCAATATTGGGGCACCGATCCACCCACTGACATCAATGATGGAGCATCATTCTATCCGCTGACACAATAATGGGGTACAATTTCATCTATTGAGACCAATGATGGGGCACCATTCCATCCACTAACACCAATGATGGGACACTATTCCTCCCACTAACACCAATGATGGGACACTATTCCTCCCACTAACACCAATGATGGGACACTATTCCTCCCACTAACACCAATGATGGGGCACGATTCCTCCCACTGACACCAATGATGGAGCACTATTCCTCCCACTGACACCAATGATGGAGCACTATTTCTACTACTAATAAAATGAGTCACTATTCCTCCTATTAAACCAATGATGGGGAATTGTTTACTTCCACTGACGCCCAGGACATTTTTACTTGGCCATAGTCTGACCCTCTTAAAGCCTAAAGGACAGTAAACTGGCCCTTTGTTTAGAAAGTTTGGAGACCCCTGCCTTAGAGAATGGGAAACCTGGTCAGCTCTCCCTCAAAAAGATGTGACAAAGGGAGATGTGCTGGGATTAAGGAGGGTTTATAGACAAACAATAGTTTTGTTATCTTAATCTCATTAGCTAAATCAGGGAAATTTCTTCTTAGGCCCCTTTCACGCGTGCAGCCAAGGGGGTAGTTGAGCCGTGGTTTCACTGTCCCTGACCACCCACCTAAAACCTAACAAGCAGCTGGAGGGGGCTGTACACATTCCACAACACTTTGCATTGCGCCCACGGCAAATATAACACAACTTGATGAGTCGAGAGGCTGCACTGCCTGTTAAACTTGCCAGTTCAAGTCAATGGGGCCATGACACAACCACAAACCAAACGTATGGCTAGCAGGTACGGCACATCCATTCCATATAACATCAACAATCAGCAAGGGAAAAAAAGCAAAAGAGAGACTGCTGCAGTGTGAATGTAGCCTATTATAGGCATTCTGGGATTTTAGTTTTGAACAATGAGCACCTACCACCAGTCATAGGTTTCAAGGCGGTTGCGCCCACTATTATTTAACCAGCAAAGTCAAGTTTTATCCTCGTAGAGGAGTATGTCTGGCACAACCACAAACCCAGGGGTGTATTTAGGCTGAAAAAAAGCCCCTCCACCAATTCTTTCAAATTTCCCCCTCAGCATGCCTTTTACAAGCTACCTTTTAACCTCTCTGGGACTGTTTGCCACAGTATCTTTATTCAAAGTCAGAGAGAGAGTTTTTATGTTAAGCAAAGGTACGAATTACAGCAATTATTGCTCCTTGTATCACCTTGCTGTATAGGCCTTTAAATACTGTACATGCATGACAAATGAGAGCTTTGAATTACAGTTATTAATAAATGTAGGACTGCATAGTATAGATACATTTCTCCAAATGGAATGCTATACATCTTGATTTTTACAGTAGTAATGTTGTTGCAAAATATATAAACAGTCAAATGATGCATGTAATGATATGTCGTTATATGATAACTAACTGAAATAGAAATGAAATAGACCCTAACTGAAAACCAGTGACCAAAGTTAAACGTAATTAGGTTAAGATTTGTGGAACATTCCTATAATCACTAATTGTGAAAGCACAAAAAAACTCAGCCTGGTATTCCTATATTTTTTAGTGTGTAAGTGTTTAGGCTTTTTTTCCCACTGTTTTCACCTGGTGATCTGGCCAGTAACACACCTCCTGTATTAGAGTGCCCTAGCTCTGGATGAAGAAGCACAGGGGGCACAGCAGACATCAGCATTGACAGTCTGAGGGGGAGTGTTAAGGCTCGTACACGCGACCAGAAAATTGTACAAAAAGTACAGACTTCGAAGCGATCGTACAATAATATGATCGTTAGTACACAGCTTTCATCTGAAATTTTCTGAAGGGACAAACCTGAAATTTTTTCTCGTACGATACCAGATTGTATGATTTTCGTTTAATCAGTACAGTTTTCATCAGAAAATACAATACAAACACATTACATCACTTCCGAATTTTTATTCTGTTGTAACACAAATTTTCAATATGGAGACTAGCATGCAAAAAAATAATGGATTCATCCGATAATCTCTTTGCATGTACTAGGCTTTAGATGTATAAGAATGCAAAGAAAGGGGGTACCGGCGCCAACTCTAATATTGATTTACGTATATGAAGGCCACACTCTAGAAAAGTAAGAGGACTATATGTTCAATTACTGATTATGATTATAGTAATTAGGAGAGTTGCGCCAATCAAAAATTCTTGTGTATCCTTTAGACACTATGTTTAAAGAGCTTATTATATAACACTAACGACTAAGGATCCCTTTGGGGATTTGGCCAATCCTGTGGTGGGCGGAGTAAAGTAAAATAAAATGAATATGAATATAAAATAACAATAGGTAATGTGCCTCTAATTGCTGTGCGATTACTACACCTTTCTGTGTAAAAGGGTGAATAATTTTATACAATCCTGTAAGAAAAAATCTGCAGGGAAAATACTACAACAGACTCCCAATCCTGTGAAAAAAGACAAACCTCCCAATCATGCAAACCCAGTCTTGCAACGAAAAACTGCAAAAAATATATACATGTGTATCTATAATCCTGTAAAGGAAATTTCTGTATGGCAAAGCCACAATTTCTGTAAGGAACAAAACAGCAAAACCACAAATCTGTGAAAACAGAACCCCCCCCCCCCCCTTCTGTGATCCAAATCCTGCAAAGGAACTTCAAAAATAGATGTATTCTCAAATTCTATGTGCCACAAAAATCATAAAAAACATATAAAACATAGAAAAGTCCATGTGCTGACACCACTTTCATTCAAATCAATCCGTAACGGGTTAAGTCCACTCGGATACACCACTAGTGTTTGATACTTTCAAAGCTTGTGTACATCACCCTGTGAATCCACCACCATTAAAAAATGGCCACTCACCAGATTTAGGTGAGTTTTAGGCGTTTGGTTTATTAGCCGGATAACCACTCCTTTTCTCTGGTTACTCTTCACTCAAAGATCCAGATTACTTTAATACAAGGGGTATCCTCCATGCTCAGGGGAAATAATAAGAAATGCTCCCATAGCGTAATACGTCCAAAAAATTTATTTTAACAAATAAAAACAATAAAAGACAAGAGAACTTTTGCACTCACATTTGCCTGTGCCCTCAAAGCCGGCACTGAGCCTCTCCAGCCGTGTACAGGGGGACCTCAAATCACAAAAAGCCACTGTGCTGTGTCGCCTATCCCCTCATATGTCTGACAGCTGACCAGTTTAGCGTTGTAGGTATTACCCAGCAGCCTCTACGCGAGGAGCTTCCTGATGACACAGACAGACTTGCGAAACGCGTAGAGGCTGCTGGGTAATACCTACAATGCTAAACTGGTCAGCTGGCAGACATATGAGGGGATAGGCGACACAGCACAGTGGCTTTTTGTGATTTGAGGTCCCCCTGTACACGGCTGGAGAGGCTCAGTGCCGGCTTTGAGGGCACAGGCAAATGTGAGTGCAAAAGTTCTCTTGTCTTTTATTTGTTAAAATACATTTTTTGGACGTATTACGCTATGGGAGCATTTCTTATTATTTCCCCTGAGCATGGAGGATACCCCTTGTATTAAAGTAATCTGGATCTTTGAGTGAAGAGTAACCAGAGAAAAGGAGTGGTTATCCGGCTAATAAACCAAACGCCTAAAACTCACCTAAATCTGGTGAGTGGCCATTTTTTAATGGTGGTGGATTCACAGGGTGATGTACACAAGCTTTGAAAGTATCAAACACTAGTGGTGTATCCGAGTGGACTTAACCCGTTACGGATTGATTTGAATGAAAGTGGTGTCAGCACATGGACTTTTATATGTTTTATATGTTTTTTTATGATTTTTGTGGCACATAGAATTTGAGAATACATCTATTTTTGAAGTTCCTTTGCAGGATTTGGATCACAGAAGGGGGGGGGGGGGTTCTGTTTTCACAGATTTGTGGTTTTGCTGTTTTGTTCCTTACAGAAATTGTGGCTTTGCCATACAGAAATTTCCTTTACAGGATTATAGATACACATGTATATATTTTTTGCAGTTTTTCTTTGCAGGACTGGGTTTGCATGATTGGGAGGTTTGTCTTTTTTCACAGGATTGGGAGTCTGTTGTAGTATTTTCCCTGCAGATTTTTTCTTACAGGATTGTATAAAATTATTCACCCTTTTACACAGCAAGGTGTAGTAATCGCACAGCAATTAGAGGCACATTACCTATTGTTATTTTATATTCATATTCATTTTATTTTACTTTACTCCGCCCACCACAGGATTGGCCAAATCCCCAAAGGGATCCTTAGTCGTTAGTGTTATATAATAAGCTCTTTAAACATAGTGTCTAAAAGATACACAAGAATTTTTGATTGGCGCAACTCTCCTAATTACTATAGGCTTTAGATGTACTAGCAAATTTAAATGCACAAACAAATTGAAGTTAAACTCCAGTGCACACTTTATAATCAGTTTTTCCTTTTAGAATGAATAAAAGTTGATCATTGTAAGCACCCCTGCTAGTGTTAAATGGTTTGTTTCATCCCTGTAAGTGATTAATCTGGAAGAGATGTTGCCTATACTTGCTAGCAGGATCACCAGGTGAAAACAGAGGAAAGAAAGCCTAAATAAGAAAAGTATTGCAGCCATCACATTGAAGAATTGGTAAGCTGCAATATACTGCCTTAATTTAATATACAGTGCACCCGGAAAGTATTCACGGCGCTTAACTTTTCCCACATTTTGTTATGTTACAGCCTTATTCCAAAATTGATTAAATTCACTATTTCCCTCAAAATTCTACACACAATATCCCATAATGACAATGTGAAAGAAGTTTGTTTGAAATCTTTGCAAATATATTAAAAATGAAAAAATGAAAAAAATGACATGCACATATGTATTCACAGCCTTTGCCATGACACTCAAAATGGAGTTTAGGTGCATCCTGTTTCCACTGATCATCCTTGAGATGTTTCTACAACTTGATTGGAGACCAACCGTGGTAAATTCAGTTCGTTGGACATGATTTGGAAAGGCACACACCTGTCTATATGATGTCCCACAGTTAACAGTGCATGTCAGAGCACAAACCAAGCCATGAAGTCCAAGGAATTGTCTGTAGACCTCCGAGACAGGATTGTATGGAGGTACAGATCTAGGGAAGGGTACAGAAAAAAGTCTGCAGCATTGAAGGTCCCAATGAGCACAGTGGCCTGCATTATTTGTAAATGGAAGAAGTTTGGAACCACTAGGAATCTTCCTAAAGGGGGCCGCCCAGCCAAGCTGACCAATCAGGGGAGAAGGGGCTTAGTCAGGGAGGTGACCAAGAACCCGATGGTCACTCTGACAGTAACACACCTCCTGTATTAGAGTGCCCTAGCTCTGGGGAAAAAAAACTTTTCTTATATATTTTTAGGGGATATTTATTATAGCAAAAAGTAAAAAATATTGTGTTTTTTTCAAAATTGTCAAAAATTTTTTTGTTTATAGCGCAAAAAATAAAAACTGCAGGGGCAATCAAATACCACCAAAAAAAGCTCTACTTGTGGGAAAAAAAGGACCCAATTTTGTTTGGGAGCCACGTTGCACGACCGCGCAATTGTCAGTTAAAGCGACGCAGTGCCGAATCGCAAAAAGTGCTCTGGTCTTAAGCCAGCAAAATGGTCCGGTCTGAAAGTGGTTAATCAGTTTTGGAATAAGGCTGTAATATAACAAAATGTGGAAAAAGTGAAGCGCTGTGAATACTTTCCCAATGCACTGTAACTATGTACAAAAATGTGGAAAAAAGTAAAAAAGAAAGGAGAAAATATAGTTTTTTTTCAAAATTTCCGCTATGTTTTCGCTTATATCGCAAAAAATAAAAAAACGGAGTCGCGAATAAATACCACCAAACTAAAGCTCTATTTGTGCGAACAAAATGATAAAAAATTCATTTGGTTACAGCATTGCATGACCGCGCAATTGTCACTGAAAGTGCGAGAGCGCTGAAAGCTGAAAATTGGTCTGGGCAGGAAGGGTGTTTAAGTGCACAGTAAGCAAGTGGTTAAATATAACATTGTATAAAGCAGCACCTGCATGAACTGAGGTTCCTAAAGCCCATCAGTAAGAATAGCAGTTAATTGACTTGCTCCTCGTATACTGTATATTACAGTGGGGCAGCTTTCTGCACCCAATGAAAGAATAAGAAAGAAGTAAGCTATGTGTAGCGTGGTCATGCTTCAATTCCCCAATTAGATACCCACAGGTCGCCTGCTTCGGAAAACATTTCATGCAGCACAGTAATCGTGCTATACGTTGCCAATTGGAAGCACGCTGAGCCTCTGAAATGAATGCATGGTATGTCACACATGTCTGCTATGAGTTAGTCCTATGTACTGAAAGTCTGAGTTACAAAATCATGCTTCTATATGAAGAACATGGTGTATCGTATAACAATGTATATAAGAGTATCTTGTAAGCTTAGTAAAACTGAAGGAAAATGTATCTTTCACTTTCACTTTTTACGCCAACGGACACCAGGACAAAAAGGGAGAATAAATCGTCCTAACAGGGTTACAGACAGCAATAAAAAAAAAAAAAAAAAAAAAACTGGCAATTATACAAATCTCTCTGCACTCTAAAACTAAAAAAAGTTTCCCTCAAATTATAATATAAAGTCAGCCATACTTGGAAAAATTACCATACACCCAAAATTCAGCCAGTTCAGCAGGGACCAGCCAAATTCTGTGTATGGGCAGGGAGGTTGTGCAGAAGTCGATCTACCAATCATCTTCTGTACAACCGTCCTGTCGGATTTTCCCTGCTTGATCAGCGCTGTCTACTATAGCTGGCAGGGTTGATCAGTGTTTTCTGACAGCAGAGAAGTCTCCCTGTTGTCAGAATACAATCGCTTATAAGGGAGAATTCCCTTATCCACATTATGAATATCATTTTATTTTTGTTCAACCTGCTGTTTAAAAAAAATAAATGTTTAAAGCCTCATCTGCAAACCTATAACCCCCTGCCCCTCTTTCTTACCAGAAGTGATAAAAAGACCTCCTCCGGCTTTATAGAGCCTGTGATTTGTGAAAGGAGCAGCACATACGATGAAGAAACCTCCTGCAACAACAGTCACTATACCAAGGAGCATAAAAATATTCCAAAATCCACGATACACTAAAATACAAAAGAGAAACACAAGGTTTTAGTTAATTACATAAATACAGCAAAACATCTGTATCCATATAACATGGCAATCATTAGTATTCCACGCACAAATCCATAACCAGCATGCTTCAAAAATGTTCTTCTTCCAACAATTCTTTTATATGTCGCTAAGCAAATATTTAATCCATCCTGAGCAATCCGGAAGAAAATATGACACTTTTAAGACTACTTTTATTCCACGCCTCCTTCTGATATTTCTACAGGTTCAATATTGAGCTTTTCTCTTACAATGTAATTATTATAGGTTTAGGATAATCACTTTGAACAACATTCTCCTAAATGGTATTTCAGCTATGAATTACAAATAGTGTGGGTACTGTTAAAGGAGATCTATGGTCACAGCATACTGTATACAGCACACACTTTCACGTTATAATATCAGCATTGTAATAGTATTACAAACAACAGATATTACTGACAATCAAATATAAGCTTACAAAAGCAATACATACCTACTGCCGAGTGGTACTCTGTAGAATTACTGTTGTCTCTACTCCTTGGGAATGGAGACAGGTAAGCATGAGTGCAGTTCTTTGTTGGCGCTTGGTTGGCTATACAAATAATAAAGAAACAAAATATATGTGTAATGAAAATAAAATTGCAACTTTTATGTTTGTTTTCTTCCCGCTCTTGTATTAAATAAATAGTTTTACCAAGCTATACTTTTTTTTTTTTTTAAATCAAATAATTTTTTTATTTCTTTTATATACAAACATCATAAACAATGATAACAACATACGGCACCTATAGAGAGGGAATAACAAAATAAAGAAAGTAAAACAAAAAAAAGAAAAAACATAAACCCCCCCTCTCTCCCCATCGCTCCCACATCTATCCGGACTCTCATCATACATCCAGAATATCAAACCTACAAGCTATACTTACCCTCTCTGTGCTACAGCACTGTCCCAGGTTCCTCCTCCACTCCAGAGAGAACAACACTGGCATTGCTTTGTGATCTCATCCTGTCACTGTCACCCTCTCCCCTCCCCGGGGTTAGGCCAGCCATACACGGAGCAAATTTCCTTCCTGCAACCCTGGCGGAGGGGGGCTGGGGCGATCAGGGGGAAGCCGTCCCCACTGGGAGAAGACAGTGAAACATCACTAGCGGCTATAGCAGCTACTTTTGATAATCGCAAACGGATCCGGCAGGCTGGCTGTGCCCAAGTTGATCGTTCAATCAACTTGGTACATTCAGCCATTAACGATTCGAACCGTGTATGGCCAGCCTTAGCATGAGCACTGCTTGGTCCAAGAAGTTTACCCCCCCCCCCCTTCCGCCACCAAGAAAAATAGGAAGTACCTTTGGCATCACTGGATGGGCTAGAAGACTGCGGGAAAAGGGACAAAAATTCTATTCATTTTAAAAGGCTCAAATCGCACCGCATCAAAAAAAGGTGCTGGCGTTTTTTTTTGTATTTGCACTGGAACAGGATCGCATGGGTGTTTCTACCCATTGGATCTGGTTCAGGCAAACGCACTGCATTTGCGACCTGCTTTTGGGGTGTTGTTAACTTTCCATTGACACAGTGCAATTGCTATGCAGCACAGGATCTCCGGGGCTTAAGCTGTCCTATTTGCCACACTGGCTGTGATAACAAATTATTACTTCTAACTGACAACCATCCTAATATGTTAACCCCACACTGGCTCCAGCAGGTTTCCTCAATCTGTGCACCCATGCTGCCTCAAGACACTCCTGACCTCAGTTGCATGCTCACCTCCTTCATCTACAATGCAGGCTACGAGCCCTGCACTGTACATGATGACGAAAAGGGACCACCCTGACCCACAGCCCAAAGCGCCAGAAAGAAAAGGATATAATTAAGCTTCTTCTGATGTCCCTAGAAATAATGAGCATTTAAAACCCTGTAGGGGAGGACCCTAATGCAAGTTTTGTTTTGTTGTTTTTTTTTTACAGTTCTGTAGTTTAGCTTTAAAACTGACATCCAGCCACTCCCTCCAAATACTTGCCTGTTCATAATCCTGACAGATCTACAAAGGGCAGCCCAGAGGTAGCAGCACAGCTGCCACTGAAAACTTTCTGGACCCTCGCTTCTTCCTATTGATTCCTATGGATAGGCCCTCTATTTTTGGAAAGGGTGATTAATGACCTCCTTAACCACTTGCTTACTGGGCACTTAAACCCCCCTTCTATCTAGAATCAATTTTCAGCTTTCAGCGCTGATGCACTTTGAATGACAATTGCACGGTCATACAACACTGTACCCAAATGAAATTTTTATAATTTTTTCCCCCCAAATAGAGCCTTCTTTTGGTGGTATTTAATCACCTGTGTGTTTTTTTTTTAAATGTAAAAAGACCAAATTTTTGTGGGCACTGATGGGTGGCAGTAATGGGCACTGATGGGTGGCAGTGATGGGTACTGATCGGTTACACTGATAGGCAGCACTTCTAGGTGACACTGATAGGTGGCACTTGTGGGCATTGATAGGTGTAACTTGTGGACATTGATAGGTGGCACTTGTGGGCATTGATTGGTGGCACTTGTGGGCACTGTTAGATGGCATATATGAAGCATAATTGCCTCATCCTTTTTCGAGACCGATGTCCCTTTAAGATGAGCCGGTGATGGGCTTTTTTTTTCTCCTCCGGAGAAAAAAAAAAAACATCACTAAACTTTTGTTTTGATCGTGTGATCAGCTGTCATTGGCTGACAGCTAATCACATGGTAAGGGGCCGGGACTGGCCCCTTACTCGGATTGGTGATCACCCGAGTCTCATTGACTCGGTGATCACAGCACGCTCCGCACGTGCCCTGTAGGGCGCGCGCAGGGAGCGTGCACAGGGGAGGCCAACATATGACGGCCTCCTGGGAATTCAGGTCAGCGCTGTGGCCGTCATTCGGCCATAGCACGGATGTCAAGTGGTTAAAGGAATTAATAGGATTTTCCATTTATGCACACAAGAGAGGGATTGACCATAGTCCAACTGTAATGGCTCAGCCTGGGTTTATATTCTGTTATGTATGCGGACACCCTAATAAGGGACTCACTTACAGGAGGGGAGAGCAGAGAAATACAGTGCCTTGAAAAAGTATTCATACCCCTTTGAAATTTTCCACATTTTGTCATGTTACAACCAAAAACATAAATTTATTTTATTGGGATTTTATGTGATAGACCAACACAAAGTGGCACATAATTGTGAAGTAAAAAGAAAATGATAAATGGTTTTCAAAATACTTTACAAATAAATATGTGCAAAGTGTGGCGTGCATTTGTATTCAGCCCCCCCCGAGTCAATAATTTGTAGAACCACCTTTCGCTGCAATTATAGCTGCAAGTCTTTTTGGTGATGTCTCTACCAGCTTTACACATCTAGAGAGTGACATTTTTGCCCATTCTTCTTTGCAAAATAGCTCAAGCTCTGTCAGATTGGATGGAGAGCATCTGTGGACAGCAATTTTCAAGTCTTGCCACAGATTCTCAATTGGATTTAGGTCTGGACTTTGGGCCTTTCTAACACATGAAAACGCTTTGATCTAAACCATTCCATTGTAGCTCTGGCTGTATGTTTAGGGTTGTTGTCCTGCTGGGAGGTGAACCTCCGTCCCAGTCTCAAGTCTTTTGCAGACTCTAACAGGTTTTCTTCTAAGATTGCTCTGTATTTGGCTCCATCCATCTTCCCATCAACTCTAACCAGCTTCCCTGTCCCTGCTGAAGAGAAGCATCCCCACAACATGATGCTGCCACCACCATATTTCATGGTGGGGATGGTGTGTTCAGGGTGATGTGCAGTGTTAGTTTTCCGCCACACAAAGTGTTTTGCTTTTAGGCCAAAAAGTTTAATTTTGGTCTCATTTGACCAGAGCACCTTCTTCCACATGTTTGTTGTGTCCCCCACATGGCTCCTCACAAACTGCTAACAGGACCTTTTATGGCTTTCTTTCAACAATGACTTTCTTCTTGACACTCTTCCATAAAGGCCAGATTTGTGGAGTGCACAACTAATAGTTGTCCTGTGGACAGATTCTCCCACCTGATCTGTGGATCTCTGCAGCTCCTCCAGAGTTACCATGGGCCTCTTGGCTGCTTCTCTGATTAATGCTCCCGTTGTCCGGCCTGTCAGTTTAGGTGGACGGCCATGTCTTGGTAGGTTTGCAGTTGTGCCATACGCTTTTTATTTTCAGATGATGGATTATACAGTGCTCCGTGAGATGTTCAAAACTTGGGATATTTTTTTATAACCTAACCCTGCTTTAAACTTCTCCACAACTCTATCACAGACCTGTCTGGTGTGTTCCTTGACCTTCATTATGTTGTTTGTTCACTAAGGTTCTCTAACAAACCTCTTAGGGCTTCACAGAGCAGCTGTATGCATACTGAGATTAAATTGCACACAGGTGGACTATATTTACTAATTTGGTGACTTCTGAAGGCAATTGGTTCCACTAGATTTTAGTTAGGGATATCAGAGTAAAGGGGGCTGAATACAAATGCACGCCACACTTTCCAGATATTTATTTGTAAAAAAAAATTGAAAGCCAATCACAATTATGTGCCACTTTGAGTTGGTCTATCACATAAAATTCCAAGAAAGGACATTTACGTTTTTGGTTGTAACATGACAAAATGTGGAAAATTTAAAGAGGTATGAATACTTTTTCAGGGCACTGTATAAGTGTGCTTCTGAATCTTCATTGTTTAATCACAAGCTAGTTTGAGACCTTTTACATGCTGCTGTAGTCTGCTGGGATATAAACGGCCTGCCTGTATAGTCTGACAAGGGTGCATTGACTGCAAAGCAGGTTAAACAGATTTACAGATCTTTTGGCAGATCTGAGTATTTATTATTGTATCTGACTATTTAGCTATCTGCCTGGATTTCAACTTTAAACGACTTTTCCATGTGGTATTTCAGTTATTCTGTCCACTCCCTGTACTTTCCATTTATAAAGTTTCCTTTCCACCACCGCGAAAGATATGCACTATAATGTAGTAGGCTATTTTCATGGAATTTCACAAACTTGTATAAGCTAACATTTAAAATACTAATACATGTTTGCACCCGGCAATCACAGTACGGTAAAATAATACTGTTATCTGGGTATAGGGAGAAAAAATACTGCAAGAAATCCTTGCCAATGGCTGAACGGCCACCATGCAGGTTGGATCGTTTTGTCTGGCTGGGGTGCTGCAGTGAGCGAGGATAGTGCATAACAACTTGTGAGAATGACTATTATATAATGAACAGTGGGTTTGCATTTTTACTAAAAAATTGTCTTGTAATGCCCCGTACACACGGTCGGAAATTCTGACGGAAAATGTCCGATCGGACCATGTTGTCGGAAAATCCACCCGTGTGTAGGCTCCATCTGACTTTTTCCGTTGGAAGTTCAGACGGAAAAAAATTGAGATCCTGCTCTCAAATTTTCCGACAACAAAATCCGATCTGACTTTTTCTGATCGTGTGTAGAGAATTCCGATGGTCAAAGTGCCACGCATGCTCAGATCAAATTACGAGACCAAAGCTATTGGCTAATAGCCTCTACGTAGTTCCGTCGTACGCAACGAACGTCACCACGTTCAGAATGATCGGATTTTCCGTCAACTTTGTCCGACCGTGTGTATGCAACACCAGTGTCGGACAAAATCTGTCTGAAAAAATCTGACGTATTTTGTGGTCAACCATAACTTATTGTGTATGGTACTATGGTGCTCATTATTTTTATTTTTTAGTAGAGAGTAGAGAAGTATTTTAGAAAAAAACAGATTCATGTTCATTCATGAATACATCAATTAGGTCATAGATGAAGGCTAGACTGTTTTTTTTTTTTTTAAACATCTGCATATCGGTAAGTGTGCTGCTTCAAGAAAAAACGAGGGGAAAATATGTAGCTTGCATATTTATCGCTGTCCTTAAAGAACATAAAAGTGGATGGCTATCAATATGCTAAATATAAAGCTGCAATTTATTGAACCTACTGTGCCTGATACATGATATGAACAAGATGTGCTATTAAACAAAGATGAAGGGGTGTTTGAGTAAAAACAGATAAGCAATCAAGTAGCACTGTACAGTAACATTTTACACTCAATCTCCTGATTTCTAAAATTGTGCCTCATGGTACTGACCAAGTAAAAGACACTGATTTCTCTAGAAACGCTATGAGCTCAGAAGTACGGGGCCCATTTTCACATATTTAAAAAAAAAACTCTACAGTTATTTACTTTGGAGTAAGTTTACATAAAATGGTATTAAACCCAAAAACAAAAATGTATTATATTGCAGCTTACCATTTTTTAAAGGTTTTGGCTTCATTCTTTTTTTTTTAGGCTGTGTTCCTGTATTTTCAGCTGGTGATCTTGCCAGCAAGTCTGTTTTCCAGCTTCCTTTAACAGACCAAGCTAGCCAGGAAAAGTGGCAGTAAAGCCTCATACACACGATCGGATTGTTGGCCAACAAAAGCGTGGACTTTTGTCCGAAGGGCGTTGGCCCAAACTTGTCTTGCATACACACGGCACACAATTGTTGGCCAACAATCACGAACGTAGTGACATACTACGTGTTTTTTTCAGCTATTTAGCACCACCCTTTGGAGTCCTTCTGCTAATTTCATGTTAGTAGATGTTTGGTGAGTGTTGATTCACGCTTTTTATTTTGTGCTTTTCTTTTCCTGCTTTTCATTTTGTGCTTTTCAGTTCGTTTCTGAACGGCCGTTCGTCAACCAGACATGTTACAGAATAGGAGGAGATAGCGTGTTTTCTTATTATTGGCCTTGGAGTTATTGCTTTGACGTTATTTTTTTGGTTGAATAATGATTTGATTTGGTATATTTTCTATATTTTTGGATGCATAGAATGCACTTTTTGTTAAGTTCTATTGGCAAATAGCATCTAATTTTATTTGTTTTCTTTTTTTAATACACAATAAAAAAATAGTGTAGAATAATACTTGGCTATGTGTTTTACTTCAAATTACATTTTGGGAGTAGGCAGTTACATTTAAAAGAATAAAATGTAAAATTGACAAGGGACACCAACATAGTTGTATCTTTGATATAAAAACTATGGGATAATGGTGATGTGGTAACTTGCCCAAATATAAAAAAAAATAAAAATATATATATATTATTATTGATATCACTAGAAAAAAAAAGCCGTTGAAAATTTGTTTGCAATAACTCCATCAGTATCACCAGCAAAGCAGCTTCATTATTATCCCATTAAAGAAAAAGAGAATTGTGCGCTGCATTTGGAGATTTCATAATTTGCCGCGCCACGAATGTTAATTCTCCATTACAAATGCTAGTTTACAACACTGACCGCTTCTGCATCCGAGCATGCGTGTTTGTACTTTGGACTTTTATCCGACGGACTTGTGTACACACGCTTGGAAAAGCCGACAACAGCCATTTGTCCACGGAAAATTAAAAAACCTGCTAGCCAACATTTGTCCATGAAAAATCCTTCAACAATTGTCCGATGGAGTGTACAAACGGTCGGATTTTCCACCAACAGCCTGTCATCACACAATTCCCATCGGAAAATCTGATCGTGTGTACGAGGCTTTAGGCTGCATTCACACTACAAAGTTTTGAACCGCGAGCAGATTTGCCGAGGATCTGCCCGCGGTTTGACAGCACAAAGGTGTGAATGACAAAACGCGGGACTCGCATTCGAGATGCCATTCATTTGAATGACACCACAAATCGCGGTGCAGGTATGCCACGTGACAAATCGTGCTTCAATCGCAGCAACCTGCATCGCGGGACGCATGTCGCCCAAAAATAGTTCAGGAGCTACTTTTGGACGACATGTGTCCCGTGATGCGGGTTGCCGCGATTGCATCGCGGCAATGGCGTCTCGAATGCGAGTTTCGTGATTTGTCATTCACACCTCGATCCTGTACAATCGCTGACAGATCCTCTGCAAATCTGCCTGTGATTCGAAACGTTGTCGTGTGAATGCAACCTTAGGAGGTTGAGACAAACAGTTTAACACTGACAGGGCTGCTTACAATGGTCAGCTTTTATTTATTTATTTATTTAAAAAATGTGTAAAACCTTTACCCAAAACATAAAGAAAAACTGTTTCTGTAACTTCTTAAAGCGGACCTTTCAACATTCCATCTATTAAATCTTCTGCCCTTGTTGTTTTAACTTTGGAAAGTAAATTCTTTTTTTTTCTGTCAGTAAATACCTTATACATCCCACTTCCTGTTTCATGTCTGGTAAAAAACCTAGGCTTATGACATCATGCACAGCTCTCTCTCTCTCACTCTTGTGAGTTGGAGGGAAGCTTCAGAATGGCAAAGATGCTTTAATTACAAATTATGTGAGCAGACTGCAGTTCCTCTAAAATGTATTAGCTGGAATTTGGCTGGAATTTGGCTGGAATTTGTTAGTTTAGTCCACCTAAATCTGCTAGTGCAACTAATGCCGCGTACACACGAAGGGACTATCCCGCGCGATTATCCGCTGGACCGAAGTCCAGCGGATAATCCCCTCGTGTGTGGGCGCCGGCGGACTTTTTGGCGCCAAAGTCCGGCGGACTTTTTGGCGCCAAAGTTTTAAGTTTGGTTTTAAAATTATCCGCTGGACTTGGCAGTCCGGCGGACAATCCCGCCGTTAGTAGGCAAGTCCGCGGGACTTTTGAAAATGAACGGACTTGCCCACACACGGAGCAGTCCGTTCATTTCGAACGTAACTTCAGGTACGTAGCTAGCGTAGGCAGTAAATGCCGGCGCGCTAGCTCCGTCACCTGTCATGGATTTAAAGGGAATCCCCACGCCGAAAAACGGCGTGGGGGTCCCCCCCAAATCCATGTCAGACCCTTATCCGAGCACGCAGCCTGGCAGGCCAGGAAAGGAGTGGGGACGAACGAGCGCCCCCCCCCTCCTGAGCCGTACCAGGCCGCGTGCCCTCAACATGGGGGTGCCCTGGGGAAAGGGGGGCCGTGCGGCCCCCCCACCCCAAAGCACCTTGTCCCCATGTTGATGAGGACAAGGGCCTCTTCCCGACAACCCTGGCCGTTGGTTGTCGGGGTCTGCGGGCGGGGGCTTATCGGAATCTGAGAGACCCCTTTTATAAGGGGGCCCTCAGATCCCGGCCCCCCACCCTATGTGAATGAGTATGGGGTACGGTGTACCCCTACCCATTCACCTAAGGCGTAAAATGTAAAGTAAAAAAAACACCCACACTTTTGAAAAAAATAGTTTATTGCACTGCTCCGGGGGTCTTCTTCCGTCTTGGGGGTCTTCTCGCCGGACTCCCCCGCCATTTACCAAGCTCTTTTACTGAGCGGGGGAAGTCCGGCTACCTTCTTCGTCATCGCCGCCGTCGTCTGGGGTTCTCGATCCGCCTTCGGGGGTCTTCCGGGGGTCTCTTCTGTTCTTGCGGCGGTCGTCGTCTTCCGCGCCGCCGGCGCCTTCTCCTTCTTCTTCTACTTCTTCTTGTCCTTCTTCTTGTTCTTCTTCTTCTTCTTCTTCTTCTTCCGATGTTGACCCGACGCTCTCTCTGCCCGGAATGCCTGTGCCGCTCTGCGCTGAGACTTATATAGGGGCATGGGGACAGGGTCACATGTTCATGTCACATGGTGACCCCGCCCCCTTGTGTTGTCACAGTCCCGGAGGATGCTGGGACTGTGACATCGCAAGGGGGCGGGGTCACCATGTGACATGAACATGTGACCCTGTCCCCATGCCCCTATATAAGTCCCAGCGCAGAGCGGCACAGGCATTCCGGGCAGAGAGAGCGTCGGTTCAACATCGGAAGAAGAAGAAGAAGAAGAACAAGAAGAAGGACAAGAAGAAGGAGAAGGCGTCGGCGGCGCGGAAGACGATGACCGCCGCAAGAACAGAAGAGACCCCCGGAAGACCCCCGAAGGCGGATCGAGAACCCCAGACGACGGCGGCGACGACGAAGAAGGTAGCCGGACTTCCCCCGCTCGGTAAAAGAGCTTGGTAAATGGCGGGGGAGTCCGGCGAGAAGACCCCCAAGACGGAAGAAGACCCCCGGAGCAGTGCAATAAACTATTTTTTCAAAAGTGTGGGTGTTTTTTTTACTTTACATTTTACACCTTAGGTGAATGGGTAGGGGTACACCGTATCCCATACTCATTCACATAGGGTGGGGGGCCGGGATCTGAGGGCCCCCTTATAAAAGGGGTCTCTCA
Source organism: Lithobates sylvaticus (assembly GCA_028564925.1). Classification (NCBI taxonomy): domain Eukaryota; kingdom Metazoa; phylum Chordata; class Amphibia; order Anura; family Ranidae; genus Lithobates; species Lithobates sylvaticus. Next base: position 385,170,366 of record CM053027.1, on the reverse strand, counting down.
GATTCCGATAAGCCCCCGCCCGCAGACCCCGACAACCAACGGCCAGGGTTGTCGGGAAGAGGCCCTTGTCCTCATCAACATGGGGACAAGGTGCTTTGGGGTGGGGGGGCCGCACGGCCCCCCTTTCCCCAGGGCACCCCCCATGTTGAGGGCACGCGGCCTGGTACGGCTCAGGAGGGGGGGGCGCTCGTTCGTCCCCACCCCTTTCCTGGCCTGCCAGGCTGCGTGCTCGGATAAGGGTATGACATGGATTTGGGGGGGACCCGAAAAACGGCGTGGGGATTCCCTTTAAATCCATGACAGGTGACGGAGCTAGCGCGCCGGCATTTACTGCCTACGCTAGCTACGTACCTGAAGTCACGTGCTAAATGAACGGACTTGCCGATGAGCGGCAAGTCCGTTCATTTTCAAAAGTCCCGCGGACTTTAGCCGGCGGATTATCCGTCCGTGCGTGTGTGGGCAAGTCCGCACGTGTGTGGGCAAGTCCACACGCTCGGAAAGTCCAGCGGACCCAGCTGGAAAGTCCGGCGGGATTGTCCGCTGGACTAGGTCCGCCGGCAAAAGTCTGCACGTGTGTACGCGGCATAACACTACCCTCTTCCCAGATTCACAATGCCGTTGTTCAAAGGTGTCTCTCTTGTTCCTCCATCCAAAGTTGAGACACTCTAATGCCCCGTACACATGGTCAGATTTTCTGAAACAAATGTTGGATGCGAGCTTGTTGGCGGAAAGTCTGACCGTGTGTATGCTCCATCGGACATTTGTTGTCGGACTTTCTGCCAACAAATGTTGGCTAGCCTGTTCTTAAATTTTCCGCCAACAAATGTGTGTTGTCGGACTTTCTGTTTGTGAGTTCACAAGTCCGTCGGACAAAAGTCCAAAGTACAAACACGCATTATCAGAATCAATGCTCACCAAACACAACATTAGCAGAAGGAGCCCAAAAGGTGGCGCACTGGCTACTGAACTTCCTTTTTATCGGCTTGTCATACATGTTGTATGTCAACGCGTTCCCACGTTCGTAATTGTTGGCCAACATTTGTGTGACCGTGTGTATGCAAGACAAGTTGCAGCCAACAACCTTCCACAGTTTTGTTGTCGGAAAGTCCGATCGTGTGTACGGGGCATTAGACTGCAGTGTGTTACAGGGCCGGATCACCGGGTGCATATAAAGTAGACCCTAGTACACACTATGAGCTCCAGTCGGAGCCGTTGTACTAACCACGCAAAGTTATTATAGCGACCTCCCCTGCTGAGCTCCCCACCACAACACTCCGATCAACGCTCAACGACATTGGTTGAGAGCACTGATCAGGAGTCAAGTCAAGTCAGTCAGCTGGTGGTTTTCCAGCATGCTCATCCGATGGAAGCCGGCTTCTGTCCGACAGAGTGGCATATGCACTGGCCGAATGTTGGCCTTTTTTTTTTTTAACCGGCTGATGTCACCTGACATTCGGCCCATGTAAAACGAGAAAACGAGTGCAGTATTGGTCAGCTGAATTATATTACATTTTTGTTTTTGGATTTAATATCGTTTTCTGGCATTCACAATGATGGTGTCTGCCCCAAGAAACCTCCCATTCTCTGAACCCAATGTCACCTAATGCTGGACAGCCCTAGACATTCAGTGACCTAGATCTGCAGCGCTCCTTGCAAGCAGTCCATATATAACTAACAACATTTTGATGAATGAACTTACTGCGTTATGGAAGCCTGCCCTTGGTGTCAAGCCACAGGTAGCTGGGACAAACTGCATTACACACAAGCGGATTTTCCGTCGGAAAAAACTTGGATGTTTTTTCTGACGGAATTCCGCTCAAGCTTGCCTTGCATACACACGGTCACACAAAAGTTCACTGAACTTTTGACCGTCAAGAACGCGGTGACGTACAACACTACGACGAGCCAAGAAAATTAAGTTCAATGCTTCCGAGCATGCATTGAATTGTTTCCGAGCATGCCTAGGAATTTTGCGCGTCGGAATTGTTACAGACGATCAAAATTTCCGATCGGAACTTTTTCCGACTGAAAAATTGAGAACCTGCTCTCAATCTTTTGCTGGTGGGAATTCGGCCAGCAAAAGTCCGATGGAGCCTACACACGGTCGCATTTTCCAACCAAAAACTCTCATCGGTCTTTTGCTGGCCGAATTTCCAATCGTGTGTACGCGGCATAACAGCAGAACTATTTAAGATTACATTTCTTTAAAAACCTTAGATTGAACAATGTTTATATCATTTATCATACAGATAGCCCCTGATAATAACAGTACAGCCCAGTTCTCAATTATGGGATCTGTACAGGGGGTCCCCGAGTTACGAACTTGTTAGGGACTGTCCGCCTTTTCCGAAGTCGTAAATGTTCGTAAGTCGGCCGCGCATGCCCAGGCCGACAAATACGGACATTTCCGGAGATTTCCGATGTTCCGTCTAATGCCGTTCTGCGCATGCGTGGCAAATTACAGACATTTCCGAAGTTTTTCCCTGGCTCCGTATGGCCGCACATGCGCAGAACGACCAGAGGACGGCGGAAAATGGCGGAGGGTCCCTGCAGCGCCCCGTTCGTAAGTAGAGGATGTTCGTAGGTCGGGCGTTCGTAAGTCGGGGACCCCCTGTACTCATTTTGCCACTTTTCTATGTTGGCAATATTAAAATGATCTGTATGTACTTACCAGAAAAGCTTAAAATGAGAAAAAATGTAAATACAGGATAATACATAAAGAGAAAATACATTTTAACATTTGTGCACACACAATTTATTAGACAAAATATATGGTATCTTACTGATCCAAAAAGCTGCCATGCTGTTGTTATCTGGTCCTACATCCATGGTAAACCAGCATCTCCAAAAGAAGCCCTCGTGGTGCAAAAGGGCTGGATCAGACCCCTATAGAAAATGCACAACATAAAATATAACAGATTTATTGTTATTTCATATACAGTACAAAATATTTAGAAATTAAATATACAAAGCATATCCAGAACATAATAAGTAGGAGCAGCTACAAAACAGTAACACTAACCTCAACCCCTTGATTTCCTGAGCATTTGTCAACTTCTTTGGCAAGAAGCCAGTAGTCTGATCCAAATGCTACCAAAAGGACTAAAATTCCAAGAGCGCCAAAAAGACCACCAAAAAATAATCCAATGCTTAACTTCATCATCAGTCAGGAAAATATTCAAAATCTGGATTTTCCTCGTCTGAGCAGGAATACGTTCTCTAGCAGTTTACAGCCAGCTAACTAGAAGACTAAAAGATGGGTAGGGGCTTCTATTTCAGGATTTTGATTAAGCAGCTCTGCTATGTTGCTGTGCTAGGGAGTGTCCACCCAAAAATAACTGACCTTTTTGTGGAGTCAGGAATACACATCACTCATTGGTAGGGCCTGTTACATTGTACAAGAAACAACCTGAAAAATCATCTGTTATCAGCACATAACACTTTGTCATGTTTGCCACTCAATATTTTTACTAGTTATACAGGCGGAAACTGCTATCTGCAATATCTTACAGTAAATGTGTTTTTATTTTATGTATGTGTGTTTCAGAAAACTTGCCTCACCTAAGACGAAACAATATGAATTTGAAAGGTTGAGATGATGTGAGCTTTTCAGCAAATCACTTACACACAGTACATATATCATATTTGAGAAGCATCGGGAAATAAAAAGCACTGATTAAAACCAAGCACACGCCAATAGTTTTTATTTTTTTGAACGAAAAAAAACTGAGATCGGAGCCGCTGAACTAACTATCTAATGTTAGTACAGCGATCTCCCTGCTGTGCTATTGTGTTCTGACAGGGAGACAACCCCCCCTCCGCCAGAACACGCCGGTCAGAGCTCTCCGCCATTGCCTGAGAGCACTAATTGGGAGCTGATTAGCTGCTGGTTTTTGCTGGATCGGCTGCCATACACACGGGCCAAATGTCGGACGTTTTTTATTGAACCGGCTGATGTCGCCCAACAGTAGGCCCATGTGTAGTAGGCTTAAGGCCTTGTGCACACTGGAGGCACAATGGGGTTGATTTACTAAGAGTGGAGAGTGCAAAATCAGGTCCAACTCTGCATAGAAACCAATCAGCTTCCAGGTTTTTTGTCAAAGCTTAATTGAACAAGCTGAACTTAGAAGCTGATTGGCTACCATGCACAACTGCACCAAATTTTGCACTCTCCAGTTTTAGTAAATCAACCCCAGTGTGTTACACTTTAGAACGTCTGCATCATCTTGTTTGTTGTTGGTTTAATGAACTTGTGTTTTGGGTCCTTAACCACCTCCCACCTGGCCACTGCACATATACAGCTAGGTGGGAGCTTCCTCCTTCTGAGTGGACGTTCAGGAACGTCCCTCAGAAGGAGGGGGATTGCTCGTGCGTGCCTTCGCAGCGGCGCGATCTTGATGCGCTCGTGTCACCCGGACATGGCGCATCTCAGATCGGCAGGAGGGCTCTGTGATTGGCCCTCCTGATCACATGACGACCGTATCCAATCACAGCCGTCATGTGATGTAAACAGAGAGCTGGTTGCTAGGCGACTGGCTCCCCTCTCCTCACACGGAAGTTGTCAGTGAGGAGAGGAGAGCGGATCGCTACAGCCAGTTGGTGATCAGTGAGTATGAGCTGTTTTTTTACAACTTTTTTACACACTGATCGCCGGCCCAGTGTCCCCACACAGTGTAGAATCACAATGTCCCCGTATGGGGTGTAGGAGGTGAAGGAGACGGAAACCCCTAGCTCACACGCTGTAGAGGAGTAAAATGTACGATTACCTACTATGGATCAGTGTTCTCTGTTTTCGAAATTGCTCTGGACTATGTTGCTGGTCCATTATTGTACTTTTGCATACGTTCAATAAAAACTATTTAAAACGAAAAAAAAAAGATTCACAGCAGAATATGTAACAGTAAAATCATATGTCCCAATGATCATCTGCACACATATGTTCCGTGATCATCTGCGCACATCTGTACATGATCATCTGTGCACATATGTCTGTGATCACACAAATCAATTATTATACACTTAATGGGATTTTTTTTTACCAAAGACATGTAGCAGAATACATTGTGTCCTAAATTTATGACAAAATTTGATTTTATTGGATTTCTTTTAAAACAGAAAGTAGAAAATATATATATTTTTTTTTTAATTTGCGCTCTTTTTTCGCTTATAACGCAAAAAAAAAAAAAATGATTTGTGAATAAATACCACCAAAATAAAGCTCTATTTGTGTGAACAAAATTATAAAAATTTCATTTCGGTACAGTGTTGGATGACCACGCAATTCTTATTAAAAGTGCGAGAGCACTGAAAGCTGAAAATTGGCCTGGGAAGGAAGGGGGTGAAAGGGCCCAGTATTGAAGTGGTTAATGTGGACCGTCACCCTTCCTGGCCACCTTCCGCCATCTCATCCCCCCTCTTCTCTCAAAATCACAAACGTACTGTTTTTTTTTACTCTTTTTCTGGTAAGTACTCCCATACCCAAGTCATGGCCATGGGTTATATGCACAGCTGCACCAGATTTTGCACTCTTAGTAAATCAACCCCAATGTTTTCCCTTTCCGTCCCTCCATTCATAGAGGCTGTAATATAGCTCCCATCAATGAAAAATTATCTATTAATGGAAGACATGGACCTTTCATTCAACCCTCCAGTGATGGCAGTGATTAATACACCACAAGGTCTGCCTCCTGTCAGAGAATAGACAGCGACTGAGCAGCAGCTCAATCATTTTGTTCTTACTGCTCTCTCCTTCTATCAGCATGTCCCTTGTCAGCACATGTACATAAAGCATGCCTGTCTCTCAGTAAACCCCTCCCTCCTTTAAGAGGTTAAAAAATGCTAATACCAAGTCAAATTCAGCTAATTACACAGTACAGTATTCACTGTGATTCAGTCAGTCGGGTTTGAAAGTAAAGGCTGTGTATTTTTAATATTGATTTGTTAGATGAAGAAGTTTGAACAAATAGCGATACCAAAATCCCAATTTAAATGAAAAAAGACAACCTTCTAAGAAGGAAAGGGGGAAAGATGAGGCCACATACCTCAGGGATTTTTTGTTGGCGGTATCTAGGTAAGTATATATAGAAAAAGATTAGAGATGTATATAAAAAATAGAATTTTATTTTCCCATTAGGGTGAAAGACAAAAAGGACACAAATAATACATCCATATTTTACAGATATATTTGTTACATCAGATGAAAGTGTTGAGCTTCGCCATACTCGACATGTTTCACTCTGTGGAGTTTCTTCAGGAGTTTTATAGGTTAAGCTCAAAAAATGCTGAAATAACAAAATCGCATGAGAAACGCATCCTTTTTCTAAAACAATGTACAAATTAAATGTACATGGTCATACAGTATTTGGAGCAATAGGCTCGCTAACATATTATACATCTAGATAAATGAGCAATTGAGTACATGGTTGTAAATGCAGTATAAAAGACAAAGGGGCATGGAAAAAGGAGGGAGGAGTTTAGACAGTGAAACCAGGCAGAAACTTACCAAAGAATACTTGGATTTAATTGGAAAAATATATCTGCATAGAGAAAATTTGTTTTGTTATAAAAACAAAACTGGATTTCAGAGAGAGATGAAGTCGCCTCCAAAGTGCCAAACAAAGCAGCAATATGTCGCTTGCAGAGAGTCACGCTGCAAATTCGAAAGAGATAGGTAGTACTGTTAATCAGGGAGTCCTAATAGTGGGTTCAGGATAATAAAAGTTTAGGAAGACATGAATTAATTAAATGGTACCTGATAGTCATAAGGGAGTACGCTGGTAATGAACTGAGCTTTAAAGGTACAGTTCTGGTATGCAATGTTCAGTCATTGCATGGTATCCAAAAATTAGGCGATTATCCTAGGATTAATCTGCAATACACCAGGGTGAAGAAAGAACCCTGCGTTAATTGCCGGGTGTATATAAACAAAATAAAATACAGTTCAGGGAAAAGGGGGTCATCAGGAATGATGATAAGTATGAGAAAGTGAAGTCTTACCCCATTAGATGTATTGTGTCCAAGACGGGAAAAGCCGATTGAGTAGAGGCAGATAGAGCGCCTCACCCTCTCGTTTACTGAGAATTCCCTGCAGAGAGAAATGAAGGCAGGGGGAAGCTGCCTTAAGTAGCGGCTCTCCGACCCGGCGGCGTCTGACATCACCGCCGGGTCGTGGGCGCCAAAACAACCGAGACCGGCCGTGAGCGTCCGTTGGTGGATAATGCGCATGCGCCGGCGACGAACCCTGTCGCCGGCGCATGACGTCAATGGGCGCGTCGCTGACAAGCGGCACGCCGGCGGCCATCTTGGTGTGTCCGAATTTGCCCACACTCTGGATAGAGGGCTGTGTGCAAAGCCCTCAAAGTTGGCAAGGATCCCCCTAGTGGTGAGCGTAAATTGCCAACTAAGGGGAAACATTCAAGAGGGATAGGGAGGAGGACCAGGAAGCCGAGGACGGACAGGGCCAGAGTCGGCCAAATAAAGGGGGGGAGCCCTATATAGAGGAGGCTACAAAGCTGATCTGTGTTGATATGCCTCAAAGAGAAGACCTACCCCCCGGGGCGCCCATACAAGCGACTTGTCGAATGCGGCAGTGGGCAATTACATAGGAAGCATCTCTCTGGCAATAGAATAATTTTATAAAATATAATTTAATAATAAGCCCTATCTAAAGTATAAAGGGATACCAAGTATCGATCTGTGGTAGGTCTGCCCAGTCATATCTAACCTCCCTCTATTTTTTACAAAGTCAAAATAGTTCAATGAAAGGTCAAAAATTGCATTCATATTAAATGAAATGCTACATTGGTTTATTACAAATGATAAAGGCAAAAGAAATATGACAGACAGAAATAAATAGATAGAAAATAAAATAAATAAACCAGTATAAAGGATAAAGGAGAGAAAAATAAAGATAAATGAAATTAAAATTTATATAAATATAAAAAGGACGCTCCCATTACCTCCAGGTGCAAGGCGTAGCTATGGGGACCAAATGTGCCCCATCCTACGCCAATTTGTACCTGGGGGGTGGGAGCGTCACCTATTCCAAAGAGAAGATATACAAACATTTCTAGATCAAATCCCAGTCTGGAGACGATACATCGACGATGTATTCTTCATCTGGACAGGCACCGAATCAGATCTGTTAATCTTCTATGAAAAACTCAAGATTAACACCTATAATCTTGGTTTTACAATGGAAAAAAGTCAGTCCCAATTAACCTTCCTTGACATCACAATTTATGTGGATGGGGAGGGAAATGTTGGAACCACTTTATATCGGAAGCCGTCGGCAGCTAATTCATTGCTGCATGCAACCAGTTCTCACCCAGGCCCTCTGGTGTCAAGTATACCATATGGGCAATATCTTAGGATCAAACGAAATTGCAGTCAGGACTCCGATTTCAAAATGGAGGCCAAAAAACTGCAGCAGCGTTTACGACACCGTGGCTATTCTCAGTCTTGTCTGAGGAAGTCATATTTAAAAGCGAAACAACAAAATCGATCTAAACTCATTCATATAAATAAAACAACTACCAACGATTCTGGCATTAGGATCATCACCCGTTTCTCTGGACATCATGCCCGTGTGCGAAAAATCTTTGAAAAATGTTTCCCCTTAGTTGGCAATTTACGCTCGCCACTAGGGGGATCCTTGCCAACTTGGAGGGCTTTGCACACAGCCCTCTATCCAGAGTGTGGGCAAATTCGGACACACCAAGATGGCCGCCGGCGTGCCGCTTGTCAGCGACGCGCCCATTGACGTCATGCGCCGGCGACAGGGTTCGTCGCCGGCGCATGCGCATTATCCACCAACGGACGCTCACGGCCGGTCTCGGTTGTTTTGGCGCCCACGACCCGGCGGTGATGTCAGACGCCGCCGGGTCGGAGAGCCGCTACTTAAGGCAGCTTCCCCCTGCCTTCATTTCTCTCTGCAGGGAATTCTCAGTAAACGAGAGGGTGAGGCGCTCTATCTGCCTCTACTCAATCGGCTTTTCCCGTCTTGGACACAATACATCTAATGGGGTAAGACTTCACTTTCTCATACTTATCATCATTCCTGATGACCCCCTTTTCCCTGAACTGTATTTTATTTTGTTTATATACACCCGGCAATTAACGCAGGGTTCTTTCTTCACCCTGGTGTATTGCAGATTAATCCTAGGATAATCGCCTAATTTTTGGATACCATGCAATGACTGAACATTGCATACCAGAACTGTACCTTTAAAGCTCAGTTCATTACCAGCGTACTCCCTTATGACTATCAGGTACCATTTAATTAATTCATGTCTTCCTAAACTTTTATTATCCTGAACCCACTATTAGGACTCCCTGATTAACAGTACTACCTATCTCTTTCGAATTTGCAGCGTGACTCTCTGCAAGCGACATATTGCTGCTTTGTTTGGCACTTTGGAGGCGACTTCATCTCTCTCTGAAATCCAGTTTTGTTTTTATAACAAAACAAATTTTCTCTATGCAGATATATTTTTCCAATTAAATCCAAGTATTCTTTGGTAAGTTTCTGCCTGGTTTCACTGTCTAAACTCCTCCCTCCTTTTTCCATGCCCCTTTGTCTTTTATACTGCATTTACAACCATGTACTCAATTGCTCATTTATCTAGATGTATAATATGTTAGCGAGCCTATTGCTCCAAATACTGTATGACCATGTACATTTAATTTGTACATTGTTTTAGAAAAAGGATGTGTTTCTCATGCGATTTTGTTATTTCAGCATTTTTTGAGCTTAACCTATAAAACTCCTGAAGAAACTCCACAGAGTGAAACATGTCGAGTATGGCGAAGCTCAACACTTTCATCTGATGTAACAAATATATCTGTAAAATATGGATGTATTATTTGTGTCCTTTTTGTCTTTCACCCTAATGGGAAAATAAAATTCTATTTTTTATATACATCTCTAATCTTTTTCTATATATACTTACCTAGATACCGCCAACAAAAAATCCCTGAGGTATGTGGCCTCATCTTTCCCCCTTTCCTTCTTAGAAGGTTGTCTTTTTTTATTTTTAATATTGGTAACACTGCTGACTTTTGTTAAAATTGCTTGTACCTAGAGCACGCTAGAGATCTGAGACATTGCTCAACACAGAGTGCAATGAGCCAATTCTCCAACAGTCCAATGCCCCTGCACAGTGGTCCAATCAACATTGCTATCCAGGGAGCGTGAGCATTGATGATTAGAGCACTGTGCAGGGGGTTAGTTTGTACCATTATCCACAGCATTCAGGATTGACCAAAGCCATAACATAGAGGGGAGGAGGATGGTGACCTGTAATGGACACTTCCAATCGCATATAAAAGGAAGCCCATCCAATGCGTTCTGCTATCAGTAAAACAGAGCATGCACACTTTAACGGAGGTCTTTAACGGAGGTCTCAGTATCCCCCTATGTGCTCTATGCTGTGCTGGGGTGACATTAGTCTCATTCCTAAGCAGCATAGCTTGTTTTTGGGATAGCTGCCAATAACAACTGTGGAGACAAGGAACTTAAAGTAGAATTTCGGGCATTATAGCACCTACTGTGTTTACATACTCCTCCCACTCCACCACGCTTGTAGGTAATTTTTTAATTGTGTATCTATGCGTGTGAGGTAAAGACCTTAGATTGTAAGCTCCTTGAGGGCAAAGACTGATGTGAGCATAAAGCGCTGCATAGATTGTCAACACTCTCCAAATACCAGTGAAAAACATATATTGCCATGCATTATACAGTGCATTTTTAACCCCTTTTCGCCCACGTTGTAGCCAAAAGACGGCCACAGGCCAGTGTCGTCAGGGTGTCAATAGACGCTCGCTAGCCCCCTGTCCTTTGGACTCAGCTGATCACAGAACAGGGTAAAGGGCAGATCACAACACCCCTTTACCACGTGATCAGCTGTCAGCCAATGACAGCTGATCACAGAAGTAAACAGAAGCTGGCTATCAGTTTTTCTTCTCTCCTCTCAGTGTAAGGAGAAAAGAAGAAAGCCAGTAACCAAATTCTGTTACAGGTACATCAGTCCAAATCTGTACCCACCAGGGCTGTTAATCAGTGCCAACCAGTGTCACCCATCAGTGCCACCTATAAGTGCCCACCAGTGCCACCTATCAGTGTTGCCAATCAGTGCCCATCAGTGCTTCATCATCAGCGCCACCTATCAGTGCTGCCTACCAGTGCCCATCATTGCCACCTATCAGTGCTGTTAATCAGTGCCCATCAGTGCCGCCTATCAGAGCCCCTCAGTGTCACCTATCGCTGCCCATCAGTGCCACTTATTAGTGCAGCCTTATCAGTGCCTCCTCAATAGTGCCCACCAGTGCCCACTGGTGCCACCTCATCAGTGCTGCCTCATCAGTGCCTATCAGTGCCCATGAGTACAGCCTCATCAGCGCACATCAGTGAAGGAGAAAAATTAAGTGTTTGCAAAATTGTATAACAAACTATGAAAAATGTTTTATTTTTGTTTATTTAGCAAAAAAAACAGTGGTGATTAAATACAACCAAAAGAAAGCTCTATTTGTGAGAAAAAAATATATAAAAATTGTGTTTGGGTACATGGTTGCATGACCGCAATTGTCCTTCAAAGTGTGACAGTGCTGAAAGCTGAAAATTGGCCTGGGCAGGAAGTGGGCTACATAAAAAAATAAACATAAATACTCACCTTCATGCTACAGCATTGGTCTGATGCTACAGCTGTCCCCTGCCAAGTTCTCTGCTTCTCTGAGCAGAGAGCAGTGACTTGTCAGTCACTTTTCTCTGCTCTGCCAAGGGGTGGACTGACCATCGGGCACTTTGGGCACAGACCGAGGGCCCGTGGCCAGTAGGGGGCCCCATGACAGCTTCCACTTCGATCTACCCGTCAATCACAGCTAGCTGACGGGTAGATCGGTTTCGAGAATCACTGCTCTCTGCTAAGAGACTGCTGCAGTGTAAACAGACCTCTCGTGATGCGCTCCTCCCCGACAGCCCCCCCTTCCCTCCCATCCACCCCAGGTGCTTGTATTTGTCATCACCTCGGACGGACGAGAAGAGAGGAGGGGCCGGCGGGGAGGAGCCCATCACGAGAGGTATGTTTACAGGCGCTTCCTGCACTATTCTGCATCTTAAAAGGAAAGTGCAGCAGCTGCTGTCCTGTGTCCCTCTATGTGCCCAGCATCCTGCTCTGTGACCCTCTGTGTGCCCAGCATCCTGCTCTGTGCCCCTCTGTGTGCTCAGCATCCTGCTCTGTGCCCCTCTGTGTGCTCAGCATCCTGCTCTGTGCCCCTCTGTGTGCTCAGCATCCTGCTCTGTGCCCCTCTGTGTTCCCAGCATCCTGATCTGTGCCCCTCTGTGTGCCCAGCATCCTGCTCTGTGCCCTCTATTTGCACACCATCCGGCTCCGTGCCCCTCTATGTGCCCCTCTGAGAGCCAGAGCCAGCAGTCAATCACACCACTGGGTCAGGATTCTTGCAGTGCCTGGAGCAACTCTGTGACATCAGCTGATAGCGACCAGTAGCCTGCTATAAGCTGACTGTGGGTCACAGAAGAGCAAAAGTAAGTGCACCGCTGTGACCCATAAGTGAAGTATGACCAAAAAAGCTTTGCCCATAATTCTCTTTGAAGACCATTCTACTGCTTTATAAATAGCCCAATAGACTAAGTAAATCATGATGACTGCCACTGTTAAGCTGTCATTTTAAACATACCTACCAACCAGCTGTCACACTGATCCATGGGCTTTAACACTTTTCGAGTCACTGACCCAGAAAAACTAAACAGACCAGAGTTTCTTCCTTTGTCTGATTTCACTTACTGCATTCTTAATACAGATGACTGACTAAAGCTGGCCATACACTAGTAGAATTTTGTTCAAAAATGTTTGACTTCAGAATGTTTATTTGATTTTTTTAATCATCAGTGGGGTCAAATGGGCATACGTTTTTGGCTCCAGTGATGAGAAAGAGCAGGATGGAAAATATTTCTTGAACTAATGAATTTCTAACATTGAATGAGTGACATTAAAGGTTCATTTAAAAAAACAAAAACAAATATGCCTGCTTTGTGCAGGGGTTTCGGGTCCCCCGCTGGCGCTCCTGGCTCCCACCTTCAGCCAGTGCCCACAATAGCAAGCTGCTTGCTTTGGGTTCACTAGTGCATGCTCACTCCCGAGCCCCGCTCTATGCGTCCATAAGACACACAGAGCTGTGGCTCGTGCCCTGTCCTTCACTCTCTCCTCATTGGATCACTGGCTGTGATTAACAGTAGCAAGAGCCAATGGCTCCTGTTGCTGTCTCAGTCAATAAGGAAGGAATGAGAGACCTGGGAAAAGCTCAGCTCTCGTGCACATCACTGGCGCTCAGGTGAGTATTAGTGGAGGTAGGGGGTGCTGCACAAAGAAGGAAATGAATGCACGAAGGTAAAAAACCTTGAGCCTTTAAAACCACTTTAAAGCGGAGTTCCACTTGTTTTGTCTGTTCATTAGAAATCAGCAGCTACAAATATTATAGCTGCTGACTTTTAATAAACAGGCAATCACCTGTCCCACAGTTCAGCGATGTGGCCGCCCAAGGCCTCACTCCTCTCCCCCTCCTCTCCGTGGCGCTGGTATTGTAAATGTGGGCACACTGTGCATGCGTGAGTCACGCTGCACTCTCCTGTGATGTGTCCCAGGAGATTACAGAGAGGGAGGGGGAGAGGAGGAGTCGCCTAGGCGGCAAGACGACAGAAGAAAGAAGAAGAAGTGGGAGAGGAAGTACCTCTCAAAACTAGGTACCCACTCCCCCCCCCCCCCCCAAATGTACCATGTAAGGAGGCAAGGAGTGGCTATTCATTCCAAAATAAAATGTAAAGCAAAACAGTTAAAAGCAAACAGTTTCTGAAGTACTTTAACCGCTAGAGATCCTCTAGGAACGGCTTTGCCTGTCAGTGCCCACATCAGTGCCTGAACAGTGCTGCACATCAGTGCCACGTATCAGTGCCCATCAGTGTCACCTACCAGTGTCAATCAGTGCCACCCATCACTGCCCATCAGTGCCACCTATCAGTGCCATCTATCAGTGCCCATCAGTGCCATCTATCAGTGGTACCTATCAATGCCCATCCATGCCACCCATCAGTGCCATCTTATCAGTGGCCATCAGTGCCGCCTTATCTGTGCCCATCAGTACCGACTTATCTGACCCCATCAGTACCACCTTATCTGTGCCTATCAGTGCCACCTTACCTGTGCAGTCTATCAGTGCCCACCAGTGCCGCCTCATCAGCGCATATCAATGAAGCAGAAAAATTACCCGTTTGCAAAATTTTATAACAAACTATTAAACATGATTTGGCCTGGGCAGGAAGGGGTTTAAGTGCCTAGTAAGCAAGTGGTTAACCACTTGCCACCCACCCACCGTCATAAGACGGCTTCCCAGAATGACCGCTCTTGTGCGCCCCTGGGGGAAGGCAATCGTGGCCGCGCAGTGTTGCTAGGACATGGCACGATCCCAATCTCTGTAAAGAGATTACACATGTAAACACTGAGATGCCGGTGTTCTATCACCAAGTGTCCGGCTGTCACTAGGTGTCCGAAGTCTACTGCGCATGCGCAGCGCATGCGCAGTCTGGATCCAGAAGATTTTCGGAAATTGTCGGAAGATGAGCGGCGCCTGCGCCGTGAGTCGAGGAGAAGCCCCCACCATCCAAGCGGACATAGGGTTAGTCAAATTGAGAGGGCCCCTCGCGGGCTCGCTTCGCTCGCCACGCATCGGGCACGGCCTCGCTGCGCTCGGCACTTTTATATTCTAACTCTATGTCCACTGGGATGGTGGGGCTTGAAAGTGGACTCACGGCGCAGGCGCCGTTCATCCTCGGCAATTTTCGGAATATGGGCGTCCTGTGTACTGCGCATGCGCAGTACACCTCGGACACTTGGTGATGGGGGACGGATAGTGATACAACACCGGCAACTAGTGTTCCTCGCCTCACACTGACAGAGTGTGAGTACAGGAGAGCCGATCAGTGGCATCTCCTCGCAGAGGACATCTAGGTATGTAATCAGGGCACTGATGATGCCCACCACTGCCAGCAATCAGTGCCCACAAGTGCCAGCAATCATTGCATACAAGTGCCAGCAATCAGTGGCCATTAGTGATGCAAGTCAGTGCTGCCTCTTCATCAGTTCCGCTCCATCAGTGTTGCCTATCAGTGCCACATATTAGTGCCTATAATTGCCCATCAGTGCCACCTATCAGGGTCCATCAGTGCCACCTTATCAGTGCACCTCAGTGCCACCTATTAGTGTCCATCAGTGCTGCCTATCAGTGTCTCCTCATCAGTTCCACTCCTTTAGTGTAGCCTATCAGCGCCTCCTCATCAGTTCTGCCCCCTCAGCGTAGCCTATCAGTGCCTCATCAGTTCCACTCCATCAGTGTAGCCTATCAGTGCCTCCTCATCAGTTCCTCCTCATCGGTTCCACTCCATCAGTGTAGCCTATCAGTGCCTCCTCATCAGTGCCTCCTCATCAGTTCGGCCCCATCAGCATAGCCTATCAGTGCCTCCTCATCAGTTCCTCCTCATCAGTTCCACTCCCTCAGTGCCTCCTCATCAGTTCGGCCCCATCAGCATAGCCTATCAGTGCCTCCTCATCAGTTCGGCCCCATCAGCATAGCCTATCAGTGCCTCCTCATCAGTTACCAAAAATCCGTAGAAGAAATACATATCGGGATAAAAACTGAGGAAAAAAATTGTTTTTTATATATTTTTGGGGGATATTTATTATAGCAAAAAGTTAAAAAATATTGTGTTTTTTTCAAAATTGTCGCTCTTCTTTCTTTGTTTATAGCGCAAAAAATAAAAACCATCAAATACCACCAGAAGAAAGCTCTATTTGTGGGAAAAAAAGGATGTCAATTTTGTTTGGGTACAACGTCGCACGACAGCTCAATTGTCAGTTAAAGCAACGCAGTGCCGAATCGCAAAAAGTGCTCTGGTCAGGAAGGGGCTGAAGTGGTTAAAATGATATCACTTCATTGGTAACTACCGTAATAGTCTCTAGGAGTCACCTTGGCCCTGGCATGACGCACATCTACCACAT